>CM072816.1:62211832-62746532 GCA_036937905.1 Salvia rosmarinus | reverse complement strand
GTTTAAGCCACATAAGATATGGCATGCCCAAAGACATGGCCGAAGCACGACAAGTCTGAGGCTAGATCCGACGCAAAGGTCATTATCGGCTATCCTAGAGGACTAAAGGTGGTTTATTCTATAGTCCTAAGGATCGAAGGTCATTATTAGCACTAAGCCCATTCTTAAAGAGGATTATACGACAAACCATAAATCCAAAGTTGAAATCATTCTTCGTGAATTAGAAGATGATCGATTCCACCACCGAAGGCCAAAGGTACGAGATGTCGAGTCTAGTGGGAGGGATCGACACCGACACTTCAAGAAATTGAAGTTGGTCGAGTTCCACCGGAGATACGACCGCATAGTGGTACCTTCACCCAAGTTGTGCAAGAAGAACTCATAAGTATCTGCACTCCACCGCTTCATTCCGCCAGTGAGCGCCCGTCAGAGTGGGAGGGTTGTTCGTCAACCCAGCGACGATGTTGGTGGTGAATCTTGATTTAGTCCGGAACGAACAGCAATAATCGACCCAGGACACACTGAGGCGATACAGACATTGATGTAAAGATCATGGCACACCGCTATGGACTTAGAAACGAGTCCATAACACTATGGATGTATACTGAAAGACACTCTACCGATGGCAGGAAGCCATAGGTAAGTGGGTATACAAAAAGAGAGATTCAGATGAGAGGTTTCGCTTTTTGCCGTGCTTGTGGCGAAAGGTATACTCATCTGAGGGCATCGATTTCGAGAGACCTTTCACGTAGCAATGCTCAAGTCCATCGAATTCTTCCGCATGACCACTGAACCTTGAGGTTTGGCAAATGGATGTGAAACCGCTCTAAACGGTTACCTGGGGGTAGAGACATCTATATGCAAGAACCCTGATAGGGTCAAGGGGTAAGAGCATCTAGTAGAACTTGAAGTCCATTTACGGGTTAAGCAAGCCTCACGACTCGGAACTTACGCTTTGACGAGGTGGTAAAGTCCTATGGATTTACCCGCTGCCTAGCGAGAGTGTGTGTATCGCTTAGATGTCAAGGTGATGTGGTATTTCACTGACTTATGTAGATGACATTCTTCTAGTGGCAACAATGAAGTTGTTATCGACGAAAGAGTTGGTTATCCGATCGCTTCAAGATGAAAGACTTAGGAGATGCACAGACATTCTGGGATCAAGGTTTACCGAGATCGCAAGAGGAAAATGTTGAGCTTATCTCAGCGCCTTACATCGATAGCATACCGGACATTATGTACGGACCAGCCAAGAAAGGATCTACCTTCGATATGCGCCTTTATCAAGAGCATACCTATACCGCAAAGGAGATAGAGAATGAGACAAGTTCCTACGCCTCCGTCGAGGAAGTCTCAGTACGCAATGCTATGTACGTGTCCGATATCTGCCTATGGTGCATAGTAGATATCTGCTAACCCGGACAAGCTCATCGATCGCAAGAAGCATATACTCAAGCACCAAAAGGACTCGAGATTAGTAGTTTACCATCCGTATAGTCTAATGCCTTGGGTTATACTGCACTGGATTTCCAAGCTGTGAGAGAAAAAAAACACCGCTATGTGTTTACCTGGGAGCGTGGAGCCAGATTACGGGAGTGCAAGCAGCGATGCATTATGGACTCTACCATGGAAGCAATATGTAGCCGCTCGAGGTCGCTAAGAGGTCTGTAGGTTCAAGAACCACCTCATGGATCTAGGTGGTACACGGTCTCAGAGTATCAAGCCATCGTGATAACTCAGCAGGTAAACTCGAAGGAACCACGGACCCACAAGGACCAACACATAAGTGAAAGTACCATGTCATACGAGAAATCGGAGACAGGGACGTTGATTGAAAAGATTGATACGACGGATAACCTAGCGGATCCATTCACAAAGAGCCGCCGCAAAAGTCACGGTGCATCGCTCGAGGACTCGATTTGCTTGATGGCACCCACTTAGAAAGGAAACTTTGTATAAGTGGGAGAAGCAAGTGATGGTTTTGTTTGTAATAGCTAGTAGAGAGACACATTGTATACTAAAAGTTTGCTTTAGTATAAGGGAGATTGTCGGATTTGATACGAAAGCGCTTGTCGAGCTTGTATACAACTGTTACCACTATTACAATCTCCTATCTGAATTGAATACTTATTGTATATTCTAAGTCCTCCTTATCTCATATATAAGTTAGATCATACAGTGTACAAGATCACGTAAGTCGTATGATTGGTCAAGCTTAATTGAGATATAAAAGGATCACACCGAGACAACTTGAGGACCAGTCATCGGTATAGTCCGCGTGTAGATGAAGTGACTGACTTGGTTGCTTGTATCTATGCCGGTACGCCTCCTCGACGTATTGATGGATCATAGTGAGATGAGTTCTTCTATCCCGACCGTCGAAGAACCTAGATCTCGGACTTACGGGATCTAAACCCCGATAAGGTATTAAGAGTAGAGGTCATTCATCACTTCGACTTGTTGGGTGGGGAAGGTTCTAACCCAATATTCTCCGCAATATTGGGTGGTGGCGGTCTTGTATGTCAGCTAGTTATCCGATCAGTCACCGATCCTTTAGGATGATGACGTCCTCTTAGAGCTTAAAGGTTTATTGTACTAAACCCTACAGTCTATTAGCTCAAGCTACAATAATAAGGTGAGTGGTACTACTTAAGGATTAAAGATATTATTATTTTAGCATCGAGTGCTATAAATAATTAATGGACGCTGCGATTCTTAAATACTGGGATTCGAAATGAATGTAAGGTGCAAGACAGACTCGCCCGCTAATATAGGTATGTCAAGATTTATTCTCTAGTGGCATGAATGAATGTTTATAAATTAATTTATGTTCGCAAATCAACTAAGATAATTAATTTATTTGAGGCCCATCTTTATTCCTTCATTTGATCCACGGAATGGCCCAGTCCAGTGCCCGTACTTAGCAGTGATAATCGCGCCTCCTATCTCTCATGGTAGATTTGATCTCTTTATCCATAAGGATATTATTATATTTACGGGATATGCTGGATCCTTTCTAATGGAATTATGGTAATGCATTTAAATATAAGGTAGAGATAAGATCAGGCTAATCCTTAATTATCTAGCCAAATTTTTGAGAATTCCAGAGTCTTCCTTGGGATTTTAAAATCATAGAGGAGAGGAGGGAGATTTTCTGTTGCATTCTCCATAGATCGCCTCACTCGACGCGTGAGATCGGGCAACGCGGATCAGCGTCCAAGATCAAACACAGAGTCTCGATCCGCTTCATCCTGTCATCCCAGAGCAGTTGAGTAAACACGAGAAAACCCTCACGTGTTGCTAATTAATTATGTAGACGCATGCTAGAATATAATCAATGTACTGGTGAATTAAACATCGAATGATAGATCCTCGAGAGGGTTAAATAAATCCTTCAATTGGTATCGAGCCGGGTTAGTTCTTGCTGCTTGATTAATTCACGTTTGATTATTACGGCGCAATTAATTAATTGTTGAATACATGCGTCATCGTGGCTCGTTTGTTTTTTAGCCGGATTTTGTTTTTCACGAGAAAATCCTGTTAGATTAGATTTGTTTTTACGTAAATCTTATCTGTAAAAGAAGAACGAAGACGAAACACGAAGAAGAGGACGATTTAAGGTACATTGAAAGCGCGACGACCTGCAAGGACGTCGAGGCGACGCATGCCCAAGGCGCTGTGCGCGCTCAGCCGATCGCGCCGCGTTGCGGTGTTTTCTCGGCGGCTCGGCGGTAAAGGCGCAGTCGGGCAGCGCGGCCAGCGTCTGGGCGCGTGCTGGGGCTGGCGCTCCGCGTGCGGACGTCCGAACCAAAGCCGCCTCGGGCGAGCGGCGATCCGGGCGACCTCGTGTGCAGGCGACCTCGTAGTCCGCGGTCGACTGCGGCATGCGCTGCCCGGCACAGCGACCTCGGAAGGTCATGCTCAGCTAACTGGCACGCTCGGCTAGCTCTGCCGCAGGCGAGCTCGGCGGCCCGGCGATCGGGCGTGGGGACGAGGCGCGTTTGTCTGCGAGATCCTGGCGGCTTGTAGGCGAGGCCGGCGATCTCGGGGGCACCGCACGCGGCAACGCTGGCCGCGAGCGAGCGGGCACGCATGCGTGCTCGCGGTCGCGGGTCACCTCGCTGACCAGCGGGCAGCGGCGAGAGCCGCCGATGGGGCGGCGCGGCGTTGTGCTGCGTGGCTATGCGGCGCGTTTGCCGCCCAATTTCATTTCGGCCGGCAGCCACCGCGTCTGTTCCTGCACCCGATTTTTCGCCTGAACGCATTTTGTGGAATCCGGTCCGTGCCTCGTGCAAGAGGCCCTTTTCAAAGATTATGAAGATCTTACTTTGCAATTCTATGTAAGATTCACGGAAAGTCGGGTTCCACGAGGGCCACTGATGAAGTTTTATTTTATTTTATCGCTCAGCATGTGGGATGTTTAAATAATGCTAAGCATGCTATGTATGTTTAATTACTGAAAACATATTATATGTCGTGATTGAGCATAGTAAGCATGCTAGTTATCGCGTTTAAGCATATTTTAGAATTCATGCATGTTTTACATGTCGAGTTCTATAGAAAAGCTTGCTAGGATTACGTGATCTGCAGGACAAACCTTTTGAAACAAAATACTAAGGAACCCGAAATTAATTTTAAATTAAATGTCAAGACCTCCACTTTTCTCTAAACAAAGTGTAGAGATCGTGAGTAAAGCCACAGCAGCTTGCTTTGCACTTTTATCATAAGTTTGTTAGATGAGATTTCTAAATAAAACCCTTAATCTATGAGAGTGGGAGTTTCAGTGTAAACCCCACACGCTGTGGCTTGTCATGTCGATTTTCATAAGTTCTCTAGAGATGGATTTAAAAGAGAAAAAGAGCGAATTTGAATTGAAGGTATGGTCTAGGAGTATGCCAATTCTAAGAATTCATCATCGTTAAAATTTGGTCATTGTTAGACATCACCTCGAGTACAACTTCTCAGAAGTCCTTCCGATAGTGATGTGGTCTAGTAAGGTCAATCATTAATTTCATTTGCATAAGGATAAGTCTGACTGGATTGAAATTTAACGACTAAAAGGTATATTTTAGTGCGGTCGAGGGGTTCATGTGTACGCTCCACACGCGTGGTTTGTATGGGACCTCTTGGCGATGGAGGTTTCAATCAATATTGTTTTATCAAAAGGTTACAATATTTTACTAATTATGTGGATCGTATGCTATATGTTTACATTATCTTTTCGAATGTCTCTCGATTATCAATATGCCGCAAAAACCCTTATCTAGTCCAAATTTTATCGAGTGGAACGAAACAGGAATATGTTCTTATCATCAAGAACACATGTTTGTTCTCACTACTCCTAAACCCGATGCCTTTATCGCGATCGACAAGAGCGAGAGTGGCAGACTTTGGCATAAGTCGCAATATGGCCAAGTGCTATATGATGACTACAATGTCGAAAAGGCTTGCACGCGATCGACTCGATCGGTAGACGCGCAAATATGGTCAAGTCTCGAGAGTAAGTTTGGGCGTGGATCGACATCCGCTTCCACACATGAAGAGAAATTAGGCGTGTAGATGGAAGAAGGAAGTTCGTCCATGAACATGTCTCCCCATGACTCATCTCATGGATAGTCTTGATCTGGGAGGAGGTGACTGTGAAGCCAAGCTCCGATATCATCCATAACACTGCCAAGTTTTGAGAATTCTACAGTGAAGCGATCATAAGCAAGACCGAGTATACACTTAGTCGCTGCTTAATGATCTCGTACAGCGGAAGAGTTATGAAAAGGAGACATGCCTCTAGCACATCTAAGGGCCCAAATTTTCCCGTAAAAGAGAAAAGAAAAGGGCACAAAGGTGGTAGAAACTAAGGAATAGGGGAGTAGGGAGCAAGAACATGAGCCAGGAGGCTCAGAAGCAAAGGAGAGAAGTGCTTCGAGTGTGCCGGGCATGAAGGCAAGTGCCCTATGCTCATGGCCAAGGTACGCCATTTGCTCTTTAACGTGAAACATGTTTATGATGTTTCTACTCATTCTGTAGTAGACACGAGCGTCGATCATGTTGTTACACTACGGGGTTCCCGGACAAGGAGGAGTGATGGCGAGATAACGATCTCCATGGGCAACGCGCAGTCGATGCGCTGACATGAGGAGATTTACTTTGTTTGAAGAACATTTAGTAATAAAAGATGTTTTATGTGTTGATTTTCATGAAACCTGTTCGTCTCAAATTGTTTATTCAAGGATATTCATTATTTTTATAGTGGTGTTTCTATCATAGAAATGACGCGGTTATCGTACGGCACATTATATAATTCGCTTTATACTATTTACGAACATAATACCTATAATTATGTCATGCTACATCAAACCTTAAAAGAGAAAGTTTTCTTCAAGATAGACCACATTTCTCGGCATCTTAGATTAGGTCACATCAATCTAAATAGGATCCAAAGACCGCTCAAGAATGGAGCGTGGGTGATCTCGCATTCCTCCCGCCGCGAATCAGATATGGGAAGATGTCGACTGACCCTTCGCAAGGGTTATGAGCCAAAGAAGTGTTGGAGCTAGTCCATTTCGACTGCGTGGACCGATGTCCACACAAGCTCGTGGAGGTACGCGTATTTTTCACTTTTATGACGAACTAAGGACGGATACATATACCGCTTCACCACAAGTCCGAATGCTTGAGAAATTCAAAGAGTTTAAGGCGAAGGAGATAAGGGTAAGAGTGTCAGTCAACGCGGTCTGATCGGTGGCGAACACTCAAGAACGAGTTTATGGACTATCTAGTGAAGTGTGGGATTACTCCCCAACAGACGATAAGTCAGCACACCATAGCAAAATAGTGTGTCGAGCCGAAGAATACGGACTCTTCTGGGAAATTGTTAGATCAATTAACGAGTTATGCAGGCATTGCTATTTCGATTTGGGGTATGCTAAAACGGCGGCATACTTGTAAATCTAGTATCCAAGTCAAGTCAGAAAAGACCCTTCGAGTTGTGGTTTGGGCGTCAGTTTAACCACATAAGATATTGGCAAAACGAGCATGTGCCGAACAAGAAGTGCCGAAGTTGGTAGCTAGATCCGACAAAGGCTTTTGCGCTATCTAGAGGACGAAGTGGTTTATTCTATAGTCAGGATCGGAACATTAGACTAATGCCCGATTCTAGAAGAGGATTTATACAAACCTAAATCCAAAGTGGAAATCATTCTGAATTAGAAGCAGATCGATTCCACCACCGATAACGCAAGGTACGAGATGAATTCAGTGGTGGATCGACACCGATACTTCAGAAATTGAAGTCATGCGTTCCATGATGGAGATACCGCCGCATGTTGGTACCTACCCAAAGAAAGTTGTGCAAGAGAGAACTACGAAGTATCCACCCACCGCCGCTTATCATCGTGCCAAGAATCCGTCAGTAGTGGGAGGGTTCACAACCGAGCGATTGTTGTGGGTGAATCTTCGATTAGTCGGAAACGAATCGGCAATAATCGACCCATGGACATCACGGTACGTATGCTACATTGATGCAAGATCATGGCACACGCTATGGACTTAGAAATCTGAGTCCATAACAATTATGGATGTATAATGAAAGACACTTACCGTGAGGCAAGGAAGCCAGTAGGGTAAGTGGGTATACATAAAGGAAAGAGATTCAGATGGAGAGGTTTCAGCTTTAAACCGCTAGTGGCGAAATGGATATACTGCATTGACGGGCATCGATCGATGAGACCTTTTACCGTAGCAATGCTCAATTCCATCGTAATTCTTCCGTCAGCACCCACTAACCTTGAGGTTTGGCAAATGGAGAAATCCGCTTTTCTAAACGGTTACCTGAGGAAGGTAGACATCTATATGCCGAACCAAGGTTATGGTAAGGGTGAAGAGCATCTAGTATGGAACTTAAGAAGTCCATTTAGGGCTCAAGCAAGCCTCACGATCCCGAACCACGCTGACGAGGTGGTAAAATCCTATGGATTTACCAGTTGCTAGCGAGAATGTGTATCGCTTAGATGTCAACAGATGTGGTATTTCTGCACTTTTGTAGATGATCTTTTCTAGTTGGCAACAATGAAGTTGTTATCACCGTAAAAGTGGTTATCCGATCGCCGCATGAAAGACTTAGGAGATGACGACATTCTTGGACTGTTTACCGAGATTAAGAGGAAAATGTGAGCTTATCTCGCAGCTTACATTGATACTATGATTAATCGCTTTAGCATGCGACCAAGAAAGAATTGCTACCTTTCGTATGATGTCCTTTATCTACAGACCACCATGATTGCAGGAGATAAGGAAATGAGAAGTTCCTACGCTTCCGTAGGAAGCTCATGTACGTCAATGCTATGTACGAGGCCGACATTCGCTATGCGGTAGGCATAGTAGCTAGATATCTGCTCTAACCCCGACAGCTCATTGAATCGGCAAAAGCATATACTCAAGACCACAAGGACTCGAGATTAAAAGCTAGTTTAACATGCAGATAGTCTAATGCCTTGGGTTATCAGTGATCGGATTTCAAGCACACGTGATGAGAAAAAGTCACCTCGTGCTATGCCTACTGGGAGTGGAGCCAGTATCGGCGGAGTGCAAAGCAATCAGACAGTGGACTCTACCATGGAAGAATAGTAGCGCTCTCTGGGCCAGCATGAGGTTCATGACAGAACTACCTACGGATCTAGGGGTGGTACCGTGCCCAAGAGTATCATAGTTTATCGTGATAACTCGTGTCAGTGGCAAACTCGAAGGAACCACGGACCCACAAGCGACCAAACACAAGAGAAAGTACCATGTCATAAGAAATCGTGAGACGGTGGGACGCCGATTGAAAAGATTGATGACGGATAACCCAGCGGATCCATTCACAAAGAGCTTGCCGCAAAAAGTCTACGAAGGGCACGTCGAGGACTGATTCGCGATGGCACCCACTTAGAAGGAAACTTTTTAAGTGGGAGAAGCAAAGTGATGGTTTGTTTTGTACAATGTAGAGACACATTGTATACAAAGTTTGTTTAGTATAAGTGAGATTGTGATTTGTATATCGAAAGCAGTTGTGAGCTTTATATACGTTTCATTACCACTATTACAATCATCAATAATTGATCGATTGCATATCTAAGTCCCCTTATTCCATATAGTTAGATCACAAGGTGTAAAGATCACAAACGTATGATTGGTCGCTAATTGAGATATAAAAGGATCAAAGCTGAGACAACTTGAGGACAGTTGTCGGTATAGCGCAGTAGATAAGAAGTGACTTGACTTGGTTGCTTGTCTATGCTGGATAGCCTCGCACGAAGGATCAATGTGATGAGTTCTTCTATCTCGACCGCTCGAAGAACCTAGATCTCTGACTTACGATGATCTAAACCTCGATAAGGTATTAGGTGAAATGAGTTTCGACCATCACGACTTGTTATGGGTGAGGGTTATATGTTTCCTCAACATTCTCCGCATCTTGGCGGTGGCTATGATGTCAAGCCAGTTATCCGTATCAGTCACCGTATCCTTAGATGAGCCCCTTAAGGAGCTCAAAAGGTTTATGTACTAAACCCCGCAGTCGAGTTAGCTCAACAATAATAAGGTTGAGTGGTACTACTAAGAATTAAAGATATTAATTATTTAAGCATGTAATGCTATAAATAATTAATGGACGTCATGATATCTTAAATACGATTCAGAATCTAGTTGTAAGTCTGACTCACCTCGGCTAATAATGGGTAAGTCAGCATTTATTCTCTTTGGCATGAATGAATGTTTATAAATTAATTTATGTCTGGGCTCAACATAAGATAATTAATTTATTGAGTCCCATCTTTATTCCTCAATTGATCACGGGTGCCATCCAGGCACGTAGACTTAGCTTGAAAATCACGCCTCCATTCTCTATGGTAATGATTTGATCCTCTTTATCCATAAGGATATTATTATATTTATGGATATGCATTCGATCCTTTCCTAATGGAATATGGTAATGCATTATAAATATAAGGTAAGAGATAAGATCAAGGCTAATCCTTAATTATCTAAGCTTAAATTTTTGAGAATTCAAGAGTTCCTAAGTAGAGATTTTCAAAATCATAGAGTAGGAGGGAGATTTTTTAGCATTCTCCATGATCGTCCTCACTGATGCTGGAGATTGGGCAACGACATATCCCTAAAGATCAAAGCACAGTCTCGATCCGTCTCCTGTCATCCGAGAATTCAGGTAACACAGAAAAACCCCACGTGTTGCAATTAATTATATAGAAGCACGCTAGGAATATAATTAATGTAGTGAATTAAACATCCAAGATAGATCCTCGAGAGGGTTAAAATAGATTTCCTTCATCAAGATGCGATTCGGTCCTCAGTACACTCCTCTCCGAACTGCTCTCCTCAACCATGCCGACTCGGTCCGGTCCACCAAAATTGTTTGCTAGACTCCGACGCCCATCGCTCCTCGAATTGCTCAAGAGAGGTCGGCACATGTAATTCCCATGTCCTTGCAAAGGCTGGACAAGGAGTCCCATGTTCGCCATCCGCATCGCATTTATAAACTCGCTAGCAGAAGCGGTACTGCTCGGAGGTATACCCATTCAGTTGGAACACCCCGTCTGTTCGGATTGTCGCCATCTATTTCTTCTTCTTTCTCGCCTCCTTCTCCTTGGTATTTTCGAGCTCTGGTCTAATGGTTGTTCATGTTGTCCCAAGATCTGTATCATATACCCCGGAGAAAAGAGAACTTAACTCGCAAGAACAAATAAATAAATAAAATATAATTGAATTAATAATTCCAAATGTCAAGTAATTCTTATATAATCTTAACAATCTCCGACAATCGAGCTAAAATTTGATCGCCACTTTCTCAACACGAAAACAGCAAGTATATAGGTAAGACGAGTATCGATCCACATTTGGATTGTAACATAAAACACGTAAGTTAACTCAACAAATCATATTATCCAAGCAATGTCAATTTGGTTCTGAAGTGTTTTGTGGCTTCTGATATTAAATCCAAAGCAAAGGTAGTAAATTGAAAATAAACGAAAGCAATAAATACTCAAGGAGATAAGTTGAAAGACAATCCTAGGATGCATTAATCCACCCACAATGATATGTTTATCCCGCCTCTATTAACCATTTTAATCCGCATAGACGGAAGATCACATAGTAACCAACAACTTCGCCCGATAATTTGCTGCTGGATTTAATTTTCCTATACATACGCTCTTTAGGTGAAAATAAGCAACCCAAAAGATCACAAAGAATATGCTTCCACGAATTTTATATCTCAAACGATCTACAAGGCTTATTCAGATTGCACGATTCAAGATCGAGCACAATTAAAACGATTAAGTAATTAATCGCAACTGATATGATCAAGATTGACTAAAATAAACTTATATAATTAACCAAGAATCATAAATCAATGCCCTGAAGGTAATAACGATAGCAATGAATCACAACATTTATGATAAATCATGCAAACCCTAGGATTAGAACTACAATTTAGCTGACTTAATAAACTAAATTAAATGCTAAATAATCATAGGAATAGAAAATATAAAGATAAACCCGTGAGGTAGGCTTTGAAGAACAATCAAGGTTCAGTGATCCCAACCTCAGACGAAAACGGAAAACACGTAAATTGTTCGATCAAAAGCGATCCAGCCGTCGACAATGCCGTAAACTAACGAGAACAAGGAAAACCAAAGCTAAATGAATACTAAATCAAAGCTAGAGTGCAAAAGAATGAAAATTTGAAAACCGACCAAAACTGTTAACTAGGTCTGAGCAACTTGGGGCGACGAGGCAGTTCCTATTTATAGCATAAAGAAACCCCAATTTGACCGCCGACACGACGCTTCGAGCTCACTGTCGTGAGCTCGGTCCGATGGGATCATCTCACGGCTCTCCTTCGCTCTTCTCGTTGGCACGCGTCGCTAGCTCGCTCGCGACCGTCATGGTCGTGGTCTTTCAAGTGATGGTCGCGGAAATCGCAAGAGCTCTTTCAGGCTCAGACGCCGGGTAACTCGGCACGCCTCGCTCGGGAGTACACGCCGTAGGATTTTTCACGGCCGACCCACCGATCGCCAGGTCGGTCGAGACATCGATTTGTATTTCTCGCCCAAGCCTCGCCAAGCGATCACGGGCGTGGTCGCCGCCCCTGCAGCCCTTCTTTCGCCAGGTTTGCTCCATGCTTCGATTATCATCTTATATGCCTACAAAACACCAAAAGCGAACCCAATAGCAAAGATCTTCCAAGAATATGTAAAGCATTGAGATCCAAGACATAAACGCACTTTATTGATCTAAAATCATCTTTAAATATCAACAATAAACGTAAAATGCGCTGCTTATCGTGTCGCTAGCTCATCTTCATTAGAATTTCGACCTTCTTCTCGCTCTCGGTGGTTCTAATAGCTTTTCCACCCTCGCCTTTTCCACAACCAATCGCCGCAGATCATTTCCTCCCGACTCGCTTTCTTCGGCCCCGAATCATCTCATTCTGCATCGTGAAGCTTAGCGAGGTTGCCGGAAGTTATCTGATCGGCATATGAAAATTTGGGACGAGTCCCATTGTTAGGACGATATGCCGATTTCTCCTCGGATTGCCCTCCGATTACGAAGTTAACATCCTCCATCTCCAATCTGCTCTTCAAAGCCAGAAAGTGAATTTCACGAGATCGTCAGATTGAATCGACCTCACAAAGAATGCCTTAACCATGTGTGTCCTCTCCATAGGCCATTGATAACTGTTAGCACCCATCTATTCTAGAATTCTGCTAGCATCCTCCACTTGTCGATTCAACAGGCATCCCCCTACCGATGCATCCACTATGCTTCTGGTGTGAAATGTCAGCCCACAATAGAATTGCGTGATCTGCTGCTATCTAGAGAATCCATGTTGAGGGCATTTTCTCAACAAACCTCTGAATCTCTCCCATGCCTCGAACAATGATTCATCTGCTGATTGTATAATTGAAAGCGCTTTGGTTGAGCTTGTATACAATGTTTCGTTACCACTATTACAATCTCCTATCTCGAATCGATTACTTGATCGCATATATCTGTGTCCCCTTATCTCATATAAGTTAGATCATACAAAGGTGTAGAAGATCACGTAAGTCCGTATGATTGGTCAAGCTTAATGAGATATAAAAGAATCACACCGAGACAAATTTTGAGGACGAGTTGTCAGATAAAGTCATGTATAGATAAGAAGTTACTGACTTGGTTGTTTGTTTATGCCGGTACGCCTCGACGTATTGACGGATCATGCGAGATGAGTTCTTCTATCCGACCGTCGTGAAGAACCCAGATCTCGGTGACTTATGACGATCTAAACCTCGATAAGGTATTAGGTGAGTATGAGGTCACCATCACTGACTTGTTATGGAAGTAGGGTTATATGTTCTAACCCAATATTCTCCGCATCTCGGGTGTCAAGGTTTGTATGTCATGCTAGTTATCTCAGACGAGTCACCGTATCCGCTAGGATGATGACGCCACCTTAAGGAGCTCAAAGGTTTATTGTACTAAACCCCGCAGGTTGAGTTAGCTCAAGTACAATAATAAGGTTGAGTGGTACTACTTATGAATTAAAGATATTAATTATTTTAAGCAATCGAATGCTCTAAACAATTAATGGACGCATGATATCTTAAATACGGGATTCGTAATGTCTAGTGCAAGTCTCGACTCACCTTCGCGGTAATAAAGGGTAAGTCAAGATTTATTCTCTAGTGGCATGAATGAATGTTTATAAATTAATTTATGTTCGGGTCGAACATAAAATAATTAATTTATTTGAGGTCCATCTTTATTCCTTGCATTTGATCCTCTGGTCGGCCCATCCAGCCCGTAGCTACATGGAAATCGCGCCCCCTACCCCTAAGGCAAGGATTTGATTCTCTTTATCCTATAAGGATATTATTATATTTATGGATATGCATGGATCCTTTCCCATGGATTATGGTAATGCATTATAAATATAAGGTAAGAGATAAGATCAAGGCTAATCATCAATTATCCTATCCATATTTTCGTGAATCACCATAGTTCCTTGTGAGAGATTTTTAAAATTCTAGAGGGTTAGGGTGATTTTGTAGCATTCTCCATAGCTTATCCTCACCGATATCGAGATTGGGCAACCCGGATACTGCCCGTAAGATCAAAGCACGAGTCCCGATCCGCTCATCCCGATCCACCCCGACAGATTCAAAGGTAAACACGAAAACCTCTACGTGTTGCAATTAATTATATAGGTGCATGCTAGGTATATAATCAATGTATGGTGAATTAAACATCCAAGATAGATCCTGGGAGAGGCTAAACCTAGTTTTCCCTACACTGGTATCGAGTTCCCGATCGATTCGCTCTATCGATTAATTCACGCTTGATTATTACGCGCGCAATATATTAATTGTCGATCCGCTGCTCATCGTGGCTCGCTTTTAATTTTTGTCGGATTTTGTTTTTCACCCGAGAAAACTGTGGTTAGATTAGATTTATTTTTCCCCGTAAATCTTATCCGTAAAAGAAGAACAAGACGAAAGGACGAAGAACGAGACGTGGAAGATGATCGGAGAATCCAGACGACGGCGGAAGTGGCGCTGGCGGCGACGGCACGCGAGGCGTGTTTCGCGCCGCAGCAAGACGCCCTACCTTCTGCAGGCGCTTTCAGCGTGCGCTGCCAAGGAGGACGGGCGGCGGCGGTGCCGGGCGCACGACGGGCTGTCGGCGCTGCTGCCCAGCCCATCTTGGGCCAACCTGCCCAAACCCGCCCAAACCCGATTTTTCGCCCGAACCCATTTTTCCGCCCGAACTGTTCGTGTCTGCAACGCGAGGTCTGCTGAAGTTTATGAAGTTCGTATTTTGCAACCCTATGTAATAGATTAAAAGAAAGTGCATGTTCCACGAGTAGCCAAGCCACATGAACGCTTTTATTTTATTTTTTTAATCGCTCATAGCATGTCGTGGATGTTTAAATTATGCAAAGGCATGCTATGTATGTTTAAATTACGTAGACAAACATATTATATATTTTCGTGATTGGATGCGCATAGTAAGCATGCTAGGTTTATCGCGTTTTCAAGCATATTTTAGAAGTTCTATATAAAAGCATGCTAGGATTACATGATTCGCATGGACAAACCTTTGAAAAAAAGACTAAGCAAGCAACCCGACAAATTAATTTTAAAATTAAGATGTCAAGACCTCCACTTTTTGATCTCTAAACAAAGCGAGACGCGACTGTGAGTAAACGCCCACACGCACGGCTTGTTTCAGACTGCTTATCATAAGTTGGTTAGACGAGATTTCTAAATAAAACATTTTAAATCTATCGACAAGTGGGAGTTTCATGTGTAAACGCCCACACGCTGGCTTGCATGTGCGATTTTCATAAGTTCTCTAGAGATGGATATAAAATGAGATAATAAAAGAATTTGATTGGAAGTGTATGGTCCCTGTGAGTATGCCAATTCTAAGAATTCATTTTCACGTTAAAATTGTGGTCATTGCTTAGACATCACCTCAAGTACAACTTCCCGCCAAGTCCCTTCTTGCGATAGTGATGTGGTCTAGTAAGGTCCAATCATTAATTTATTTGTCATAAGGATAAGTTGACATGGATTGAAATTAAACCACTAAAAGGTATATTTTAGTCCGGGTCGAGGGTTCATGTAAACGCCCACACGTGTGGCTTGCATATGGGATTCTTGGGCGATTGGAGGTTTCAATCAATATTGTTTTATCAAAAGGTTATAATATTATTGTTACTTAATTATGTGCGATCGTATGCTTATGTGTTTACATTATCTTTTCGATATGTTCTTACAACGATTATCAATATGTCGCACAAAATCCCTTTATCCGTCCGAATTTTATCGAGTGGAAACGAAACATGGAATATGTTCTTATCGTCAAGAACACATGTTTGTTCTCACTACTCCTAAACCCAAGTCTTCATCGACGATCGACTAACGAGCAATGAGAGTCATGCAGACTTTCGCATAAGTCCAACAATACGGCCAAGTGCTAAATGATGACTACAATGTCCAAAGGCTTGCACCTGCAGATAAGTCGATGGTAGACGCGACCGAAATATGGTTAAGTCTCGAGAGTAAGTTTGGGCAATCGGATCGACAAATCCGCCCACACAATGAGAGATCTTCGCGATAAGATGGAAGAAGGAAGTTCGTCCATGAACATGACTCATCTCATGGATAGTCTTGATCACCGGAGGAGGTATTCACGGCGGCCAAGGTCGATATTATCCTCAACACACCGCCCAAGTCTTTGAGAATTCGCGTGAACGCGATCATGAGCAAGACCGAGTATACGCTACGGGCTGTTTAATGATCTCGTGGCCACGGAAGCGAGCCATGGGTAAAGGAGCACATGCTCGCTAGCACATCTAGGGGCCCAAATTTTCCGCTGCAAAATGGAAAGAAAAGGCACCAAAGGTGGCAGAGGCAAGGGAAATAGTGGGAGTAATGGGAACAAGAACATGCTCGCCAATCGAGGATTAAAGAAGCCAAACGAGGGCAAGTGCTTCAAGCGGCAAGACTGGCATTGAAGGCCAAGTGCCCTATGCTCATGCTCAAGGTACGCCATTTGCTTTAGTAACGGAAACATGTTTAGCGACTTGTTCTACCCATTCTGGTAGTAGACACGGCGCGATCGATCATGTTTGTCACACTGCGTGGGTTCCCGCGATAATGGAGTCAGATGATGGCGAGATAACGATCTCCATGGGCAACGCGCGAAAGTCGAGGCCGCAATTTGAGATGTTACTTATGTTTTGATAGAACAGCTTTAGTATTGAAAGATGTTTTATATGTGCCGGATTTTCATGAACCTTGTTTCGCTTTCAAATTGTTTATTTATGGATATTCTGTTATTTTTGATAAGTGGTGTTTCTATCATAAGAAATGACGGGTTATCTCGTGTCGCACATTATATAATTCGCTTTATACTATTTCTGCTAAACATAATACCTATAACTATGTTGCATCATCTACAAACCCTAAAAGAGAAAGTTTTTCTGCAAGACGACACCACATTTCTCTCGGTATCTTAGATTAGGTCACATCAATCTAAATAGGATCCAAAGACCGCTAAGAATGGAGCGTTGGGTAATCTAACAGCCATCGCTCCCGCCCCGCGAACTCAGATGAAGGTAAGATGTCGACTAGACCCTTCAAAGCAAAGGGTTATAGAGCCAAAGAAGTGTTGGAGCTAGTCCATTTCGACCTGTGGACCGATGTCCACACAAGCTCGTGAGGGTACGAGTATTTTGTCACTTTCATCGACGATTACTCAAGGTACGGATATGTATACCGCTCACCGCAAGTCCGAATGCTTTGAGAAATTAAAAGAATTTAAGGCTAAGTGGAGACTTAAGCTTGGTAAAGTATCATGTCATCGCGGTCTGATCGTGGTGGTGAATACCTCAAGAACGAGTTTATGGACTATCTAGTGAAGTGTGGGATTACCTCCAACAAGACTACATCGGGCACACCACACAAAATGGTGTGTCGAGCGAAGAAATACGACTCTTTTGGAAATGGTTAGATCAATGATGAGTTATGCAAAGATTACCTATTTCGCTCGGGGTATGCCTTAGAAACCATGCATACTTACAAATCTAGTACCATCCAAGTCACCGAAAAGACCCCTTCGAGTTGTGGTTTGGGCGCAGCCTCAGCTTAAGCCACATATGAGGATGGGCCGCCCAAGACATGTGCAACGAACAAGTTCGAGGCTAGATCCGACGCAAGGTCGCTTATTGGCTATCCTAGAGGGACGAAAGGTGGTTTATTCTATAGTCCTATGGATCAAGGTCATTATTAAGACTAATGCCCGATTTCTTAGAAGAGGATTATACGACAAACCATAAATCCAAAGTTGAAATCATTCATCGTGAATTAGAAGATGATCGTATTCCACCACCGATTAAGCCAAATGTACGAGATGTCGTGTTCAGTGGGAGGAATCGACACCGATACTTCAAGAAATTGAAGTGGGTCGAGTTCCACCGAGATACCGATCAAGACAAGGGCTCCTATCCAAAGAAGTTGCGCAAGATAGAGAACCACAAGTTATCGCACACACTGCCGCTATTGTGCCAGAGCGCCATCATAGTGGGAGGGTTGTTCGTCAACCCGAGCGATTTATGTTCGTGGGTGAATCTTCGATTTAGTCCCGGAAACGACAGCAATAATCGACCCATGGACGACAACGAGGCGATACAAGACATTGATGCAAAATCATGGCACACCGCTATGGACTTAGAAATTGAGTCCATAACAGCTATGGATGATACGAAAGACACTCTACCGATGGCAAGGAAGCCATAGGTAGTAAGTGGGTATACAAGAGAAGAGAGATTCAGATGGAGAGGTTTCGCTTTAAAGCTGTGCTTCAGGCTAAAAGGTACACCTGATTGAGGGCATTGATTTCGACAAGACCTTTTCACCGTAGCAATGCTCAAGTCCATCGTAATTCTTCCGCCATCGCAGCCCACTGAACCTTGAGGTTTGGCAAATGGACGTGAAACCGCTTAAACGGTTACCTTGAGGAAGGTAGAGACATCTATATGCAAGAACCCAAGGTTATGTATGGTGAAGAGCATCTAGTATGGAAGCTTAAGATGTCCATTTATGGCTTAGCAAGCCTCACGATCCTCGAACTTACGCTTGACGAGGTGGTAAAGTCCCATGGATTTACCCATTGCTCAGCGAGAGTTGTGTGTATCGCTTAGATGTCAACGTGATGTGGTATTTTCAGACTTTATGTAGATGACATTCTTCTAGTTGGCAACAATGTGAAGTTGTTATCGCACGAAAGAGTTTGCTATCCGATTAGTTTCAAATGAAAGACTTAGAGATGCAGCAGCACATATCTCGGGATCAAGGTTTACCGAGATCGCAAGAGGAAAATGTTGAGCTTATCTCGTGCGCCTTACATTGATACCGTGATTACTGCTTTAGTATGCACCGCCAAGAAAGGATTGCTACCTTTCGCATACGGCTTCTTTATTCAAGGAGCAACACCATGATCGCAAAGGAGATAGAGGAATGAGACAAGTTCCTTACGCTCGCCGAGGAAGTCTCATGTACGCAATGTTATGTACGAGGCCCGATATCCGCCATGTAGGCATAGTAGCTAGATATCGCCTAACCCTCGACAAGCTCGTTGGATCGCAAAGAAGCATATACTGGCACCGAAAAGGACTCGAGATTACAGCTAGTTTACCATGCAGATAGTCTAATGCCTTCGTTACACTGCACTGGATTTCCAAGCCGACCGTGATGAGAAAAAGTCTACCCTCAAATGTGTTTACCTTGGGAGGTGGAGCAGATCCCAAGTGAGTGCAAAAGCAAGATGCATTATGGACTCTACTATGGAAGCCTAATATGTAGCCGCCTTGAGGTCGCTATGATGCTATATGGTTCCAGAACTACCACGGATCTAGGTGTGGCACCGGTTTGCCCAAGAGTATCATAGTTTATCGTGATAACTCGTGCAAAGTGGCAAACTCGAAGGAACCACCTTAACCCGCGCACACCATACACATAGAGAGAAAGTACCATGTCATACGAAATCGCGAGACGAGGGACGGCCGATTGAAAAGATTGATACGACGGATAACCCAGCGGATCCATTCACAAAGAGCTCGCCGCAAAAGTCTACGAAGGCGCACGCTCGAGGACTCGATTTGCTGATGGCACCCACTTAGAAAGGAAACTTTGTATGAGTGAGAAGCAAAGTGATGGTTTTGTTTGTAATAGCTAGTAGAGACACACATTGTATACTAAAAGTTTGCTTTAGTATAATGGAGATTGTTGATTTGTATACCGAAAGCGCTTTGGTTGAGCTTGTATACAATGTTTCCTCGTTACCACTATTACAATCTCCCATCCGAATCAATACTTGATTGCATATATCCGTGTCCCTCATCTCATATATGTTAGATCATACAAGGTGCGTAAGATCACGTAAGTCCGTATGATTGTTCAAGCTTAATGAGATTTAAAAGAATCACAAACGAGACAAATTTTGAGGACGAGTTGTCAGATAGTCATGCGTGATAGATAAGAACTGACTGACTTGGTTGCTTGTTCATGCCGGCACGCCTCGACGTATTGATGGATCACAAAGGAGACGAGTTCTTCTATCCGACCGCCGTGGAAGAACCTAGATCTCGTGACTTACGATGATCTAAACCTCGATAAGGTATTAGGTGAGTATGAGTTGTCAACCATCACTGACTTGTTACGGGCGAGGGTTATATGTTCTAACCCAATATTCTCCGTGATTCGGGTGGTGGCAAAGGTTTCAGATGTCATGCTAGTTACCTCAGATCGAGTCACCGATCCGCTAGGATGATGACGCCCCTTAAGGAGCTCAAAGGTTTATTGTACTAAACCCCGCAGTTGAGTTAGCTCAAGTACATTAATAAGGTTGAGTGGTACTACTTAGGAATTAAAGATATTAATTATTTTAAACAATGTAATGCTCTAAATAATTAATGGACGCATGCGATATCTTAAATACGGAATTGAATGTCTAAGTGCAAGTCCCGACTCACCTTCGTAATAAAGGGTAAGTCAAGATTTATTCTCTAGTGGCATGAATGAATGTTTATAAATTAATTTATGTCTGGGCTGAACATAAGATAATTAATTTATTTGAGGCCCATCTTTATTCCTCAGATTGATCCTGGTCGGCCCATCCAGCCCGTAGCTACATGGAAATCGATGCCCCACCCTCTAAGGCAAGGATTTGATCTCTTTATCCTATAAGGATATTATTATATTTATGGATATGCATGGATCCTTTCCTTATGGGATTATGGTAATGCATTATAAATATAAGGTAAGAGATAAGATCAAGGTTAATCATCAATTATCCTATCCATATTTTTGAATCACCATAGTTCCTCAGCAGAGATTTTCAAAATTCCTGTGAGGGTTAGGGTGATTTGTAGCATTCTCCATAGCTTATCCTCACCGATATTCGAGATTGGGCAACCGGACACAGTCCCAAGATCAAAGCACGTAGTCTCGATCCGCTCATCCCGATCCACCTCGGCTGCATTCAAAGGTAAACACGAGAAAACCCCACGCTGCAATTAATTATATAGGTGCATGCTAGGTATATAATCAATGTATGGTGAATTAAACATCCAAGATAGATCCCTGAGAGGTTAAACCTAGTTTTCCTACATCACCCCTTCACCGAGACGGGAGATCTCAATATGATCTTCGCACTTTAGTCATGGAAAATATTTCAAATAAACTCGCAAAGTTTCCCCACCGTTTATCCCAGCCTGCCTGTGCTTTTGAACCAATCCTTCGTCTACGCAGAGAAGATCCAAACATGCACATCCGGATCGTATCATGTGGCATCCCATTATGCTTGATGGTGTCACATATATCCAAAAATGTCTCCAGATGAGCATTTGGATCTTAAGTCACTCCTCCTCCAAACTGTTCTCCTTGTACCATGCTGATTAGGGCCAGCTTCAACTCAAAGTTGTTGGGATTCACTTCGGGGCCCCATCCACCTCCTTGAAACTGTTCAGTTGGCGGTTGGTACATGTAATTTAACGGTCTTGTTCTACAGCTATGGCGAGTCCCATATTCGCCATCCGGCGCCAGATCTCAAGAACTCGCTGTAAGACATGCAGATGCTTGGGAGGTACGCCCGCTGTTGGATTCGCTGCCATCTCTTGCCGCCTCCTTTCTCGTCTCTTTCTCCTTTGAGTACTTTCGATCTCGGGATCTAAAGTTTGTTCAGGTTGTCCCCGAGATCTTGTGATCATAAACTACCTGGAGAAAAAATGAGAAATCAGTCCTGGCAAGCAAAGAAAAATAAATAAAATACAACTTGAATTAATAATTCTAAATCACCAAATTATTCCTATATAATCTAAACAATCCCCGGCAACGGCGCCAAAATTTGATCGGACTATTTTCTAACACGAAAACATGCTAGTAGATAGGCAAGTCGAGTGTCGTATCCACATAGATTGTAACACGAAAATACAGAATCTAACTCAACGATTCTTCATCATTATCCAAGCAACAATTTGGTTTTATAAGATGTTTTGGGACTTCAAATATTTAAGTCAAAGCCAAGAGAATCAGAACGAAAGAAAATAACAATAACGATAAAGATTCAAATAGAATTAATCAAATAGACTAAGAGACTAACCCTAGGGATGTATTAATTCTACCCACAGCGTGTGTTTATCCTGCTTCCTATTAATCAATTTTAATCCAGCCAAGATGAAAGATCACATAAGTAACCAACAATTTCAGTTACGACAATTGTGGTAGTAGATTACAAATTTACCTATTACTGCTACGTCTCAAGGTGTAAATTAGCAACTCCAAAAATCTCACAAAGAATATGCTTCCTATGGATGTTCCTATCTCAGCTACGACTCAAGGCTTATCCGTATTGTGCATTCAAGATCGATTAACAATTAAAACTGTTAAGTATTCAACTGGGAACTAGGTATGCATCAAGATTGATAAGAAAATTAACACATATGATTTAGCACCAAGAATCACAAACCAATGACTGGAAGGTAAATAGCAAATAGTAGGAATCCCCGTATTTAAGATATCGCACGTCCATTAATTACAGCGTTCTGACTGCTTAAAATAATTAATCTCTTTAATTCCTTAAGTAGTACCACTCAACCTCATTATTGTACTTGAGATAACTCAACCTGCAGGGTTTAGTACAATAAACCTTTTGAGCTCCTTAAGGGGACATCATCATCCTAAACGGATACGGTGACTCGATACAAGCAAATAGCATGACATACAAGCACTTCCACCACCCAAGATACGAAGAATATTAGGTTATCTCATGTAACCCTCACCCATAACAAGTCAAAGTGATGGTCAGCAACTCATACTCATCTAAGACCTTATCGAGGTTTACATCAACGTGAAGTCACCGAGATTCAGGTTCTTCACGACGGTCGATAGAAGAACTCATCTCACCGTGATCCATCAATACGCCGACACGCATCAAAGATAGACAAGCAACCAAGTCAAGTCACTTATTATCTATACCAAGAGTTTATACCGACAACTCGCCCTCAAGTTGTCTCACCAGATTCTTTTATATCTCATTAAGCTGACCAATCATATGTACTTCGTGATCTACTACACACTATATGATCTAACTTATATATGAGATAAAGGACAAACATATACAATCAAGTAAACAATTCAGATAGGAGATTGTAATAGTGGTAAAGGAAACATTGTATACAAGCTCAACCAAACCGCCAAGATACAAACCAACACTTCCATCATCAACTCGATATAATTAATTTTTCAAATTATGACTAGCAATTTTGTCTCGACTCCCATACGATTTCATGAGATTTAGCCAGATAGTTGTCGATCATCCATCTCGATGTTGGAGTTGCAAAGACTCGCACATGATGACCAAAAGTAGGCATTTTACCATTCTATTTGATTTTGTCTCATTTCTCGCGTTCCTCGCGCCTCATCGCAGAGATGATCGCCTAGGGGTTGGACGGGGTGTAGTGAGTACAAATAAATTTTCTTCGATAGTGAGAACATTCTCAATGTTTCATTTCCACCGATAAAATTTGATCGATTGAGGGTTTTAAAGTAGCATATTGATAATCGTGTAAAAGACATATCTCGAAAAGTAATGTACACACATAAGCATACGATCGCACATAATTCGTAACAATAATATTGTAACCTTTGATAAAACAATATTAATTGAAACCTCCAATCGCCTAAGGAATTCCACATGCAAGCCACGTGGACGCTACATACGAACCCTTCGACCAAAATAAAATATATCTTTTAGTTGTTTAATTTCAATCCATGTCAACTTATCCTTATGACAAATGAAATTAATGATTGGACCTTACTAGACCACATCACTATCGCAAGAATGGACTTCGCGGGAAGTTGTACTTGAGGTAATGTCTTAGCAATGACCATAATTTTGACAGCAAACAATGAATTCTTAGAATTGTCATACTCACTCGGACCATATCGCCTCCAATTCAAAATCTTTATCATCTCATTTTAAATATATCTCTAGGGAACTTATGAAAATCGATATGTAAGCCACGCTGTGGACGCTACACACGAAACTCCCACTTCTCAATAGATTAAAATGTTTTATTTAGAAATCTCATCTAACAAACTTATGATCAATAAAGGCAAGTGCCACGCTGTGGATCGCCACTCACGCAAAGCATCACTTTGTTTAGAGATCAAAAGTGGAGGTCTTGACATCTTTAATTTTAAAATTAATATGTCGGGTTTTTGCTTAGTCTTTGTTTCAAAAGGTTTGTCCATGAAGATCACGTAATCCTAGCATGCTTCTATAGAACTCAACATGTAAAACATGCTCGCGTAATTCTAAAACATGCTTCAAAATGCGATAAACCTAGCACGCTTGCTATATGCATCCAATCACGAAAACATATTAAATGTTTATCTACGTAATTAAACATATATAGCATGCTTCTGCATAATTTAAACATCCACGACATGCTTTGGATGATAAAAAATAAAATAAATTCATTCATCGTGACCCATGATCGAGCTAAAAACATACTCAAATTTACTCGTAATCGTACGAGGTAATTATAGCGTGATAAGTTAATCCAAGTCGTCTCTCAAGGAAAACTTAACAGGGCTATTGATCGTGTCGTATACAAAAAGCAATTAAATCCTAAACATTCTAATACCAACAAGGGTTTTGAAACATACGGGAATTGAAATGCGGAAAATAAACAGCAATCCTAAGCTATGGTTTGTCAATCCCGAGCTAAACTAATAAAGCCTTAAACCTAAACCAGGGGTTGTCAATCCCTAGTTGAACTATGAAAAACAGTCAAACGAAAGCAATAAACAAAAGCAATAGCAATCAAAGGAACATGAAAACAATCCACTGTCACTATGGAATTGAATCCAATAATAATCATAAAGCAATAACGCTATGAAATTTATTCCGATAGAACTGATAAATCCAACAACATAAAACTATAAACTAAATAATTCAAACGATGAAATAAAGAACATGAAATAATACTGTGTTTATATCTGATGCTGGTGAAGATCCCGTGAAATTAAGAACAGCCAACAAGCCGCGCTGCGCGTGAAAAGAATAAGAACTGAGAACCCCCTCTTTTTTACCTAGTGCGTATATTTATATAAAGTGAGAGTGAGCGCCATTGAGGCGAGCGCCTGCTCGAAAACGCTCGCATTGAGGACGAGCACCGGCCGGAGGTGAATGAGCGGAGGCGTGAGAGCGAGGACGCCGCTGAGCGCCGGCCGGGCGGGCGCCTGCATCGAGCGCCGAGTGTTGGAGAGCGAGCGAGCGAGGTGCTGGGCGAGGTGCGCGCTGGATGGGCGTGCTGAGCGCCGGCTGAGGGAGAAACGCTGCTGGATGGAAACTTGGGGGTGAACGGGCGCTCAAACTTGAGAGGGCGCTCAAGAGGGGCTGGAAATGGGCTGAACGCGCGCTCAAGCTTGAGAGGGCGCTCAAGAGGGGCTGGAAATGGGCTGAACGCGCGCTGGGTGCTGAACCGGCGCCGGCGTGCGCTGCGCGAGCGCGCGCGGGCGACACAGCTTTGCGCAGTGTTTTTATTTTGGCCCGTTCTCCTTCGTCTGAACTCCGATGTGCACACGGTTTTCGCTCACGGACCCTATCGCAACGTAATTTACTTTTATGAAGGAAAAACTTGATTCCTTCTACACTATTCATGAGAATCATTGAAAGTGTTCAGCACCGTGCGCGAGCGGGCGCTGGAGTGCACGTATGCCGACTTTAAAGAAATGATCTGTTCTCCTCGCCCAAACTCCGAATTGCGATCCGCTTGCGCCACAGACCCTATCGAGGCATAATTTACTTATTATGAAGGAAAAATCCTTGATTCCTTCTCCAATATTCATGAGAATCATTGAAAGTGTCGGCTCTCGCACCAAGTTCAACACCAGAGTTTCGTCCAATAATGCCCAAATAATGAGCTATTTCCTACATCAAACCAAGAATTAGAATTAAATCTTTATAGCATAATAACATAATAAATTATGCTAAAAGTAAAACTAAAGATCGACAATTTAAATCCAAAAGCATAGAAAAATACGACCAGATTCGGACTAAACAACTCCCCCACACTTATCCATTTGCTTGTCCTCAAGCAAACTCTATACCAATAAGGATAGGGAAGATAATTTATGCAACTTCACTCTTAGTCTAATCAATCAAACCTTATTGCTTTTCCCCCACACTTGGTGTTTACGTATTCAAAGATAATGTGAAATAAATCTAGGATGGTAATTGATTTCCAATAAATAAAAGGGTAACCTCTGCTGAGACCCAACTCTCCGTTAGGGGTGAACTAACTAATGTGGTCACCTTTAGCAACAAGTTTCATTGATAATATAGAAAGTATTAACAGATTTTGGAACAATGTTCGAAAGGTGAACTCTCGATGAACTCGAGTCTCCTATCGTGGTTTCCCATGTCCATTTCTCGATTTACGAGAAAGAGGGACAGAATCACATCCTCCATTTCAACAATCTCAACAATTTACTGGAGTTTTCATTCTCCTCATTTTCATACTTTTTCTTTCTATTATTTTTATTTTTTAAAGTAAACAAGTATATAGATGACCACAATGTTAACACTACCCTAACATTAGCCGGACAAATCACATCAATTTCCCCTTAATCATTTTCTATCAATCAAAATCTCATCAATTCACATTACACACCGGCAACGGCGCCAAAAGTATCATCTTAATTGACTCATAATCGAATGAGGTGTTATAGTAGGGAAAGTTAACCCTAGTCGTCTCTCAAGGAAAACTTAACAGGGCTTATTTTTCGTGTCAAACACATAAAGCGATAAATCCTAACACTCTAATACCAACATGGGTTTTTGAACAAACGGGAATTGAAAAGCTGGAAGCAAATATAAATTAAAGCAAGAAATCTAACTAGGAGTTTTCAATCCCTAGTTGATAAACTACGAAAGCACGAAAACAGGAAGCTAAGCATAGATCAAATTAACCTAGATCACCAAACACGAAGCAATAAAATTCGATGAAGATTGATTCAACATATAACTAACATCCAATATCAAATGTATAGAATAAGATAGATTAAATCAAGCAACCAATAATGAAAGTCAATTATCTAATTCAATTCAACAATAATTCAGAAGCAACACGTAAATTAATCGATCAAAAATCAACAGGAAGAATAAACTGATGAATTACTATCAATCCAAGTCAACACAAATCGTTATGGAAGAATTCGTAAATTGACAGAAAATAGAATAAGAATCAAATATTGTAAATGTCTCTCTCGATCGTTTGGATGGAAAAGAACTCCTTGAAGAACAACTGCAAGCGGCGCGGTGAAAGAAACAAAAATCCGAACCCTCCAAGATTGTGACCTAACGCCTATATATAATAAGTGAGAGTGAGCGCCGGTTGTGGAAGAGCGAGCGCGGAGCGGAGTGTTCTGTTCCCAAAGTGAATGCCGGTTAGACCGAAGCCGCCGTAAAAGCACTGTCTCACAAACGAGTGCCGACTCAAGGCAAGCGGGCGCGCAGGTGACGAGCGGATGCTGAGCGTTGAGCGCTGAGGAAGAAAGGAACGCGCGCTGATATGGAGCGCCGAGAGGGCGCCACCAACGCGAGGGAATTGGCAAGGCCGGAGCGAGCCGGGCGCTGGCGGACGGATGGCAGCAGCGCACGGCACCGCATGGGCGGCGGCGGGTGGCGGCGCCGCGCTGAACGCGCGAGGAAAGCACGAGCGACGCCGCAGATGAGCGCCGATGGCCGAGGCGGGCGCTGGTGCTCACGATGAACGCCGGACGGGCAAGGAGTGCCGAGCGCGGGGCTCGTGATTCGGAACGCCAAAATCGGGCAGCACACGCTCGAGGCGAGCCGCGCTGACTTGAGACGGCCTCGCCGGCGCCGAGGAGTGAACGGGCGCCGGCGGGCGAGGATCGCGGCGCACGGGTGCCTTTTGGTCGACGCCGGCTCGGCTATGACGGGTGTCGTGGCGTGACTTTGACTATTCGCCTGCTCTCCTCGCTCAACTCCAAATTAGATCCGCCGCCACGGACTCTCGTCAAGATGCTCTTCAATGTAATTTAACTTGGTAGATTAATTTCATCCTATTTAATGCTGTTTTCCTACAAAACATCGAAACAAACTAAGTAAGTTCGAATCGATAAATACGAATCAATCCAACGGCATAAATAGATAAACCACTAAAACAACATGCAAAACAATACCAAGAATAAGCACAAATGAAATCAAACAACCTACTGTGAATCTCGTATCGCTTAATTTATTACATAAATTTGCAAAGTACAAATCTTCAAAATTCAAACGGCCTCGTATGTACGGGCATGGACCGACTCATCAAACCGGATTTAATGAAAATCTACGAATAGGCCGGAACAGTGGAATGGGCCGGGTCGGGTCAGAAAACTTGAACCTAGTTGAAAAATTAGGTCTGGGCCGAAAATGGACCGGTCGGTTTAGATGGTGTCAATGCGCGCTAGGCACAACCCACGCCGCCCCAAGACCATCCGCTGCCCAACTCGCTCGTCAGCCTTCCCACGCCATCGCCCAGGGTCGACGTCATCCGCAGAGCTGTCGAGCACCCATACACGCTGAGCGCGCCGCCGCCGCCTCGCAATCGCCGACCACCGCCGAGGAAACCGCGCGATTCGGCCGGGCTCGCTTCACGCCGCGATGAGCACCGCGCGTTGCCGCCAAGACGCTCGTGATATACACCCAACAACCAAGATCGCTAAGCGCCGCTGCGCGCGCTGTTGCCGAGAAAACTCGCGACGCCGTTCGCGCCGCGTGGCATCGGTGCGGAAAACGTTCGCACTGCATGCCCAGCCGCCGATGCTCACTGAGTGATCCACCGAGCCTCCCGCGTGAGCTACCGACGTCTGCCGAGTGATCTCTCATCCCGCACGCACGGGCTACCGAGGAGACCCGTCGCCCGTCTGCCATGTTCGCCGATGTCGCCAAGAAGTGCACGCAGCGCCGGGTTTCCGCCAACCTCACGCCGCTTATGCAACGGACTCCGTCATCTCGTTCTTCATGTTCTTCGCTCGCTTTCTTTACGCATTAAATTTACAAGAAAACCTAATCTAACCACCGATTTTCTCGTGGTGAAAACGAACCGATAAAAAATAAAACGAGCCACGATGAACGATAGATCCACAATTACTTAATTGTGCATGTAATAATCAAACGTGAATTAATCCAACAGAGCCAAGATATCGATCCTGTGCTCGATACCAATTGTAGGAAATTGATTTTAACCTCTCTCGAGGATCTATTCGATGTTTAATTCACCATACAATGATTATTTACCTAGCATGCATCTATATAATTTATTGCAACACATAGGTGTTTTCTCGTGTTCACCTGCGAATTTGTCGGACAAGGAATTGGATCAAGACTCGTGCTTTGATCTTCTGGACTGTATCCCATTTGCCAAAACATCAATGCTGAGTGAGAGCAATCTATGGAGAGTACTGCAGAAATTTGTCTTCTTCCTCACACTTGGAATTTTCGAGAATCACAATAATGTGTCTTGTAATTTTTGAAAATCACACTAGCATTAGGATTTAGTGATTTTCTCTCACCTTATATTTATAATGCAACCCTAGATCCTATTAGGATAGGATCTCTGTATATCTAATATATATAATAATATCTTTCAGACAGAGATCGTAACAGTCCCAGTGGGACTCTCATAGGAGGAAGATTTTCGGCAACCCAGCCTCACGGGCCACCCAGGATCAAATGCAAGAAATAAAGATGGGCCTCAAATAAATTAATTATCTTATGTACAGCCCAGTACATAAATTAATTCATAAACATTCATTCATGCCACTAGAGAATAAATATTGACTTACCCCTTTATTTTCAAAGTTGAGTCGGGCTTGCACTTAGACTTCACGAACCCCGTATTTAAGATATCTCACGTCCATTAATTATTTATAGCGTTCTGACTACTTAAAAGAATTAATCTCTTTAATTCTTTAAGTAGTACCACTCAACCTTATTATTGTACTTGAGATAACTCAACCTGCAGGGTTTAGTACAATAAACCTTTTGAGCTCCTTAGGGGGACGTCATCATCCTAAACGGATATGGCGACTTGATACATGTAACTAGCATGACATACAAGCACTACCACCACCCAAGATGCGGAGAATATTGGGTTATCTCATGTAACTCTCACCCATGATAAGTCAAAGTGATGGTCAGCAACTCATACTCACCTATTACCTTATCGAGGTTTAGAACAACGTAAAGTCACCGAGATCTAGGTTCTTCACGACAGTCAGATAAAAGAACTCATCTCACTGTGATCCATCAATACGTCAGAGACGGACCAGTATACACAAGCAACCAAGTCAAGTCACTTATCAATATCGCACTTATACCGACAACTCGTCCTAAAGTTGTCTCGCCAGATCCTTTTATATCTCATTAAGCTTGTCCAATCATACGTACTTTTATGATCTTCTACACACTGTATGATCTAACTTATATACGAGATAAAGGGACATACATATGCAATCAAGTAAACAATTCAGATAGGAGATTGTAATAGTGGTAACATGAATCATTGTATACAAGCTCAACCAAAACTGCTTCTAGTATACAAATCCAACACATCTTGGATCAAACCTTCCACGAGATGGTGGGGATCATGCACCTGAAGTTCTGGTGCCTGTGGGTGCGGTTCAACTGCTGGTGGTGGTGGTGGTGGTGGACCTAAAGAAAGTGGCGGAAGAAGCACATATGTTTATGGTAATGGCAATAGATCGAAACCTGGTGGAGGTAAGAGTGGAACCTCTGATCCTCTAGGGCATGAAGGTCTCGCCTCATGGTCGTTCCTACCTATACCAGGTAGAAATAGTGGGGTATCAGAAGTCAAACGGGGAACCTCCTGGTACAACCACTCAAGTGTCTGTTTGGTTTGATTTTGTGCTTATTCTCGGTATTGTTTTGCATGATTTTTTTAGTGATTTGTCCTATTTATGTCGTTGGTTTGATTAGTATTTATTGATTCGGACTTACTTGGTTTGTTTTGATGTTTTGTAGGAAAACGGTATTAAATATGATAACATGAACCTATTAAGAGCTATCATATATTGAAGAGCATCTCGTTAGAAGTCCGTAGGCATAAACGGATTCTAATTCGGAGTTCAGACGAGAGAGAACGGGGCGAATTATCAAAGTCGCGCACAGACACCCCATCGCACGCCTCGTCCGACGTCGTGCCCCGTCGCACGACTTACCCTGCTCGACCAAGCGCCGCACACAGCGGCGCTCGATATCACCCAATGCCTCGCCCGTGCGCGCTGGCATCACCCAATGCCAATTCCCGTGCGCATTGCCCCTCCAGCGGCCGAGCTCAGCCGGCGTTCGACATGCACCGACGCCACCCTCTTCCACAGCGCGACTCACCAAAGATCCGCTTCATCCGACGTTGGCCATCCAGCGGTCACTCCACCTCATCTGACGTTCAGTGCCGAGCGCCCGCTCGGCATCCCCATCACGCTCGCCAACACGTATTTCGCATCGCTAGCGCCCTACATCCTCGACGCACGCTGGGAGCCCACCCGGTGCTCGATCACCCAACGCCAGCTCCCGTGCGCTCGCCCGTGTGTGTTCACCCGCTCTAGTCCGTCTCGCCCACCCGGCGCGCACACCACAGCGCCCGCCGTGCAGCCTCTCCATCCGACGCTGGGATCCCAACCAGCGCTCGACCATCTTCCTCATGCGTTCACACCTGAACGCCCGTTCACCAACCACGCGCGCCCGCTCGCCTTGAGCCGGTGTTCGTTTCTGAGATAGAAGCATTTTTCAGTGAGCGCTCACCTCAAACCAGCGCTCATTCTCAATACATAACGTTTCTCCAACCGGCGCTCACCTATTGGTCAGAACGTCCCGTTCAACCTGCGCTCACATTGCAACCGGCGCTCACTCTCACTTAATATATATATATATATATACGTGAAATCGCATTAGGGCGAGTGTTCTGAAATTTCTTTCGCCGCGGCGCTCTTCTTCACCATTGTTCTTCCGGAGCTCTTCAACGACAACACAGAGACAGATAAATCTTAGTTTTAATTCCCGCTTTCAATTTCATCGATTGAATAATTTAATTTATCAATTTATGTTTTTGGATTTATCAGTTCTATAAGAATCAATTTCATAGTGTTATTGTTTGGTGATTTTAATTGAATTCAATTACATAGTGACAGTGGATTGTTTTCATGTTCCTTTGATTTATATTGCTTTGTGATTTCTTGTTTCGTGATTACATTACATTACATGCAATGGATTTTGGAATTTAGTTATAAGTTGAATCGTTCTTCGCTTAATTTTATTGCTTTATGTTTGGTGATCTAGTTTAGTTTGTTCTATGCTTAGCTTCCTCGCCAGAGCCAGAGTTTATCAACTAGGGATTGACAACCCTAGTTAGATTTCTTGCTTTAATTTATATTTTCGTTAGCTTTTCAATTCCCGTATGTTTAAAAACCCCTTGTTGGTATTAGAGTGTTAGGATTTACCGCTTTATGTGTGACATGAACAATAAGCCCTGTTAAGTTTTCCTTGAGAGACGACTTGGGTTATCTTTCCCTATTACAACACCTCATTCGATTATGAGTCAATTAAAAGAACATTTTTAGTTGAAACAGTGTCGAGTCACGCCACGTGAACTCTCTAGGTGAGAGATAGGGTCCCTTATGTATAGCCTTCCAAACAGAAAAGACGTAACCCAGATGACAAGCAAATCTAGGTAGGTCTTCCTCCAGGTCGAAACTGTCGTGCCCGCGAAAGATGTAGTCTCTAGATATCTCCCGAGCATATCCATCCAAGTCAGAAGGTAGTCGTGTGATCAGATGCATTACTCCATCAAAATCAGTAGCCCCATAGGCATGGGCAGCAATCCAAAGGCGGACATAATGTGCTAGAAACTCTCCTAAATTATCACCGTATACCTGCTGATAGTTACGATATTCTCTAACGATCTCATCTGGAGTAGCTCGTGGAAATCTCTTCCTCGTTGTATGTCGTATCCGCGCCATCTACAAACGAATAGTACTATAATCAATTAGTTGGAAAACATAACCGATACCAGGTAATCTTAAGCAGTAAAGGTTTTCAACAAACTATATGTAAACCTATACAAATCATACATAACCCTATATCGTAACTCCTGGAATTATATGTTCTACTAACCCATGATTCATCTATGCAATAACCATCAATCGATACCAACTAACTTATCATTCCACCAAGTTTCTTTTAAGGTTCTGGCAGAAAAGAAATAGTCAATTCAGAGTTCCATCACGTGTGAACAATTGAATGGGGAAGACTATTCTCATGACACTATCGCATAGTAACATTCGTTTGGATACTTCTAAGCATCTACACTCCTCCACTTCTTTCCCTTACCGTACATAGCTTTCCAGTTTATCTCGTTCATATCGTTGATGACACTTTCTTTTGATAGAATCTTAAATATTTAGAGTTCTTATTCGTTCTTGTTCACATGATAATAGGGAAATCCTGATTCATCGCTGTTTATTGTTTAACAAATGGGATCGTGCATATTAAAATATCTACATTCTTGGGAAGACATATTCATATTCATCATTCATGCTTCATTCATTGGTGCATACTTCATTCATTCATGCTTCATCGTAATCATAAATGCACTTAACATCATGTCATTTAAAACTTTTGCAACTCCAATCCTTCAAAACTTTAATACCATACTTTTCTTTTAAATCTTTAGAAGTCCTTACCTCATTTAAGTTAAGCGTGATGCGATGTAGTATTGAGCGTAGTTCACTAAATTCTTATAAGTCAAGAGATTCGATCAGAACATGGCTTTGAAGAAATTTCTAGGGTTCAGAACAAATGAACTGCTCTGATACCACTCTGTCACAGCCCGCTATCCCTAAGGACGGCTTAGCCGAGCTGTGACTCAAGATGGGATAAAAGAAACGGGAAGAAAGGGGTTGGGTGTTCATCTGTGTGAATCAAAAGATAATACTGACATTCATGTACACATGATCTCAGCGATCGAGGTGTTATAATTTATATATTCGAGCCAGAAGAGAAGACTCGACAAAAGAGTGATTGTTTACATATTCTAGCAAAATGAAGCATATTCAAGTGTTTGCATCGGAATCGTGTGAGATGTACATATGAGGATATTCACTCAAGGTTATGTATATTTACATTGTCAAAAGACTACTCCGCTCAACACATCACCATCGCAATACCTGCTCAACTTGCATATCAAAAACAAATATAAAGGGCTAAGTACTAGATACTCAGTGGACATATGCCAAATACTTTAAATAATATATATTGAACTGCCCATCATAGTAACACACGGGGTTTTATTAGAAATGTCTTGTGCTTACTAAATATTTTTCATTTTCATAAGATTTCTGACGGATCATTTTCTGTCAGCGTGATCCCTATCTATAACATATGCACCGGAAGGTGGCCACCTCCCACTGACGTCAGAATCGCCGAGAAAACCTTTCACCACAATCATCATAGTGTACACGTTAATCCGCATTAGGCACTTTGGCTAGCATAGATCCGAATTGATTATCATTCATAGTCATAACCAACACATATAGGATCAAACATAAACATAAACAATTTGGCAAATAATATCATCAAATACTTCATATCACTGATTTCAATAAAGCATCATGGATGAAAAATTTAGGTTCATCGCTTCGTAAGAAAGCCCATTTGATATATATTTTAGCCACACAAAGATACTTCTCATTTCTCTTCTTCATTACCCCTGCATTTTACCTTTACGTAAAAGAAAGGTTTAGTACATCATTCGTTTCGGATAACGCCGATTATCATCAACGAACTAGATAACTTTTAATATCTTAGGATTTTGCATCATCATTATTGAATAAGAGATATAAAATATCTCAATTTGGTTCCACCTTGTCATAGTGGAGCTACTATTTTCGTCCATTATTACATTTTCTTATCAGTTTAAACTTCTTATTTATTCTTAAGCTTGGGGACAAGCTTATTCATTAACATCATTCATCAACGTCGAATCACATTAAAATTTTAAGTCCTCGCTTCATTTCTTGTATCTCATGTCTATTTCAACTGTTCAGATAAAACCATACTTGAATAGGCGTAAATCATAACTCTGTGCGATAATCATAATTTAACGCACGCACATGCTCAAATATTAATAACAAACTATTCTTGATTCCTCATACCTAACTAAGCAAATGTCGATCAATTTCTTCCAAACTTTAATCATTTACTTATTACTCCCTCTGTCCCATTTAAAATGTCTCACTTTCCTTTTTGGGTTGTCCCATTACAAATGTCTCATTCCATTTTAAGAAGTAATTATCCCTTCAAAAGTGTAGACCCTACCAACTTTTTATCACTTTAACTACTTTATACATATCTCCTAAATACTCGTGCCCAAAAGAAAGGGGACAGTTTAAATGGGACGGAGGGAGTATATATTATCTAACTCATATGTCACATTACATTTCGTATAACGTTTACGACATCCTCGAACGGCCAACTTCAGATACATGATAGTATTTTGAAAAAATACCTAACATACCCAGAAAATTATGTGAAATTTATATGTCATGCTAGATATATCCTAGAATACAGATATGTGATAACATTTGACAAACAAAGATCGGATAATCCGAACATGGAGCTTTAGACTTTCAGCCAAATAGGTTTTCTGTCCTAATGCATACGAAAAAATCCCAATTTAATTCTATATGCTAGTAGGGTAACATAGACTGTAAATATGAAGTCACTTCATTCAATAAAAATCAAAAAATCGACTATAGTTTGGCTTTAAAAATGAGCAAAAACCAAACCTTTATAACTTTTAACCATATTTATAATCCTAGCATATATAGATTATACGAACAACATTAGTTCTCGACTTCTAGCATTTGGCATCATCTCGCTATTTTTAATACATTTCAAAATCATATACACAAATACAAAACATGCTCCAAATTTAAATTTTAAACCATAGGATTGTAGGTAATGGCGAGACTAACCTTAGTATCGGTTCAGATTTAACGAAAGATCGAAAATGAGTCGAAAAATTGAGAAAGAAAGATTGAAGGAAAAAAAGTTATATTTTTCTTCCTTCTCTGTAACTTACGAAAGTGCAGAATGAAAGTAAAGAAAAAAAATTTGACCATATTGATCCTGTTTCTTACATTGCTTTTACCTTTTTTTAAGGACACACACACGCACACTACACTTACACGTACACACACACTATCACACATTAGCACACACATACTATATATATAATATATTATTGTAATTGGGGTTACTTTCCGTTTTCTCCTTTTTTTTCTGTTTTTTTGTCTTTTTCTTATTTTTCTTTTTCAGTTTGCCTGTACTATATATATGTATGTAGATATACATTGTAATAAGTTTAAATCCATTTAGGATCAATTCCAAAATCTTGTCAACTTACATAATTCTTGTATATATATATAATTTCTATAATCTTTTATTATGACTACTGATGCAAAATCCTTATTTCAAATTAGATTAATTTTAAACCAAGTTTAGACGGTCGGGGTATTACAAATAGGTTCAGTAATAAATTTAAAATAATATTATTTTCTTTAAAGGTTCCTATAATCCCTTCTTTATCAACTTTTATTAAAGGATAATTTTTTGTTAAAAAAGGTGTTCCAAGTATAATCTGATTAGTAATATCTTTAGCAAGTAAAAAACTTGTTTGTATGGAATTTTTATTTATACAAACATATGTTTTGGGTAATTTATAATTAATTTTTAATTTATTTCCTGCATCATGTGATAAAGTATGTGTATTTTTATGAAAATACATAGTAGGTATCAATCCTTTTTGTATAATATTTAAATCAGCTCCATTATCTACTAAAGTTGTAAATTCTTTTGAATAATAATTATCAATTAAGAGTGTTATTTTTATATACCATTTTTATGATATAATCATTTCTAAAGTGGATAGAAAATTTTTGTCTTTAGGAAATTTTTGTTTATCACTTTCATAATTGTGTTCTATTTGAATTTTTGTTTCTTCATTATTTTCTAATCTAGAAATTCTATAATCAAGTCTTAAATTTTCTTGTTTTAAATTATTAATTTCTTCCTTTAGATTTTTAATCTCAGTTATAATATCTTTAAGAGAAGTAGGATTTTCTTCTATTTTTCTTTGTTTTAATAATTTATAAACCTCAGACATCATGTAAGGTTCTTTAGAATTATTAGTTTTATTATTATCGGAATTAATATTATTCCTATTATTATTAGAAGTACTAGGAATACTTTCTATTTGATCTATTATTTTAGACCTCAATTCTGGATCTTTTATTAATTGCAATAATTCTAAAAAATTATTATTTGTTAAAACATTTAATTCTAAATATTGGAATTGTGAAAGAATTTTATAAAATTCTTTTCCTTCATCATCTTCTGATATTTTATTTGAACAAGATTGTCCAAGAATACAAGGTTCACATTCAGATTCAGATATTAAAGAATCATTTTCTATATTATCAATTTCTTGATCTAACTCTGTATAATTAGAGTAAGAATATTCTTCAGAATCTGAACTTTCATGAGAATTTAATAATATTTTTGAAAGAGTTTCTTTCATATCTTTATCTATATCAAGATTATTGATCTTTTTTCTTAGTCCAACAATTATTTGCATAATGACAACATTTTCCATATTTCCTGCATATTACAGATTTTCTTTTATTCCAATTCTTTTCCCATTTTTTATTATTTCTTTCTTCTTTTCTTATTTTTCTTTGTTTAATTTTTTTCTTTTTCTTAGGATGTTCTTTATAATTCCTCATTTTGTTTTTACTAGATGATGTTCTTGTTGGCATGGGAATTTTATTCATAGCAAATTGATCACAAAATTGTCCTAATTGTTTATTTTCTACTAAATTTTGGCACTTGATTTGTTGATTTAATTTTATTTCATTACACAAAGCTAATCCTTCTTGAATATAAATTCCTATTAATTTACCATAAGTATAATTTTGGTAAGGAATTTTATTTAAATCTTTTCTCAAGATTCTTCTTATTCTTTCAACAAATAAGTTAGGAAGACCATCTATAAATTTTGACTTCCAATGAGAGCTACTACACTTAGGTAACTCTAAAATCATGCTTAAGAAAATATCTTTATACCACCTAAAATCTATAAGTGTTTTACACCTAAGATTTTATAACAAGGTTCTAATATTTTCACTATTATTTGTATCTTCCTGTAAAATGTTCTACAATATTAACTATCAGTGTATAAACTGTATTTTCTTTTATTTCATTTTCTTCCATATTTAAAAGTATTTAAAATATCATCCTTTTTATTTTGTGAGAGATAATGATCCCACCATTCTTTTAATTGTCCTATAAATCCTGCTATTATCATTTTAACAATTTCTCTATCTATATTTCCATTATTTTTACATATAGTAGAATACATTAATATTCTATGTATTGTATTATGTATTTGTTGATGTACAAATCATATATATTCCATTCATAAATATGATGTCTACAGATGTTGGTCTTGGATAATAATATTTTCACATAGTAGGCTTATCAGCCCATTTTGATCATTTATTAATTTGATTATCAAATACTTTTTTATAATCAGAATTCTCTATTAATTCTTCATTTATCTTTTTATCTAAGGTACTAATCTTTGCCCCTTAATTTTTTCTTCAAAAAATACTTCTAATTCTTTCATTGATTTTAATTTAAATTTTTTTATTTCAGGTAGAGGCTGAATAGTTGGAGTAGCAATTTCTACATTCTTTTCTTCAACAATTTCATTTTTTACTAACTTAATATCATTTATAATCTTTATTATTTATTCTACTCTATCATTTAATGATATAATTTGTTCTCCCAAAATATTTAGGTATAAATTTGTATAATTATTTTGTTCTACTATTGTATTTATTTGTTGACATGTTACATGCAGAGTATTATCTTTTAATAATTTTGCAAAGGCTAAAAAATTATAAATTTTTCATTCTTTTCAATTTGAAATGATTGTTGTGGAGGATAAATTTGATTTAAAATTTTTCCATTATTAAGTTTATAATTTCTTCCAAAACAGAAATATATTGTTCCACGTAAGTTGAAATAAACCAAGGGACAAATGGTATTATCTTGTTAATTTTTGTACAGAATTTATAAAATTCTTCTTGAATATATTATTTTCCTCTGGGTTAAAATTTCAAAAACCATTTTTTAAACGGTTCCCATTTGGGTGTATTAAATTCTAATTGTATAATTTTTCTTGCATGTGAACCATGACTAAAATCACATAATGTTTCTAAAACCATTAAATATTAAATTTCATTTCTGATTCGGTTATATCCGCTTCTTTAATATTATTATTATTAATATTAATTCCTTTTACAATATTATTTTTCTTTATATATAGTTTATCAATTTTATCTTCTTCTGAAATTTCTGATTCATATTTATCTCTTATTTGAGATGTAGATGCCCTAGATGGCATAAAAGGTAGTGTTGTTGTTATTATTATTATTTATTATAGTAATAATAATTATATTATTTTAATGTGACTATTTATTATATTAATTATTATTTATTATGTTAATATTATTAATAACTATAATTTTTATCACTAATACTATATTATATTTATTTATTATTAATAATTCTATTTATTTATTTATTATAATGAATATTATTATTTTATTATTATTTATTATTATTAATTTTATAAGATAAAAAATCAATAAGAATAATTTTGTTAGAAAAAATAAATAAATTTGACTAATCTCGTGTTGATGGGAATAGCTAATACCATGGATATGAGAGAGAATGACCAATCCCATGCTCACAGGAATAAGTATTCCTTGGGAATGATGATTCCTACCTTAAAAATCTTACTAGCCATAGGATTGGAATAAAGGTAGGAATCACCATTCTATTCTCATTTCATTCCTCCATACCAGCCGCCATCTAAGTGCTATAAATCCCAGCATTTGATCTTTTGTTGTAATTAAGTTCAATTTTTTAAAATATTGCAATAACTCTCAATATTTCTTTTTGTAGCAAATTCGATCTCCCAATTTATTTCAGGCTACCGGAAAGATGATGTGGCTCATGTCATTTTCACGTGGACTAAGGTCCCGACGATGTTAAATGATGTCATTGAACCACTTATTTTTTCAGAAGAATTCGTTGAACTACTTAAAAGCTGTATTATGCGTCATTTTGAGGGGGAACTCCCAAATTAACTTATCTATGTATGTCTTCAATCGAAGTTCAAATCTAATTTTCGAAAGAACTAAATTAGTTTAGAGTGATATATGGAATGATCTAAACTGAGCATTTTTTCCCAAGTAATGAATTCGCTTTGGTTAATCTTCTCATTGCAAATTTCATTATCTGAATCTGATTATCTTGAGGGGAAAGTCGTTACTTTCTTCATCGTCCCTAGATTTGAAACAAGCAGCAAAATAAAAGGTCGAGACCTAATTGCAATATTTTAAAATTTCGATTTAATTTGCCACCAAGGTGATAGGTTATAATCCTATGAGCAATTAACCATGTGTAGTACGACAGGCATGTAAACATTTAAAAAAATCGAGAATATGTGAACATCAAAAAATGGGCGAACAAACAACACTAAATGAAAAATAAATGGAATGATGATTCCATTCTCAGACCCATAGTTGTCCCATGATTGTTATGATTTTTGTAGTGGAAATAATCATTTTCGAATGAGTGTTCATTTTCATGAACAAAAGATTAGTCATTTTCCCCTGACTTATTTGGCATTGCTCAATATCATGAACATGAGATTAACCAAAATTAGATTTTACTTCTTCTTTATAAATAAAACTATTCTTTTTTTTTTCATTTCGACAAATATAATAATAGTAGTAGTAGTAGACTAGTAGTAGTACTAGCAGTAGTAATAGTAATAATATTCATTCTATTTTATTCATACCCCATTTGATCTCTACAGATACAAGTTACACTACAAGAAAAAAGGCGAATAGCGACGGAAAATTTCATCGTAATTTAAAGACAGAATATGTTCCGTCTCTAAATTCGTCGTTATTCGGCTGTTTTTTGTAGTGTTATAAGGATATGTATTCTATTCTATTAATATATTCCAATTATTATTCTATTCACATCGATATTCCTTCATACATATCAGTCATCATCTAATCCACCAAAATAAATGATAGTAAAAACAACAAGTATATATATCGTATCCACAAGGACTGCAACTCGAGATCACATCAAATAATTAACATAGAATCTTTATTATTATCTAGGCAACAATATCAAGAGATGAGATTATTAAACTAGACACAAATAAAATAAGAATGAACTCAGATAAGAAAGACTCATCCTATGGATATATTTAACCTAACTAGATTCACACAATTAACCGATTAATCTGTTTACCAATTTAATCCAGTCAACAATGAAAGATCACATAAGCACCCATCAATTTCAGTTACGACAACTATGATTGTGGATTACTAATTTACCTATTACTGTTACGTCTCAAGGTGAAAAAGAGTAACTCCGAATAGATCACAAAGAATATGCTTCCAACGGATGTTCCTATCTCAGCTACGACTCAAGGCTTACCCGTATTGTGCATTCAAGATCGATTGACAATTAAAATTGTTAAGTATTCAATTGGCAACTAGATATGCATTAAAGTTGATCAGAAATTAACACATAAAATCAAGCTCCATGAATCACAAATCGATGACTGGAAGGTAAAGAACAGTATCAACAGATAAATCATAAAAATCTAGTCAGACATACAAACCCTATGATCAATATAGAATTTAGCTATGCATAATTAAAATACTTAAAACAAGAATTAAATAAAGATAACATAAACTGAATTGAATAGATAAAACCGTATGAATCCACAATGAACAATGTAGCAACTTAAATCCGTAAATAATCTGAATGCTTGTAGGAATCTAAAGACGAAAATTTGAATGGAAAATAAACTAAAGCTAAAAGCTAAACTGTGTTCTGTAATGTAAAACGTGCGAAAAGGTAAAAACTATTCTTGTGTGTAAAGCGTGAAGTCTCTCGTCCAGCGTAAAGTCTCTCCTTCTGACTGCGAATATATCAACCCTAAACATCGCCTTGGCTCGCGAGACTCTCTCGTGATCAAGGGTCGTGATAGAAATTCGGAGCCATCCCTTTTGCCGCGCGTCCGTCTCTCCTCGCAAAATTCACTCGCGACAAAGTGTCGCGAGCAAGACTCGTGAGGCGTGTTCTTCTCGTTGCCAGGCTCGCGACCACTACAGAAACTTATGGAGCGAGCTCGCGACCACTAGGGTTGTCGCTAGCCTCCTATTCCTTTCTCCGTATTTTTGCGAGTTCTCTTCGCGCGCCTATGTCGAGATCTCTCTCGGTCCAAAAATCCCTTTATCTCGTGATCCACCTTTTTGACATCTAAATCTGTGCAAAAACGACACGAAATACACACGACATAATATCTTTCAAGGAAAACATAAATATATCGAATGACAGCTCAAAAGATCACTTATCAATTATAAAATGAACAAAAATTGGCCATATAAATTAGGCAGAAATGAGGATTATCACACCCCCAAACTTAACCTTTTGTTTGTCCCAAACAAATGCAGAACAAAAGAGAGAGACGACCAAAAGCACAGAGAATGAGTCGAATGACAAAAGTAATAAACCTCAGAGCGATGAGCAAAAAATTCAATCAAATGAATCAAATCACAATATCTTTCGTTAAACTTCACATATCATAAAAATCATAAGCACAAGCCTTCTCAAACTTAAATCCTCACGACATGGATATATATATATATAAAATCTCAGACACTAAAGTGTATCAAGGAGGACGTGTATACTCTCAATGTTTAAAAACACATAGAATCTACCATAAGCTTGCAAATCGTCTAATTCTCCATTGCTCAAATATGTGCTCAAGAACTAAGATCAAAAAGTTCTTATAAAAGGTTATAGTGTAGGCTCTTTGGTAAGGTAGGATATATTTAGGTTAAGTGATTCGTAATCTCATGATGAAAAACATAATAAGTATTACAAGAAACACATCCCAAACTTTAATAATTCATTTCAATTCTCCATACCAAAAAGTCATTTTTCTCTAAGAACTTCACACTTATCATATAAGTGATATACTCATCTCAAGCACTAGCTACTTACTCATTTATGTTTTTTTCGCACACTTGTGTCAACTTCTTCTTTTTCTTTTCTTTTTTTATTTGAACTAATATGGGTAAGCAACTATTTTTATTATCACTTTCTCATCATTTATTTTCTTTTTCTTTTCTTTCTTTTTCTCAACCCTCAATTCTCGCAACCAAACCTCGCACCAACGAACACAACCCAACCCACGGCTTCATGAAAGAATAAGGTAGGCTCAAACGGGCTCATCAAAAGATAAAATGATTGACAAGTTAGTGTTTGGATATTATATAGACTAAGAAAAGAATGCCTAATATCATCTCTCAATTCTTAAGCACATCAATGCAACCTCGAAAACGATCCAGAGCAAGTTTTAGAGAAATACATGCTATTTCAAACTATTCACACAGAAAGAAACAAGACTGAAAAGATATGACAGTCAAAAGCTCAAGTCTCACAGGTTTCAAACATGTGATCAATTTCTCAAAGGCTCAATACTCACAATAATCATAACATGCTTTGTCTCACAAAATCAGTTGCAATCAAATTTTCTAATAAAAAAAAATCTCATTATTGACTGCTCGTCATTCAACTCAACCCTAAACAGACAAAAAACAAAACAAAAACAAACAAACAAAAATGAAAACAAAACAAAAAAAACCATAACATTGGGTTACCTCCCAACAAGTGCTTATTTTAAATGTCTTTAGCTAGACCATTTCTTACCCTGATCAATCTGACGTTTTGGCAACTGACCGCTTCACCATCTTCTGCTTGTCTCTATACTTAGCATTTACTGCAGACCACCACTGAGTGTAGAAGTGGCTCCCCCCAAATTTGAACAGAACATTCGGGGTTCCATACCGAGTCCAACTCTTCTTTGTAGCATCCTCATCAACTGGTCTGTTGACATCCAATTGCGAGATTGGGCTAGCTGTGGCAGTGGTGATCGAATAACAATCCTCATGCTCTGAACTATCGTGTCGCTTGATGGCATCATAGATTGAAATTTTCAGCTCCTCATTATTCATATGGAATGTGAGATCACCATCCTGCACATCAATTAAAGCTCAGCTAGTAGCTAGAAACGGTCGACCCAAGATTAAAGATTGATTTTTATGATCAGATATATCTAATATCATAAAATCAGCAGGAAAAATAAAGTCTTGGATTCTTACCAGAATGTCTTCTACTACTCCCTTAGGATAAGAAACTGACCTGTCAGCCATCAATAATGAAATTGTGGTTGGTTTTATCTCGCCAATCTCCAAATGGTTGAAAACAGATAGCAACATCAGATTAATACTCGCTCTCAAGTCGCACAATACATTGGGGAATGTATGCTCTCCAATCTGGCATTCCAAGGTGAAACTCCCAGGATCCTTTTGTTTGAGCGGCAACTTCCTCTGTATGATAGCACTACATTCTTCAGACATGTTGATCGTTTCAAATTGGTCCAACTTTTTCTTGCTCGCCACTGCATCCTTGAGGAATTTTATGTATCCAGGCATGTCTCTGAGCGCATCAAGGAGTGGTATATTGATATTGACTTCCTGGAACATCTCCATGAAATGGATGAACTTCTCATCAGATTTCTGCTTTCCGAGACGCTGAGGGAACGGGGATGCATGTACTGGAGGCATCGGAGGGCTCGCGCCCTTCCCTCGCGAGGTTGAGTCGTGAGACTCTCTCGCGAGGTCCCCTCCGTGTGGATTCACGGCTTTCCCTCACGACTGTTCCTCGCGAGTCAAGATCGCGAGTCTAGGTTCTGATTTAGGCCCATCTTTTCTTGCGGGATTCCCTCGCGACCCTTTCTCGCGATGGAAGGTCGCAAGGCGTGGTTCTGTATCTAGCCCGCCTTTCCTCGTGAGTCTACCTCACGACGACATGTCGCAAGGAAAGCTCACATGGCGAGAATCTTTGAATTCTTCATCCTCGGCTCTTTGCTCATCCAATTTATCCCCTTCATGCTCCAGGTGATTAGTATATGATGCTCCGCTCCTTAAATAGATTGCATTGCACTGATTCGGAGGCATGTGTTTCTTAGGGTTCTGCTCAGTATTCCTTGGGAATTGACCCTGCCTGTGCATCCCATTCTGTTGTGCAACTATCTGTCTGATCTGGTTCTCCATTATCTTCTCTCTTTTTCTCTCTATTTTTTTCGGTCACTATGAAAATGAGAAGAAGTGATTTTTATTTATTTGATGATATAAGACATTAATCATACTTTAAGAAAAATATCTAAAAAAAAAGTCAACAAAATACACTTCTTTATCTCTTAAAAATCTACACCCTCACTACCAAAAAAATAATACCTTATCACTTCATTAATTAATCATCATATCTTATCTCTAAATTAATTACATCTCATTATCATAATAAATACACATCACTATCATAAAAGTTGAAAACATTTTCTTCCTTTCACGCTACGCCTAAATTTTCGATCACTATAGTATAATATACCACATGTCTTTATTTTTTTCCATTTAATAACAATATGATATAATATAGGTCTAAGATGATGAAATAAATCATAAAAAAAATGAATAAGAACAATTCTATGTTCCTAAATGAAATTTTCGAACCATTTATAGAAAAATAGAATTTAATTGTCCAAACTCCATTTCTTTAATAACTAAAAATATTTTAGAGAAGGAATATATATAAAAAAAATGCTCTTGTTTTATAAAATAAATTACTTGGACAAATCTAGGAAATTTTCATTTTATTCAAAAATTACAAAGCTAGAAAATAAATACCAATTTTTCTTCTACTTTTCCCTTCTCTTTTTTTCCGACAAGCATATGGTAATTAAGATAAGAGATTGGTCTTGATTTTATGATATTTATCTAGTATTAAATTTTGTACAATTAAATAAATTATTTGGTAAAAATCTACACATAATTTCATCATTTTCGAAAATTCTAATGGAAGAGACAAAAAATTTATCTACTTGTGATGTAATTACTTTATTAAAGCATTAAAAGAGATAAATATCATCTCTTGGTCAAACATCATTAAATACCTTATCTTATCTTTAATTAAATATCATTATCTTATCTTATCTTATCTTATCTATTAAATAAATATCTTCCACAAACAAACAAAAATAATTATCTCTTCTAATCTAATAATAAAGTGATCCCATACTTGTTTATAATTTAACCATATGTACATATCATTTTTCTTTTCTTTTTCCCTTTTTCTTTCTTCAATTTTCGAAAATAATGTGAACATAATTAAGAGAAGATATTTTTTTCTTTGTTAGTGTAATACTTATCTAGTTAATAATCCATATTTATTTAAAAACATAATTGTTTGTTATTACGATCAATTATATGTGAAAAAATTAATAGAATTTTCTATTCACTCAAAGTCGGAAGTTCTCGACTTTCATTTTTATTTTTGGACTCATTGTAAATAAATTCCTCTAATAATTCGAAAATTGATTTTTAAACATCCGGGGTATTACATTCTACCCCCTTAAAGAAATTTCGTCCTCGAAATTTGCGTATCCTTGTAGCGTTCTCGATTCATTCTTCTCATTGCGTTCTTAGTTTTCCAACGTTGCTGCCTCATATCCCTTAGATCGTCGTATGAGCTTAACTATATATATCGACTCATTCCTTAATTTCTAATTCTTAAGTCTAATATTTTTACTCTAGGTTTTTAACTAATCGTACACATCAAATCTAAGTTTAAGCAAACACATGTTAACGTCGTAACTTCTTTTACGGGTGAAGAAAATTTGTATCATCTCACATCGCATTTCGTGCAAAGTCCCAAAACATTCACGTATGACCTTGTAATAAAGTAGCCTGAAGTTCCCATGTAAAATTCTCCATCTGTAGCTGTTCCGACCAAATTGTTCTTTTCAGCCGCTCGTAATAGTATGAGGTCCTTATAGAGCGGTAAGGTCGACCCAAGTCGAATCTCTCGAGGAAGGCTTAACAGGGCTGCGGTTTAATGTCGCACACAGAAACATAAAAGAAATACTAACGTCCTAAAATAAGGGGGGGCTGTCATGAAACGGACGAAAGCAGGAAATAAAATAAAGCAAAAAAAAAGGGATGCACTTGGACAACAATAGGAATTGGCAGATACACGGAATTGGAGACGGTGTTCTATAGTTCGAATATGTCCTCGCTATTAATGAATCAAGGACCGGTACACAATCCATCAAACACCCACGCCTCTCACCAAACGTTCAACACTAACAAATCTCTCGACCACGTCAATGTTAGACTCGAAATTAATGGCGGGGGATCTCTCGATCAAACCGCCATCAACTACGAATGATATTTAACTACAAAAACACACGATAGCAAAAACCCTACCCACATATATTAATTACTCAACAACAAACCAATCTCTCGATCACTTTCGTTGTCAAACTCATATTTATATAAATATTCTCTCACATAATTTCATAATCAAACATAAGCACATAATCAACCTACATTATTCTCTCGAACACCATGTATGAAGATCATGAAATAAACAATTTATACGGATAAGAAATTCACAAATCATCAACCCAATAATCACAATTCAAGACAAGAACAATCTAACATTATTTCCTAATAATTCGATAATTTATCTCATGGTAGAAATTATTCCAATCATAATTATATAGACATAATGAAAACAAGAAAAACTTATAAACCATTCATAGATAAATTCGTCTTCAAAAAATCTGGAATCGTTCAATCCCAATTGTTAATCCAAAATGCAAGAATTAAATTAAGGGAAAAGAGGAAAAGAAAAGGAAAAAAAAGGAGAATGCGTGCGTGAGAATGTGTGAGTGAGAATATCTGAGAAAAGCGGCTGAATTCCTTTTATATAACCCTCACTAAAGCCCATGAAAACGCCGAAATTGGGCCTCAAAAATAGAGTCAGCGCTGGACGGGGCGAAGCACCGGACGCGAGCACTCTCTGGAAAGGTCGGAGCGAGCATCGCAGCGCCGGACGGAGCGAGGCGCCCCGCGAGCGAATCGAATGAATAAAGGAGAGCACCCAGCACGAACAATAACGGAGCGCCGAACACGTGAGGCGAGATTGGCAAACCCAGCGCCATACGGAGTGGAGCGCCGGACGCAATGCGCTGTTGGAATGAGGTAGAAAAAGTGCCAAACGCTGGACGCAGATGAAACGTCGAACGCGCCAACATCACCCAACGCCGGATGAGAAGGCAACATAGGACGCGTGAGGTGTGGCCGTGGCCTCGTGAGGCGCGGCCGTGGCCACATCACGCGGAGTGGAGCTGGCATGCAGAGTACGTGGAATGGAGCGCCGACGCGCGAGGCGCGCCACGGTTACGGCGCGCCGTGGCGACGCACGAAGATGCATGAGGCGCGGTCGTGGCCGCATTATGAAGACGCATGAGGTGCGGACGTGGCCGCGTTGTGCGGAGTGAGCGCTGGAGTAGGCTGGAACGCACGTTGGGATGAAACATGGAGGCTGATCGCGCGCAGCGCCGGACGCACTCGCGCACTCCCGTGCGCGACTTCGCTGTTTTGTTCCGTTCTATCTCGTCCGAACTCCGAATTACGATCCGTTTGCGCCTATGGAATCCTATCAAGATGATCTTCAATATAGGATTTATCTTGAAAGCTCCATTTCATCCTATTTAATATCGTTTTTCTACAAAATATAGAAACAAACCAAATAAGTCCAAATCGATAATACTAATCAAACCAACGACATAAATAGGACAAACTACGGGAAACGGCATGCATAAACATATGAAAAATAAGCACAAAATCATACTAAAAAATCCTCCACACTTAAACCTTTGTTTATCCTCAAGCAAACATCATCATCACGACACGAGAAAAGAAATCAAGAAAACATAAATTCAAATGGATAAAACATGACTTCACATCATCCTAGAAATTCTAAACCAATACACTTCTCAACATGATAATGAATCAACAATTGATTGAGCATGCGGCTTAGTCCAAGGAAATCACAATTTTGATCTACATGCATTTAATAATCGAAAAGCCAATTCATATAGATCCTTGCATAACACATCTCATTTTCAACATAACACACAACTTCCAATACTAGATGTGACGACTCAAGGAGGATTATAGGACAATATTCATTAAGTCAAACCTTCGAGTTGAAAACCCGAGTATCCTAATGTGGTTTTCCATACTCATCACTTTTGAGCTTCCATTCGAGAAGCAACATGGAGCGAGAGGAGTAGAGCCCCTTATTCCAACCTTAAGCTCACTTATTCAATCCATCAACAACTTATTCCAACTTTTTTTTATATATTTTCATAATTTTTTTTAGAGATAAGACACGCAAGGGGACCATATAAATAGCAATGAAAATCAACCACACATATCACTTCATCACAATTTACTTCGACATGCCCCACAGCTGGATCAATCATCAACAATTATCAAGCTAAGCTAAGTCACGCATCGATAAAAATTACTAGAAATCAGTTCGGACATGCATACCCAATCAAATCATGCTCACTCAACTCTACTCGTATACTAGACGATAAAGCATACTAAAATCCAAACAAAAGGTATAAAATAGAGGACGACACACCAAAACAAACACAAGTCACATGCAAACACACAAACACGGCAAGCACACCTCCACACATTAGACAAAAGCCAAAAAGATAAAATGTAGAAGTGAACTTCCCTGAAATTAGGAGAGCAAGTCAACTCGGTACGACGGTGTCAACGTCCAGTGGCTTAAGTGTTCATGATATGCAACTCGCCACAATTCTATTATCACTTTTTAATAACCTGAAAAGAAAAAGAAAATGAAGAAAACAGATAAAAACAAATAAATTCATGGGTTGCCTCCCATGCAACGCTCGTTTCAATGGCACGAGCTCCACCAATGAAAAACGGACTATCCATAGTCCTTCACCGCAGAATACCATCTCAACCGAGCATCAAGAGTAACAATATAAGCACAAATGACAACAAGGCAAAGAATAATAAATCAATTAAATTCAAATCAAACATCCTATTCTTCAAAGCAAAATAAATAACCTCAACTCCTCGAGCACAATACTTTGGTGAATTAGATGTTGAAAAATTACCGATGCCACCTCAACTTTTGTCCTCTCCTCATCCTTCAACCGGTTTGGGAAGATATCAGTTGTTCATATTTAGTCTCGCTTGATGAAACCTTGACTTTAATTTCATCTTCACCGATTCTTCCCGACATCATTCTCTTCAAAGAATATGAAAGAAGAAGTCCGCCCAGTTGACTCGGCATCTCCTCCACACTTTGGTTGTGAACCAATTCTTTCACCGTCTCCGCTAATCGATCGATTTGGATCATTACACGCTCGATAGATGCTTCCAACATTTCAACATTTGTCGACTCGTCTGTATGAAAGACATCGCTTGTTTTCCAATGTGGCTTCATCGGCCGACTCGCTCGAATGAAAGCTCCGAATGACTTCCTCCAATATCGGCTTCACCGATCGACTCGCCTCGAATGAATGCTCGCAATGATTCTCCAATGTCGGCTTCACCGAATCGACTATATGAAGAACTCGAGGATACCTCCGAGGGATCATAGGCTCGATGAATAAGAGGTCCCGACTATTCTTTGTAAGAAGAACTCGAGGATACCTCCTCCAGAGGGATCATATTCGTATTGATGCTCATTAATGTACACCAACTACAAAACAAGGTATCTGGAGAAAATAGTAACAAAGAAAAGAAAAGAAATTGGGCTCCTTCTTCGTAAGAAGAAAGCAACACAAAACCTAAATAAAGCCTTCGACGAGCCAAAATTTGTTCGACCCTCCTCCGAGGTCCTTATAGCGTGTAAGGTCGACCCCAAGTCGACCATATTCGTATTGTTGATAACCATACGTAAACATTAACAAACACCAACTACTAAAAACAAGATCACACGCACTGCTGGAAATAAAATAAAGTAAAAAACGAAAAGGACAACAGACTATTAATGAATCAAGGACACACAATGCATCAAACCTTTAACCAAACGCTCAACACTAACAAATCTCTCGACCACGCCAATGTTAGACTGAATTAATGGCGGTGATCTCGATCAAACCGCCATCAACTACGAATTATATTTAACTACAAAAACACACAATAGAAAAAACCCTACCCACATATATTAATTACTCAACAACAAACCAATCTCTCGATCACTTTCGTTGTCAAACTCATATTTAATATAAATATGCTCTCGCATAATTTCATAATCAAACATAAGCACATAATCAACCTACACTATTCTCTCGAACACCATGTATGAAGATCATGAAATAAACAATTTATACGGATAAGAAATTCACAAATCATCAACCCAATAATCACAATTCAAGACAACAACAATCTAACATTATTTCCCAATAATTCGATAATTTATCTCATGGTAGAAATTATTCCAATCATAATTATATAGAAATAATGAAAACAAGAAAAACTTATAAACCATTCATAGATAAATTCGTCTTCCAAAAATCCGAATCATTCAATCCCAATTGTTAATCCAAAATGCAAGAATTAAATGAAGGGAAAAGATGAAAAGAAAAGGATAAAAAAGGGAGAATGCATGCGTGAGAATGTGTGAGTGAGAATATCTGAGAAAAGCGGCTGAATTCCTTTTATATAACCCTCACTAAAGCCCATGAAAACGCCAAAATTGGGCCTCAAAAATAGAGTCCAGCGCCGGACGGAGCGAAGCGCCGAACGCGAGCACTCTCTGGAAAGGTCAGAGCGAGCATTGCAACGTCGGACGGAGCGAGGCGCCGGACGCGAGCGCTCCCTGGAATGAACAGTGAGAGCACTTCAGCGCCGGACGGAAGCGGAGCGCCGGACACGTGAGGCGAGATTGGCAAACCCAGCGCCGGATGGAGTGGAGCACCGGACGCGATGTGCTGTTGGAATGAGGTAGAAAAAGTGCCAAACGCTGGACGCGGACGAAACGCCGGACACGCCAACATCACCCAACGCCGGATGAGAAGGCAGCGTAGGATGCTTGAGGTACGGCCGTGGCCGCGTGAGGTGCGGTCGTGGCCTCGTGAGGTACGGCCGTGGCCGCATGAGGTGCGGCCGTGGCCTCGTGAGGCATGGTCGTGGCCACGTGAGGTACGGCCGTGGCCGCGTCATGCGGAGTGGCGCTGGCATGTGGAATGGAGCGCTGGACGCATGAGGCGCGGCCGTGACCGCGTGCGCTGTCGTGGCCGCGTTGTGAAGACACATGAGGTGCGGCCATGGCCGCGTTGTGCGGAGTGAGCGCTGGAGTAGGCTGGAACGCGCGCTGGGATGAAACATGGAGGCTGTTCGCGCAGTGCCAGACGCGCTCGCGCACTCACGTGCGCGACTTCGCTGTTTCGTTCCGTTCTCTCTCGTCCGAACTCCGAATTACGATCCGTTTGTGTCTATGGACTCCTATCAAGATGCTCTTTAATATAGGATAGATCTTGAAAGCTCCATTTCATCCTATTTAATATCGTTTTTCTACAAAATATCGAAACAAACCAAATAAGTCCAAATCGATAAATACTAATCAAACCAACGACATAAATAGGACAAACTATGGAAACAACATGCATAAACATATGAAAAATAAGCACAAAATCATACTAAACAGTAGCCTCCCACCAAAATATGTTGATCCCGTCATTTGAAATGTAACACAAGAGATTCGTTTCTGATCTGTGCAATGCAAGAAGTCGAAAATTCTTTCCATTTCCCTAACCCAAAGCTCGGCTTCATCTGGACTTCCAGTTCCATTAAATGAGGGTGGCTTTTGTTTGAGGAATAATTCCTCCACTCTACGAAGAGGTAGTGGTGGTGTTCCTTGGCGTCCACGTTGTGGAATTCTTTCTCCTCCTCTACGACTCGGTGCTATTTTAGGAGGCATTCTTATTGTCTTAAACAAAACAATCGCCGATTTTAAACCAATACTTAATACATACCTTTATTATGAACATGGAACAATAAACATCTCATCGAGACTTATCTTATTCCTTACTAAACATTCTATACCGTTATTCGTGTATCACTCTAGATTAATTCGTGTAAGCAATAGTCGATTCAAAAATTCCATCACGAGAGAATTTCGAATGAAGAAACTATGCCATGTCACTAACTACGTGAGTGACATTCGTTTACCGAAACTTCCATTCATCCATGTGGCATTCTAGTTCATATTCGTCAAGTTGGACTTAGAAGCGTTCTAAGTTCCTAAGTTCTTGTGGTTCATCAAACACTACGGCATAGATAGTGGAGAAAAATCTTATGATCTCGTTCAATCTAAGTTCTTTGTAAAAGTGATCGTGAAACTTAGAGCATGTCTACGTTCTTTTTGGGGAAAACAAACCTCATATATCCACTACGTTTCATAAACAAAATTGTATTCATACTCACTGACATATAAATCCATATATGCATCATCATCAATACTCACATACAATTCCATGTATGCGTTTTAATCCATTCAAGTCTATCCACAAATAAATAACTTATTTGTTTCATCAATCAGTGAATTATAAAAATTCAAAGCTGTTTCACTTTTTGTATCAACGGCATGCCCATTTTTTTTTCAAAAATAGTAATCACTCGAGTTCCCTCAAAACTATAACATAAGCATAGAAATTTCAAAACATTTTAAAACCATACTTTTACTTTCGAAAACATTAAAAACCACTTTTTCTTACCACTCGAGAGTGACGAACTGGAGCGTTGAGCGATGTTGACTAATTCGTAAAAGTCTAGTGATTCGAGCCAGACTTGGATAGAAAGAACATTTTTGGTTCAGAGCAAATGAATTGCTCTGATACCACTCTTTCACAGCCCGATTCGGCTAATCCTGAAGGACTGCCTTATCGGACAGCGACTAGGGGTTAGATTAAGTAAATATTAAAAGAAGGAGATTTTTAACTCATTTCACCTATGAGGAAACATAGATGTTGCAAGGCGTAAACGAGATTAAGGATAGAAGAAAATAATTTACATAAAGGGTCGATTCGAAGATTCTGACAAACAGTAGCTTTTACATAGTGTCTACCAAGACATTGAAGGACTTAACATAGTTATAGAATTTACAAGAATTTCAAGAGTTTGCAGTGGAATAAACATGTGAGACATGCATATGAAGATGCATTCTCAAGGTGAACCAAAAGATGTTACATACTAAGTTGACAAAAGGATTCCGCTCAACTCCGCTCTGTTCCATCTCCAACTCAACCTGCACATTTAAAAACAAACATGCAGGGCTGAGTACAAAGTACTCAGTGGACATATGTCGAAAACAGTTTACATTTCATTCACGAAATATCAGATCGCCACATCACAAGAAGCACAAGGGTTTTATTTGAAAGGCTCAGGCTTACTAAACATTTCCATTTATTTTCGCAACATTGCCCGCCAGCGTTTTTTACAACGATATTCCAAGTCGGCTATGGAACGCTACGGGATGGAGGCCTCCTTCAACCGGACGCACAACCGACCGCGAACGGTTCAGAGGATAAGTGTACACAATCCTAACTAGCATCTCACCAGTAGGATCCAAATTTGTAATCTCCTGTTGGCCCGGCCAACCCGAATGGATATATATAAAACATAAAATATTTTGGTAGACAATATCGTATTTAAACATTTGCAGTAAGAAAAGCAGTAAAGTAATAACCGTAAATGTTTCCGTAAAATCTCATTTTCCAAGAGAGCCCATATTTTGCTTAGAGAAGAATGCCCACCTTAAGAACTATTGTTCTTATGTCACTAGTGATCACTTGCCATCTCCTTTCACTTCTGAGCCGGACCTTATCAACGTAAGAAACAAATTTAGCACATCACTGCGCTTTTCTAAAAATCATCGATCCGAAACAACGGACTTACTAACATCAACCTTTATAACATTAAAGGATTCTTTATCACACTTAACAACTATATTACGTTGATTAGATTCGTCTGGCTCAAGAAGAGATGATACTCCATCCTTACATTCTTTTCTTCAGTCCACATCATTTCGTGTAAATTACGAACCCTAATTTCATAACTAAATTTCATCACACACTAACACATATTTTCAATTTGAAATTTCAACAATTCTAGTTTATTAGTAATATTTCATCGTTTCATTTCCCACCTTATTCATTCTATCAGGGAAACTCATATTTAGCTAGGGAAATAACATAACTCTACACACGTACTAACATACTTCATGCATTCATACTTTAATCAAGTCATTTCAAACTTCAAACTAATGTATTTCTCATAATTCACCTTAGAACATATAAAATAATTAATCTTGCATAATATTCTCTAATTCCATTTTACTATTTAGCATACTCCAATAAATCTCATAAATTCACTTTAACATTCACTCATGTCCAATTATATAGATGAAACTAATTTAATGATAACACTTTATATTTTAAAATCTTACGACACTTAACAAAACGTTTCAACGTAAAAATATTATACCTCATTTTAAAAATCTCATAAATTCATAGCATATCTTAATCATATTATTGGGACTAAATAAGCGATCACATTTGATAGAATAAATTTGAAACTCTAAACTTCTCACTTTAACATTTTCGGCACTTTTGGAAACAAATTTTCAAAATTTTTCCATAAATTTCTATAAATTCACATAACACACCATATAAACATAGGATCAATAATATCTAATAACATTAGTCATAGAAAATTTTGACATCAAAACCCTACACTTTATGGTTTTCGAAATTTTTGAAAAATTATTTAAACAATTTTCAAAAATTCTAATTAATTCACACCATACATTATTATCATCATACATCAACAATATACCTTAATATCCATCATACACAACTTATAACTCAATAATCCATGCTCTATAGTTTTCAAAAATTCTATGAAATAATTTCTAATATTTTCCAAAAATTATGAATTAATTCATACATACTTAAACAATACTCACTATTTTGAATTCATGCTCAAAACAACAATCAAATTCATGTTCATCAACATATAAATCTCATATATCTCAACTATAATAAGAAAAATTCTAACATGCTCAACTTTGTACTAAATTCATAATATATGCTTACAACCATCATATAAACATATTTAATTAACAACTTAAACATTTAACAAAAATTCTCAAATTTCACATGAAATAACAAAAGCATATAACTTCATTTTTCATGGATGAATTTCTAATATTTTTGTATATCTAAGAAGCTTGTACAATTTCTAACCTTTTAATCGGAGTAGATCAGCGAAGAAATCGATTTTCTAACTTAAAATTGAAGAGAAAATTTGAAGAACTCTGTCTCTTTTTTTTCTCTCTATTTTTTGGTCACTATGAAAATGAGAAGGAAGTGATTTTTATTTATTTGATGATATAAGACATTAATCATACTTTAAAAAAAATATCTAAAAAAAAAGTCAACAAATTACACTTCTTTATCTCTTAAAAATCTACACCCTCACTACCAAACAAATAATACCTTATCACTTCATTAATTAACCATCATATCTTATCTCTAAATTAATTACATCTCATTATCATAATAAATACATATCACTATCATAAAAGTTGAAAACATTTTCTTCCTTTCACACTACACCTAAATTTTCGGTCACTATAGTATAATATAACACATGTTTTTTTTTCCATTTAATAACAATATGATATAATATAGGTCTAAGATGATGAAATAAATCATAAAAAATAAATAAGAACAAATTCTATGTTCCTAAATGAAATTTTCGAACCATTTATAGAAAAATACAATTTAATTGTACAAACTCCATTTCTTTAATAACTAAAATATTTTAGAGAAGGAATATATTTTAAAAAAAAAATCCTCTTGTTTTATAAAATAAATTAATTGGAAAATCTAGCAAAATTTCCATTTTATTCGAAAATTACAAAGCTAGAAATTAAATACCAATTTTTCTTCTACTTTTCCCTTCTCTTTTTTTCGACAAGCATATGGTAATTAAGATAAGAGATTGGTCTTGATTCTATGATATTTATCTAGTATTAAAGTTTGTACAATTAAATAAATTATTTGGTAAAAACCTACCCATAATTTCATCATTTTGAAAATTCTAATTGAAGAGACAAAAATTTTATCTACTTGTGATGTAATTACTTTATTAAAGCATTAAAAGAGATAAATATCATCTCTTGGTCAAACATCATTAAATACCTTATCTTATCTTTAATTAAATATCATTATCTTATCTTATCTTATCTTATCTTATCTTATCTTATCTTATCTTATCTTATCTTATCTTATCTATTAAATAAATATCTTCCACAAATAAACAAAAATAAATATCTCTTCTAATCTAATAATAAAGTGATCTCATACTTGGTTATAATTTAACCATATGTACATATCATTTTTCTTTTCTTTTTCCCTTTTTCTTTCTTCAATTTTCAAAAATAATGTGAACATAATTAAGAGAAGATATTTTTTTTATTTGTTAGTGTAATACTTATCTAGTTAATAATCCATATTTATTTAAAAACATAATTGTTTGTTATTATGATCAATTATATGCGAAAAATTAAAAGAATTTTCTATTCACTCAAAGCCGGAAGTTCTCGACTTTCATTTTTATTTTTGGACTCATTGTAAATAAATTCTTCTAATAATTCGAAAATTGATTTTGAAACATCCGGGGTAATTACATGTTGGATTTGTATATTGGAAGTAGTTTTGGTTGAGCCAGATACAATGTTTCATATTACCACTATTACAATCTCCTATCCGAATTGTTTACTGATTGCATATGTATGTCCCTTTATCTCATATATAAGTTAGATCATACAGGTGTTGTAGATCATGAAGCTCGTATGATTGGTCAAGCTTAATGAGATATAAAAGTATCACAACCGAGACAACTTGAGGACGAGTTGTCGTGATAGTCATGCGGTATAGATAAGAAGTGACTGACTTAGTTGCTTGTCTATGCCGGTACGCCTCGACGTATTGATGGATCACAGTGAGATGAGTTCTTCTATCTCGACCGTCGTGAAGAACCTTGATCTCGTGACTTTACGCCGATATAAACCTCGATAAGGTATTAGGTGAGTATGAGTTGTCGACCATCACTTTTACTTGTTATGGGTGAGGGTTACATAAAATAACCCAAGATTCTCTGATCTTGGGTGGTGGCAAGGTTTGATGTCATGCTAGTTACCTATATCGAGTCACCGTATCCGCTAGGATGATGACGCCCCTTAAGGAGCTCAAAGGTTTATTATACTAAACCCCGCAGTTGAGTTATCTCAAGTACAATAATAAGGTCGAGTGGTACTACTTAATGAATTAAAGTAATTAATTATTTTAAGCAATGTAATCGTCAGAATAATTAATGGACGACGATATCTTAAATACGGGATTCGTTAACTCTAAATGCGAGCCCGACTCAACTTCGAAAATAATGGGGTTAGTCAGCATTTATTCTCTAGTGGCATGAATAAATATTTATGAATTAATTTATGTTTTGGGCTGAACATAATATAATTAATTTATTTGAGACCCATCTTTATTCCTTGCATTTGATCCCTGGGCTGGCCCATCTAGGCCTGTTGCTAAGTGGATTTTCGTCCCCTCCTTATAGAGTCCTTATGGGACTTTGTTTTGATCATCTCTATCTTAAGTGTATTATTATATTTATTAGATATGCATAAATCCTATCATGATAGGATTTAAGGTTGCATTATAAATATAAGGTGAGAGAAAATCAAAAGAGAATCCTCAATAGTGAAATTTTCGAGAATCATACTTCTCCAAGTTAGGATTTTTGAAAACTTTGAGAAGAGGAAGAAGGCGAATTTCTATAGCACTCTCCATAGATTGTCCTCACTCGGCATTAGAGTTTAGGCAATCGTGATACAGTCCAGAAGATCAAAGCACAAGTCTTGATCCAATCCTTGCCTGGAAAATTCGCAGGTAAACATGAGAAAACACCAACGTGATGCAATTAATTATATAGGTGAATGCTAGGTATATAATCAATGTATGGTGAATTAAACATCCAAGACAGATCATCGGGAGATGGTTAAAATCGATTTCACATTACAGTGTACAAAACTTCGAGCAAGTCATGACCAAGCTAGCGACCACTAGGGTGATCGCTAGCCTTCTGTTCCTTTTCTCTATATTTTACCTCAAGCTTTGCTCGTGAGTTCTCTTCGCGCGCCTATGTCGCGATCTCTCTCGGCCCAAAAATCCCTTTATCTCGTGATCCACCTTTTTGACATCTAAAGTTGTGCAAAAACGACACGAAATACACACGGCGTAATATCTTTCAAGGAAAACATAAATATATCGAATGACAGCTCAAAAGACACTTATTGTAACAGCCCGGGTTCCAGGTCCAAGACCTGAGGCATTACGAAAGGGTGGCTGTTCATCTCAATTGAGTGAAATAAAATAAACAAATAATTAATGAAATCTTCACGAGACATAAGAGAACTTTGATCGACACTCTAAGGGAATACCCAAATCAAATTACTTAAACAAACACGGAGTATGAGGACTTCGGTTCCCACGGAAGTTAAATATATCAAGTTCGAATTCAATTTCACCATATAGGTGATATATCCACAAATGATTAGGTTTTAGTTGTGGGCTACATGTCCCGATCAATACATTTCCATGTGGGAGCGCTAAACAAAACATAAACGATAATAAGGACCCACGCTAAGGTAGACCACAACCATAGGGAAACCAGCGTCTTGCCCTCCTCCCGTCCATCGCTCATCCTGCAAAACATTTCGAAGAGATTTTCAATGAGTACTAATGCACCCAAATGAGTTAAACTTGCCCATTTTATAAAACTTGTTGCGAGAAATAAAATCTGGTGACATACATGTATACCCCATAATTGTAAAGGTTTTAAAAATGAAAACCACTTCACAATTATGTAAAAACGTTTTCTTTTCTTTTCTAGATCTGAAACTCCTTAGCTCGAGCAATTTTCTGTGTTGGTGTTACCTTACTTTGACCCAAGGGATTTCACCCCAAGGCCCTTAACTTTGTTGCGGATGGGGGACCCGACCGAGCCACACCCACCAACAGACTTCTGGTGTACACAAAACCTTATCACTGAAGAAAACAAGGCCCGATCATTTCGGTTTCTTGGTCGAAGTTCTCGTGGCGCCAAGATATCGACCGTAAGGTAAGCATGCAACAAAACATTTTACATGCATTCACAACTTTAACTTTAAAACCTTTGGGCTTACTAACCCAAGATACGTTGTAAAATATAACCCACCTCGTCTCGGTGAACTGATTGATCTCAATTGGTGATCTGTTCGTTTTGCTTGACAGGTCCTACAAGATAAGTGTAGGCCTTAAGCTCATGACATGATATAACTTATCCATATCATACATCTCAGTTCTAGGTCTACCTATTCTCGGTACTAACTTTCATACTTTGAACTCACGGTTCAATACATTCACATACATTCTCATCTATTCACGAATGATGAACACGCAATATGCAATGCATTTTTTTTAATCACAAGTTTCATACTCATATTTCTTTAAAATCATGACATAGCAAAGCTTGATGTCACTTTTAAAAACAAGAATGTATCATGGCCATATACCATGTTTCATTGATTTACCATGATACGAAGTCATGCCTTGATAAAACATATGCTCATTTCGTGATGCACATTCATTTGTCACATAGTCATGTTTAGACATATATGCACACATAAGTACTTAGACCATGTCCACACTTTATTCACTTTATAAATAATAAGATTTGATACTTAGTCTCAAAAATCATGAATCATACTCATATACTTATACTTAGGTGATAATACCCTTAACACCCTTCATATGTCATAAAAAATCACAAGCATGGTTTTCTCACGTTTTTCCAACACTTAGAGAAAATTTGACTGAGTACAGTAACTTTCTCATTTTTATAAAATGCACACTGGACTTTCAAAATTCATAGTAAATAGTGTATTTATCAAAAAAATATGAGAGTGGTCATTCATAAAAGCTATTGAACAAATCTATGTGCCATAAAATTTGGTGTCCAGAGTAGTTCTGTAACTTTATGAGATTACTCTTTAAAACAGAATATTCCTAGAATATTTTCGGAAAACCACTAGGCGTTTGTACATTTTGTAAAAATCACCACGGCCAAAATAATAGGCCAAAAATTATGAAACATGTACTAAATAAAAGCTATATGTGACTATTTTACACGTGCTCTAGTTTTAGTGAAAAACTTAACATGGTTTGGGAGAAAAATTGTTTATGCCGAGGTCTACCTTTCTCTCGGCAGAAAAGCGCAACTTCAAAAACAAATTTTTAAAAATAGCAAATTGTAGTAAATCAAAAACCTTTTAGTCCTAATTAGAGCCTAATTAAGTATAATTAGGGGTTTAAAGGCATTTCATTCTTAAAAATTTATAAAGAAGTGCATAATAAATTAGAAATCGATAGAAATTCGATTAATTTCTAACCGAAGAATTTGACTTTAGAAGAAGTAGAGATAATTTAGAAATAAGTTTTATTTTGATAAAATAGGAAATATTTGGTTAATATTGTATGTTTGGATGAAAAAATTCATTAAATAGAAAATGTGCTAAAGAAATGCATTAATTATTTCTATGTAGGATTTATTTATAAAATGAAATGAAATAATATTTAAGCTATTAAATGCCTTAAATAAATTTATTTTATTATTATATAGTGATAAAGAAAATATTTTATATGATTTTCAAATTTTATGAATAAATAGAATATTTATTTGATTATTTGTATATGAAAGCATTAAAGTTATATTTATATGAATTAAATTCCAATATTGGATATGATTGTTTTGGATCTTTATATTAATGAGAAAAATTAGTTTTTACTATTAAAGAATATTAATGTGCAACATTAGAAATTTTAGAAAAATATGTATGCAATTTTTGAAAATTGTTAGAAATAAAAGAAAATGAATAAATAAAGAAATAAAGCTATCTATATATACATCTTCTAGAACTAATATTCATATTAGATCATCTTCAAGCCTTTCTCCCTCTCATTTTTGAAACACACACTCCACACACACAAAATTTTTTCTACACTTTTAATCCAAAGTTTAAGTGTAGAATTAATTGGAAATCACTCCAAAGAAAGTAAATACCTTATTTCATCCAAGTTTTTGTGATTAAAATTGATGAACATGATATCCTTATACATTAGGGTTTTTGAAAATTTAATGATTTAATTTAAGGTTGAATTGTTTAAATTTTGTTATGTTTGTTGATTTCTTTATGTTTATGATGCTTAAATATTATATTTTATGGTTTAAATTCTTGAAATTCATGAAGTTGGTAAATTAAAGTGAGCATGCATAAACCCTAATTTTGAATGTTAATTATTTGTTATGATTTAATTAAATTGAGTTTAGATATGTGTAATTGAATGGAAATAAACATGATTTAGTAAAAGAAATTGGAATGAATTGGATGTATATTTATTCTCAAATTTTCGAGAATTATGAAGTTGGTTGAACTTTGATTTCTTGATTTTATTTAATGTATTTGATATGATTTTTGAGATCTAGGATATAAATAATGCTTAAGTTGAATTTATAGGATTTTATGAACTTATATATTGAAAGATGAAAAATTAAAGTTTAGGTTAAGTTGATAGATTTATATGATGAGTTTGATTAAGGTTGAAATTCATTATGGATTGGTGGTCATTGATGATGGATGAGTATATATATGAATTGATTGAAGTTGAATTGATTGTGGATTGAAAACTCTATTTATTTACATAATAATGTGGTTGAAGGGCATAGTTAAAGTATGGTGTAAATGGATTGATTTAAACTTGTTTTATGTTCTTAAGTATATATTTAAGCATATGGTGATATTTGGTGGAGTTTGGGATGAATTGATTGAATTTGAAATGAAATGGCGATTCATTTTATAAAATTTACTCTGCCGAAATTTTGTTAGAATCGGCTTATAATAAAATGTTCTGAGAATCTAATTATTAAACTTATGATAAGTGTATAAGTGAGATTTGTTCACTTGATTGCCTTAAGTTAAGGTTTGATAATATTGTACATTAATGGAACTAAGAATAGGTTACTTAAATTCTTTTAATTATGGCATGTTAAGTAACTTATTAAAATTTAAGTTTATTAAGGACATAAGATATTAAGGAATGCAATAGTCTAACTTAAGTCTTAGAATTTGGTAAAATCAAGAATAAGATGTAATATGCTCAATTGAATAAGAATGTTACTAAGTTTGATAATTATTTTAATTACAAGGATCAAGCAAGGATAAGGGAATTCTGAAGAACGAGAAGGAGAAAATAATCGAGTGACGATGTACCAGGTAGGTTTTCTACTCTTTAATGTGTGTTGGATATTGAAAATTTCATTTATGTCTTGCACATTATTGTGTAAATAAAATCATGAGATTTATTGAAAACAATTTCATGTTATATGTTGAGCATAAGATCGTATAATTTGTTGAGTATTAAATTGTGTTATTTTGTTAAACATAAATTCATATTGTTTGTTGAGCATAAGATTATGTTATTATTGAGAATAAGTTCATGATACTTATCTACGGAAGAATTTTATTAATGACCGGGAAGTTATAATTTCATAGATCGGCAATGACCAGGAAGTATATAAATATACCGGCAATGACCGGGAAGTTTATGATTGTGTAGACCGGTCAAGGTATTGAGAAGGATGCCTACTTATCATTACCGAATAACGTAGATAGGGCAGAATTGTGATTGGTAACCTTCGGGACCAACACATGCAGATAATACCAGCGTAGCACAATGTTACATGAGATCGCATGGCACAGTTGCATAAAATTCATTGTCATTGAAAATCTATTCAGGCGTTCTTTATTTCAATTCTTACGATGAGAAAGTTCGGTAAGTCATTTAAGTTATTGTTTGGCAATAACCTATTGAGTTCTTGTCGGTACTCACACTCTGAAATTTTCTTTATACAGGTTGAGCTCGGAGATGACGATGGAAGAGGATGTTGAGTTAGGGTTCTTTTGTTGTAATTATTTTTATGCCCTGAATGTCATGTCTTCATACATGACGTTCATCCATCCTTCCGTTGTCAAACTCATATGATCTTGATGTCGACTTTGATAACCTCTTTGTATGTCAAGATGTATATGAAATCTTTAAGTTTTAACCTTGATCTTTATGTTAGTTGTCAAGTAGTTAGTTAAACTCATTTGATTCTTGGAGCTATTTTATATTAAAAGTTAATATGTTCTTATTCTAGTCCACCATAGCTTGATTACTTAGTTAATTACTTAATTAAGTAGTCGATCGCGACAGAGTGGTATCGAGCGCTTGTTCGCTTGGACTCAGAATCTTTCTTTCTCGAGCCAACCTTTCTTTGCAAACATTAAGTCTTTAAATAAAAGAATGTGATAGTAGCTCAAGATTCCAAGTCCATCTCCACCAACTAGGTAAGATAAGTTATGATTGGTTATGAGAATTGTTGAATGTGCATATATTAGAAAAGTTTGACAAGTATGATGTGAATTATGTGATGTGATATGTTTGAAAAGTATAATGAAAGGTGAATGTGTTGTAAGGAAAAGTGAGAAGTTTTGGTCTAAACAAAGGAATGATATATATATATGCATCTTTGTTAGTGTTTAAGTTATATTTTGGTTATAGGATAGCAAGAACAAAAACTACTGCAAGGAAAAGCATACCGATTAGACCGAATGCTAGAGGAATAAGAGATCGGTTTTATTCCTTTAGAATGGGTGAGCATCAGAACATGGTCCGCTTCCTCAATCAATATATGCAATTATGGGGATTGGTAAAGCAGCACGGTGTGACTGAGCTAGATGGGTAACTTTAGTTAGTGCAAGCATTACCTCCTAAGTGGCGTGGATGGGCTTATGTGGTTGCCTTGGATTTTGTACATCCTGACATGGAAGCCAGAGTTACTGGTAACCTTGTTGGTTTTGTCGTCCTTATTAAAGAACAGTTCAATTTGACTGAAAATCCTCCTCCTGGTCAGTACCCATCCTTAGATTGTTTTATTCCTGTGGTCCATCAAATTCTTGATGACATCCTAGCCCCGCATACTAATAGAATGAATCAGACCGATGAATCCAATGAGCATAGTCCCGAATTCGATTCAACCATTGTATCGAACTATCCTTTGATTATGAACACCGATAGAATCAATTGACTTCCATCGACATGGACCTCGTATAATCGCCCTTTACTTTGAGAACTCCATCATCTCCATTCCTTTTATCCTCCTCCGTAAAGTAGTTCACCATCTCCTTCAGTTAATACAAACATCGAACCTGAGTGTCAGTTTTCCGTTGGTACTTCAAGCTTGCAGCCTTCACCCATTAGTGAGATACCCTCTATTACTGATCCATCTCTTATCACTCATGGGGAGCCTGCTAGCTCATCCAATCAGAAGAATCAGATCCAGAGACACCTGAGGATTACAGGAAATTAGATAGGGATGACGATGTGAGTTAAGATTTTAGTTATTAAGAATGGTTAAAAGATAGCTATATAAAAGAATAGTGGTATAATATGTGCATCTAGTAATTAGTGTAAATAGAAAGGTGAAGCATGGTGTATATAAAATCATGTGTGCTATAAAGTACTCAAGGAAGCAGCACTATCAACCCCAAGTATCATTGAGGCTAATTTTATCTTTTTGTAAAAGTCCTCAGGGAGGCAATTTTCTTTGATATAGAATGTGAATTATTTGGCATTATTGTTGTTGTTGTTGTGATTGAATGACGTCTATGCTAAACTTCCTTATACATGAATTTAATTATAAAATGAACCTTTATTCCTTTACATTGATGTTCAACCAATTATTGCAAATATTATATTACTCTTTTGAATTTAGTATGCCGCCCCGAAGAAGAACCCCAAACTCTGAAGGTTAAAGGGGTGAAACAACTCCTCAAAATATCCCTGATGCTACATCTCCTCAACCTAATCGAAAAATAGCTAAACTCTTTCTTCGGCAAAATCCGCCAAACTTTACTGGGGCTGGTAGCCCTGCAGAAGCTAAAGAATGGGTGCGAGTAATAGAAAGGATATTCAAATTTTTAGAATGCAGTGATCAAGAATGTCTTCTATGCATATCCTTTTTGTTGAAAGGACCCGCAGATTTCTGGTGGGAAGTGCGGCAAAAGACTCTTGCACCTGAACAGCTAGCCAATTTTACTTGGGAGCAATTCAAGGACGAGTTATATGCAAAGTTTATCCCACGAAGCTATCGGAAGCAAAGAGAGATGGAATTCATGAATCTGAAGCAGGGCAACATGAGTGTAGCGGAGTATGATCGAGAATTTTGTACTTTGTCTCGATATGCACCCTACAAGGTAGAAACTGACAAGAAAATGGCAGAGATGTTCCGATCTAGACTACGACCAGAAATTAGAATAATATTAGCAGCTCAACCACCGATGTCGTATGCCGAAATCCTGAATCGGGCTTTGCACATGGAAATGGAAATGCAGAATGAGAAAACTACCATGGAAACCCAATTTATCTAAGAGTTTTGTCCACCAAAATTTTCTCCGGCTGAGCAGAAATTCAAAGGCAAACGGAAGTGGGAAGGTAAAGGATTCTCAAATAAGAAACCGTTTTTGAAGCAAGTACCGAATCAGCCGAGACCGTTTCGGCCACCATTTCCTGGACAATATCAATCTTCTCAGAATCCGGCTAGACCACCAACTTGCCCACAATGCAATCGAGTACACTCAGGTGTCTGCAGATTTGGAAGCAATACTTGTTATACTTGTGGACAGTTTGGTCATTTCTCGTCCATTTGTCCCTATAAACCAAAACTCGCTGTATGTGATGAACGACCAAGATCCTCCGTGCCAAGCAATGATGAAAGCTATTACGGGATATCCTCAGCAATTCCAGTATCTGTTTCCTCAACCACCTCTGCTACATAGTCCGGATGCTTCCATTTCACAAATACTGACTCAATCTTCTCAACCGCAATCTCAACATCATAAAGCATATGCTTCACAATAGAAACAACCTGAGAAGAGTTCTAGCAATTTGACAGGTATGGCTCGACTAAAAGGTGTGCCTATTATTGTTCTATTTGATACTGGAGCATCGCATTCTTTTATTTAAACTACATGCGTAGATAATCTTGATCTTCCTGTAGAACAAGCTGATATGAGTTTTAAAGTGCTTACATCTTTAGGTGGGACAACGGTAGTTAACCAAGTGTGTCCTAACTTAGAATTTGAGTTATGGTCTCTCAGATTGAGAGCTGAATCGTTACGTCTTTTATGTATGACTGACGTGGATATTATATTAGGAATGGATGGTTAACTAAGAATTTTGCAACAATTCCAGAACAACGAAATAGCATTCCAACCACCTGTGGAAGAATCTACTTGTTTCTACGGAATTGATGAAAGGAAATGCGAGTTCCCATAATTTCGCTCTTCAAGTAGATAAATTAATGAAAGGTGAAGGAATCATGCTTATCTTATACATTTGAGTGTTGGGGCAAGATAGAAAGGAAAATATAAGAGGTACCGATGTGCGAGAATATCGTGACGTTTTCCGTAAAACTACTGTGACTACCGAGCGACAGCTAGACATTGCCATTGACCTTGAACCGGTTCGGCACCAATTTCAAAGACCATCCCGAATGGCTCCTAAGGAGTTACATGAATTGAAAATTCAATTGCAAGAACTTTTAGACTTAGGATTCATTCGGCCGAAAGGCCACCTTGGGAGCGCTTTATTCTTTTGTAAAAAAAAAACATTGCAAATGTGTATTGATTATCGGGAGTCGAGTAAGTTGACTTTAAAGAACAAGTATCCGCTTTCTCGGATAGATGATTTGTTTGATCAATTAAGGAAGCGAGTGTATTTTCAAAGATCGATTTAAGATCCGTTACCATCAAGTGAAGATTAAATTAGAAGATATACCCAAGCTGCGCTGCTCCGACAAGATACGGACACTACGAATTTGTAGTGATGCCGTTTGGATTGACCAATGCTCCTTCTGTATTTATGGATCTTATGAATCGTGTCTTCCATGAATATCTCGATAAATTCGTATTGGTGTTTATAGATGATATTTTGATATATTCAAGGAGCAAACAGGAGCATGAAATGCATTTAAGAACCGTTCTGGAGAAGTTGAGGATCGAGAAGCTATATGCCAAATTCAGAAAATGTGAATTATGGTTGAAAGAAGTGAATTTTCTTAGGCATATTGTCTCGACAGAAGGAATTAAAGTTGATCCTATGAACTAAAGTTGTTCAGGAGTGGAAACCACCTACAACTCCGAACGTGATTTGAAGTTTTCTAGGCTTAGCGGGCTATTATAGAAGATTCATTGAAGGATTTTCTAAAATAGCTAAGCCTATGACGCAGTTGTTAAAGAAAGGAGTGAAATTTCAATGGACTCGGGAATGTGAAGACAGTTTTCAAGAACTCAAGGATAAATTGACCACTGCTCCTATCTTAATAGTACCTGATCCAGAGAAATGATTCACCATTTATACTGATGCGTTGAGAAATGGGATAGGATGTGTTCTTATGCAAGAGTGGAAAATGATCGCCTATACTTCACGACAATTAAAACCCCATAAACTTAATTATCCCACTCATGACTTGGAGTTAGCCGCATTGGTTCACGCATTGAAGATATGGAGATATTATTTATATGGATCAAAGTGTGAAATCTTTACTGATCATAAAAGTTTGAAATACTTCTTCGAGCAAAGAGATTTAAACATGAGGCAACGAAGATGGCTCGAGTTAGTCAAGGACTATGATTGTGAAATTAAATACCATCCAGAAGGCAAATGTTGTTGCTGATGCTTTGAGCAGAAAAAGTCAAGAAAGGTTAGAGTTATTACTAACCGAGAAAGAAGAATTGTTGAAATAATTTGAAAGAATGAAACTGGAAGTGGTAGTACCACCTGAAACTACTTAAGAAATTGTAGCAGCTTTAGTGGTGACACAAGATTTAAAAGCTCGAATAATTGAGGCGCAACGACAAGATGCACAACTGGAAAGATTGCGAGAGAGAATTCGAACTGGAGACCATCAAGGATATCATGAAGCGGAAGATAATGCGATTATGCTAAGTAATCGTATATTTGTGCCTAGTAATGAAAAGTTGAAAAACGAAATTTTGAGTGAAACTCACAATGTTCCATATGCCGCGCACCCGGAGAGTACAAAAATGTACAAAGATCTCAAGCAAAGGTTTGTTTGGACAAGAATGAAACAAGAAATAGCGTCATATGTTGAACGATGCTTAGCTTGTCAACAAGTTAAGGTATTGCATCAAAGGCCGTATGGAAAGCTGCAACCCTTAGAATTCCTGAGTGGAAGTGGGATCATATAGCTATGGATTTGGGTGATAGTTGATCGGCTAACAAAGAGTGCTCATTTCATCCCGATTCCTGTGATATATGGATCCGAAAAACTAGCACAAATTTACATTCGTGAAATTGTTCGGTTACATGGAGTGCCAATCTCAATTACTTCGGACAGAGATTCTAAGTTTACATCCCGATTTTGGACAAGCTTCCAAAGGGAATTGGGTACTCAGTTAAACTTCAGTACAACTTTTCACCCACAAACTGACGCAAACTGGTATGTCTCGCTTCATTCCATCCCACCAAAATTTCTCCTTGAGATCTTGGTACATTTTTGTGCTTCCGGGGTGTGCGGTAAGAAGTCTCATGGGCTTCCTTCAAGATCTCGCTCTTAAGCCCTTCGTCTTCTGGAACACACACTCTCCCGTCATATAACAAGACGTTATCTGTTGCTTCTTTGAAATTCTTGTGGTTGTTGTCCTTGATCTTGGCTCGTACTTCCTCTAGCTTCTTGCTCTTCCTCTGAGCTTCTTAGATTCTGACTCTTAAGTCTGGGATTGCAATCAACGTTGCAATACAACCTTCTATCGTCTGAGATGGGTCCATGACTTCGATATTCATCTTTTGAAATTCCTTTATAAGTGTCTCTTCATGACTGAGGAGACATCCCAAACTAGCGGATTTATTTGCGACTCAAAGCATCGGCTACAACATTAGCCTTACCTGTGGTGGTAATTGATACCACGGTCGTAATCTTTCACCGCCCAACCATCTACAACTCGCGTTCATGATATCTACATTCAACTGTGCCCGGAGACACAATCGAAGCACGCCCGCCAAGGTGCTTCTTTCACGACATGCTCTAGTCCCGGTGTTTGCCCCATGTTAAGATCTTTCGCTACCAAAGAAATACTTGATTGCGCCAAGGAAAATCGCGCCTCATGCTCCCAATTGGCAAGATTTTATTCTCTTTATCCACAAGGATATTATTATATTTATGGTATATGCATAGATCCTTTCCATATAAGATTATGGTAATAATCTTGAGAGTATGGAAATAATCCCAAGAGTATGGAAATAATCCTAAGATTATGGTAATATTCCATATGATTATGGTAATATTCCATATAGGATTAAGGTAGTGCATTATAAATATAAGGTATGAGATAATGTCCAGCCAAGGCTCACATTATTAACAAGAAATTTTCGCCCCTCTGTGTTGAGAGTATTTCGAAAATTGTAAAGAGAGCAAAGGGTGATTTTCCAAGCATTCTCCATAGATCGCCCTCACTCAACGCTGGAGATTGGGCAACCGGATACAGTACCCGTAAGGTCAAAGCACGAGTCCGATCCGCTCAATCCGCTCATCTCGCTTCATCGACCTTCGCATCCAAAGGTAAACACGTGAAAACCCCAACGTGTTGCGATTTAATTATATAGACGCATGCTAGGTTTATAATCAATGTATGGTGAATTAAACACCCAAGATGGATCCTCGGGCAGGGTTAACATACGCTTTCCCTACATTGGTATCGAGCCCGATCGAATCTGGCTCGCTGGATTAATTCACGCTTGATTATTACGCTTATTTAATTGTGGATCCGCTGCTCATCGTGGCTCGTTTGTTGTTGTTGTTGGTTTTTGTTTTTACACCACGAGAAAATCCGTGGTTAGATTAGATTTTATTATGTAAATCTTATCTGTAAAAGAAGAACGAAGACGAACGAACGAAGAACGAAACGACGGGAAAACAGGTTCTCTACCGCTCGGGTGGTTTCATGAAGCGAGTCTCGCGGTCGCTAGGGCGATCGCGAGGGCTGCGGGCGACGGGGCGCGCGTTCTCGCGCGAGATCCCTGGCGCTTAGCGAGCGAACTCGCGGTCGCGAGGATTACCCGCGAGGGCCGCGCGCCGCGCGAAGCTAGCGGGCGACGGGCGCGCCGCTCGCTGAAACCCGGCGCTGGCGAAAGCGCATCGCGGTCGCGAGGTGTGGCCGGGCGACGGCGTCTCGGCAGACGCTCGACGCTGGGCGTGGGCCGCCGACGCGCTCGACGGGTCGCGGTCGCATTAGCGATCATGAGGCAGCCCGCGAGAGTACGCGGGCAGGAAGCGCGCGAGGTCGGGCGACGATCGGCTTTCGCTTTCAGCGCTGCCCAAGACTTTGGCCGACCCGCCCGCACTCGCTTTTTCCGATTTTTCGTCCGCGTCGCACGCGAGGCCCATTTGATGAATCCGTCCGCGCTCGCACGCGAGGTCTGTCAAGTTTAATTGCACTTTGTAAATCTATGTAATAGATTAGATTTAAATGTGCAGTTTCACGATCGCCGCGCGAACGCTTTATTTTATTTTTATCGCTCATATGCATGTCGTGGATGTTTAAATTTATGCAGAGTATGCTATGTATGTTTATATTACGCTGACAAACCTTAAGTGTTTTACGAATTGGACGCGCATAGTAAGCATGCTAGGTTTATCGCTTATCAAGCATATTTTAGAATTTCACGAGCATGTTTTACATGTTGAGTTCTATAGAAAAGCATGCTAGATTACGTGATCCTGCATGGACAAACCTTTGAATAAAAAGACTAAGCAAGCAACCCGACATATTATTTTTTCAAATTAAAATGTCAAGACCTCCACTTTTAATCTCTAAACAAAGCGAGACGACTGTGAGTAAACGCCCACACGCGTGGCTTGCTTGCACTGCTTATCATAAGTTTGTTAGATGAGATTTCTAAATAAAACATTTTAAATCTATCGGTAGTTGGGAGTTTCATGTAAACGCCCACACGCTGTGGCTTGCATGTGCGATTTTCATAAGTTCTCTAGAGATAGATATAAATGAGATAACAAAAGAATTTGAATTGGAAGCGGTATGGTCCGAGTGAGTATACCAATTCTAAGAATTCATCTTCACGTTAAAATTGTGGTCATTGCTTAGACATCACCTCAAGTACAACTTCCCGCCAAGTCCCTTCATGCGATAGTGATGTGGTCTAGTAAGGTCCAATCATTAATTTCATTTGTCATAAGGATAAGTTGACATGGATTGAAATTAAACGACTAAAAGGTATATTTTAGTCCGGTCGAGGGGTTCATGTGTAAACGCCCACACGCGCTGGCTTCGTATGTGGAATTCCTGGGCGATTGGAGGTTTCAATTAATATTGTTTTATCAAAGGTTACAATATTATTATTACTAATTATATGCGATCGATGCTTATGTGTTTTACATTATCGCTTCGTATATGTCTCTTACGCCGATTATCAATATGCTCGCACTAAACTGCTATCCGTCCAAATTTTATCGAGTGGAAACGAAACATGGAATATGTTCTTATCAAGAACACATGTTTGTTCTCACTACTCCTAAACCCGATGCCTTATCGACGATCGACTAATGAGCAATGAGAGTCAAGGACTTTGGAATAAGTCAAACAATATGGCTAAATGCTATATGATGACTACGATGTCCAAAGGCTTGCACCGCAAAGATCACCGATGGTAGACGCGATCGATATTTGGTCAAGTCTCGAGAGTAAGTTTGGGCGATCGGATCGACAAATCCGCTTCCACACAATGAGAGAAATCTTGGCGTGTAAGATGGAAGAAGAAAGTTCGGTCCATGAACATGTCTCCCACACGACTCATCTCACGGATAGTCTTGATCGTTGGGAGGGGTATTGACGGCGGCCAAGGTCGATATCATCCTCAATACACCGCCCAAGTCTTTTGAGAACTGCGTGAATGCGATCATGAGCAAGACCGAGTTTACACTTAGTCGCTGCTTAATGATCTCGTTCATGAAGGAGTTATGGGAAAAGGAGCACATGCTCTTGCTAGCACATCTAAGGGCCCAAAATTTTCATCGCAAAATGGAAATAGAAAAGGTGCCAAAGGTGGTAAAGGCAAGGGAAATAGTGGGAGTAATGGAGCAAGAACATGGTTGCCACCGAGGCTTGAAGAAGCCAAAGGAGAAGGCAAGTGCTTCAAGTGCGTAAGACTGGTATTGAAGGCCAAGTGCCCTATGCTCATGCTCAAGTACGCCTGCTTGTTTTAGTAACGGAAACATGCTTAGCGACTTGTTCTACCCATTTGGGTAGTAGATACGGGCGAATCGATCATGTTTGTTACACCTGCGTGGGTTCCCGCGACAAGGGAGTCGCTTGATGGCGAGATAACGATTCCATGGGCAACGCGCGAAAGTCGTAAAGTCTGCAGTTGGAGATGTTTTTTATGTTTTGGGACAACAGCTTTAGTTTTGAAAGACGCTTTATATGTGCCGGATTTTCATGAACCTTGTTTCTGCTTTCAAATTATTTACTCATGGATATTCTGTTATTTTTGATAGTGGTGTTTCTATCATAAGAAATGACGGTTATCCGTGTTGGCACTTTATATAATTCGCTTTATACTATTTCTCGCAAAACATAATACCTATAACTATGTCAGATCTTCATCAAACCCTAAAAGAGAAAGTTTTCTTCAAGAAGATGACTCTACTTTTCTCTCGGCATCTAAGATTAGGTCACATCAATCTAAATAGGATCCAAAGACCGCTAAGAATGGAGCGTTGGTAATCTCACGGTTATCGCTCCCACCGCGAATCCTCAGATGAAGGTAAGATGTCGACTGCACCCTTCAAAGCCAAGGGTTATAGAGCCACGTAAATGTTGGAGTTAGTCCATTTCGACCTGTGTGGACCGATGTCCACACAAGCTCGTGGAGGGTTCGAGTATTTTGTCACTTATCGACGACACTCAAGGTACGGATACGATACCGCTTCACCGCAAGTCCGAATGCTTTGAGAAATTCAAAGAGTTTAAGGCGGAAGTGGAGACGAAGCTAGGTAAAGTATCAAGTCATCATGCTCGATCGCGGTGGCGAATACCTCAAGAACGAGTTTATGGACTATCTAGTGAAGTGTGGGATTACATCCCAACAAGATTTCACCGGGCACACCACAAAGAAAATGGTGTGTCGAGCGAAGAAATAGGACTCTTTTGAAATGGTTAGATCTATGATGAGTTATGCTACATTGCCTATTTCGCTCGGGGTATGCCTTAGAGACGGCGGCATACTTGCTAAATCTAGTACCGCCCAAGTCACTAAAAGACCCCTTCGAGTTGTGGTTTGGGCGCAAGCCCGCTTTAAGCCACATATGATATGGGGGCGAGCCCAAAGACACGTACGAACAAGAAGGCCGATGTTGAGGCTAGATCCGACGCAAGGTCGTTTATCGCTATCCTAGAGGAACGAAGGTGGTTTATTCTATAGTCCCAAGGATCAAGGTCATTTTAGCACTAATGCTCGATTCTTAGAAGAGGACTACATGAAAATCATAAATCCAAAGTTGAAATCATTCTTCAAGAATTAGAAGATGATCGATTCCACAACCGATTAGACCAAAGGTACGAGATGTCGTGTTCAGTGGGAGGATCGACACCGATACTTCAAGAAATTGAAGTGGGTCGAGTTTCACCGAGATACCGACCGCAAGTGGTACCTACCCAAAGAAGTTGTGCAAGATAGAGAACCACAAGTTACCGCACCCACCGCTGTCATTATGTCTATAGCACTCGTCAGAGTGGAGGGTTGTTCGTCAACCCGAGCGATTTATGTTCGTGGGTGAATCTTGATTTAGTCCCGTAAAACGAACAGCAATAATCGACCCATGGACGATAAATGAGGCGACATACAAGACAACGATGCAAGATCATGGAACTTATGTTAGAAGAGGTGGTAAAGTCCTATGGATTTACCCAATGCCTAACGAGAGTTGTGTGTATCGGTTAGATGTCAACGATAATGTGGTATTTCTTGCACTTTACGAGATGACATTCTTCTATTGGCAACAATGTGAAGTTGTTATCGACGAAAGAGTTGTTTATCCGATCGCCTAAATGAAAGACTTAGGAGATGAAGCGCACATTCTGGGATCAAGGTTTGCCGAGATCGCAAGAGGAAAATGTCGAGCTTATCTCAAGCGCCTTACATCGATACCGTGATTACTCGCTTTAGTATGCGCACCGCCAAGAAAGGATTGCTACCTTCGCATATGGCGCTCCTTTATTCAAAAGGCGCCACCTATGACCGCAAAGGAGATAGAGGAATGAGACAAGTTCCCACGCTTCCGCCGTAGGAAGTCTCATGTATGCAATGCTACGACGAGGCCCGATATCCTGTGCAAGAAGTATAGTAGCTAGATATCGCCCAACCTCGACAAGCACATCGATCTAAAGAAGCATATACCAAGCACCGAAAAGTACTCGAGATTATAGGCTAGTTTACCATGCGATAGTCTAATGCCTTTGGGTTATACTGCACTGGATTTCCAAGTCGACCGTGATAAGAATAAGTCTACCTCGCACTATGTGTTTACCTTGGGAGGTGGAACCAGTATCCCAAGTGAGTGCAAAGCAATGATGCATTGCGGACTCTACCATGGAAGCGAATATGTAGCCACTCGGAGGTCGCTAAGGAGGTTGTATGGTTCAAGAACTACCTCATGGATCTAGATGTGGTACCGGTTTTCCCATGAGTATCATGGTTTATCGTGATAACTCAGTGCAATGGCAAACTCAAGGAATCACGGATCCACAAGGCAAGCAAACACATAGAGAGAAAGTACCATGTCATACGAGAAATCGTTAGATGAGGGACGTACGATAGCAAAGATTGATACGACGGATAACCCAGCCGATCCATTCACTAAAGCCCGCCGAATAAGTCTACGCTGGGACGTTAGAGGACTTAAATTGCGCTAGATGGCACCCGCTAAATCTCGCCCAGAATAAGTCTACGCCGGGACGTTAGAGGGCTTGAATTATGCTTAGATGGCACCCACTTAGAAAGGAAACTTTGTATAAGTGGGAGAAGCAAAGTGATGGTTGTGTGTAATAGCTAGTAGAGAGACACATTGTATACTAAAAGTTTGCTTTAGTATAAGTGGGAGATTGTTGATTTGTATACCGAAAGCGCTTGGTTGAGCTTGTATACAATGTTTCTCGTTACCACTATTACAATCTCCTATCCGATTTGAATACTTGATTGCATATATCGTGTCCCTCGTCTCATATATGTTAGATCATACAGCTGTGTAGAAGATCACGTAAGTCCGTATGATTGGTCAAGCTTAATGAGATATAAAAAGTTTCACACCGAGACAACTTAAGGACGAGTTGTCGGTTTAGCCGCAGATAGATAAGAAGTGACTTGACTTAGTTGCTTGTCTATGCCGGTACGCCTCGACGTATTGAAGGATCACAGATGAGATGTGTTCTTCTTTCGACCGTCGTGAAGAACCAAGATCTCGTGACTTACGATGATCTAAACCTCGATAAGGTATTAGGTGAGTATGAGTTGTCGACCATCACTTTGACTTGTTATGGGTGAGGGTTATATGTTCTAACCCAAGATTCTCCGCATCTTGGGTGGTGGCGATGTTGTATGTCACGCTAGTTATCTCAGACGAGTCACCGTATCCGTAAGGACGATGACGCCCCTTAAGGAGCTCAAAAGGTTTATTGTACTAAACCCCGCAGTTGAGTTAGCTCAAGTACAATAATAAGGTCGAGTGGTACTACTTAAGGAAATGAAGTTATTAATCGCTTTTAAGCAAATGATTGCGTAAATGATTAATGGACGCTCGATATCTTAAATACGGGATTCGTAATGTCTAAGTGCAAGCCCGACTCAACTTCGGTAATAAAGGGTAAGTCAACATTCTTTCTCTAGTGGAATGATCGAATGTTTATAAATTAATTTATGTTCGGGGTCGAGCATAAGATAATTAATTTATTTGAGGCCCATCTTTATTCCTCATGATTGATCCTCGGCTGGCCCATCCAGCCCGTAGCCAAGGAAAATCGCGCCTCATGCTCCCAATTGGCAAGATTTTATTCTCTTTATCCACAAGGATATTATTATATTTATGGTATATGCATAGATCCTTTCCATATAAGATTATGGTAATAATCTTGAGAGTATGGAAATAATCCTAAGAGTATGGAAATAATCCTAAGATTATGGTAATATTCCATATAGGATTATGGTAATATTCCATATAGGATTATGGTAATATTCCATATAGGATTAAGGTAGTGCATTATAAATATAAGGTATGAGATAATGTCTAGGCCAAGGCTCACATTATTAACAAGAAATTTTCGGCCCCCTCAGTGTGTTGAGAGTATTTCGAAAATTGTAAAGTGAGAGCAAAGGGTGATTTTTCCGAAGCATTCTCCATAGATCGTCCTCACTCGACGTTGGAGATTGGGCAACCGGATACAGCCCGTAAGGTCAAAGCACGAGTCCGATCCGCTCAATCCGCTCATCTCGCTTCATCGACCTCTTCGATCCAAAGGTAAACACGTGAAAACCCCAACGTGTTGCGATTTAATTATATAGACGCATGCTAGGTTTATAATCAACTTTTATGGTCGGTTTAGATCTCACATCTAACTCCATAGAGATGGTGTCTCCAAATCTTTAAGGCATGTACGATCACCGCTAATTCTAGGTCGTGCGTAGGATAGTTCAACTCATGTAGGCGTAACTGCCTTGAAGCATAAACAATAACTCTATCTTCTTGCATCGTAACACATCCTAGCCCATTCTTCAAGCGCCCTGTAGATTGTGTACTCTTTATCCGCCGGCATCATGAGTATAGGTCTTTGTTGTTAGCAACTCCTTCAATCTCTGGAAACTAGCCTCACACTCGGTGGTCAAAGTGTACTTGATTAATTTTCTCAACAATTGGGTCATGGGTCGGGCTATCGTTGAAAATCCTTCGATAAATCTTCGATAGTAGCCGGCAAGTCCTAAGAAACTCCAAATTTCATTCGGGTTCTTTGGTGATTCCCATTCTCGAATCAGACGATCTTCGAGGGGTCTACTTTGATTCCTCGACGGACACGATGTGACCTAAGAATGTCACCGCCTAACCAGAATTCACACTTGCTAAACTTCGCAAAGAGTTTCTCTTGCCTCAATGTTTGCAGCACAATTCTCAAGTGCTCTTTGTGTTCTTGGTTATTCTTGGAGTATATTAGGATATCGTCTATGAATACTAAGACAAATTTGTCTAAGTATGGGTGAAATACCCTATTCATGATATCCATAAATACTGCTGGGACATTTGTAAGTCCAAAGGGCATAACGATGAATTCGAAATGACCATATCTTGTACGGAAAGCTGTTTTAGGTACATCATCTGGTCTAATTCTTAGTTGGTGGTATCACGACTTTAGATCTATCTTTGAAAAGACTCATGATCCCTTAAGTTGATCAAACAGATCGTCAATTCGGGGCAAATTATACTTATTCTTAAGAGTTATCTTGTTTAACTATCGATAGTCTATGCACATTCTCAGTGTACCATCCTTCTTTTTCACAAAAAGGACAGGTGCTCCCCATGGAGACACGCTGGGTCTAATGAAACCTAACTCCAAGAGTTCTTGCAGCTGGATCTTCAATTCCTCAAGTTCTTTTGGTGTCATCCGGTATGGGGCTTTCGACACAGGGGCAGAACTTGGTTCGAGGTCGATCGTTAACTCAATCTGTCGGTTTGACGACAATCCCGGTAGTTCATCTGGATATACATCGGGGTACTCCTTCACGATCGGAACGTCTTCTATCCTTCTCTCATTCTGCTCTTCCTCCTGGAGATAGACAAGGTAAGCGTGGTTTTCTGTCTTGTTTAATAACGTCCTTGCTTGTAGTGCGGATATGATTGGAACTCTCCTCCCTATGCTGATCCCGTGAAAGTCTGTAGGTTTCTCTCCGGGATGTTGGAAAGAAATTTTCCTTTCATTACATAGGATGGTCGTATTATGTTCGGTTAACCAATCCATTCCTAGGATTATGTCCACATCCGTCATATGTATGACGTGAAGTTATCTTTCATGACCTTAAGTGAGCCTAGTCCAAGTTCTATGTTCGAGCATATGTGGGTTACCGTTCTTATGCCTCCCATCGAGAAGATATTCTCATAATTTGTTCGGTGCGTTTAGGATCTAATCCTAAGTTCTCACGATGCTTCAAAGAATAAAAGAATGTGAGGCGCCAAGATCAAACAAGAGGATAACAGCAATTGGAGGAGTGTTCCACACCGCCAAGTTTCCTTGGTTTCTTGGCGGCTCATGCGGGAATTCCCTTTCTTGGTTGATGGCGTAGGCCCTAGCTTACGGGGGCGGTTGCTGTTGTTGATGATGTTGTTGTTGTTTCGCGGTTCTCGCCATCGTTGTTGTTGGGGCTATCGGTATCATTCATCGGGCCGTCGCCATTGTTGTTGTCGCTGTTGCCGTGGTTGATACGCCATTGAATCGGCTGGAAGTACTGGACCGGGGGCTGTTGCTGGAATGGTTGAGCTTGGATAGCCCGGATCGGTTGGACTCGGTTGGGCACATTGGGACGGCCATTTTTCCCTTGGCGCATCCTGAGGCGGCCCACGAGTAGTGACCCTTTCGCCACAATGAAGCATCCGTCATTCAGAACGCGCATGCCCTTGTGACCTATGGTACCTTGGGCACACGGGAGCCTTACGATTCTGGTTTCCGCCAGCGCGGGTACCACAGGCGTCCCTTTCTCGCCCGTGCCTGATGGCACGTTATTCCTCGCCATGGCCTCCTGTCGGCGGCGCTGTTCGATCCTGGCCTTGGTGGGGTCCTTCCCACTTCCTCTTTCCACGATCCCCTTGGTGATTCAGGGGATGTACAGCGATAGTCCTGTCTTCAGGCATGGTAGTCTCTATGTCCAATGCTCGACTGAGGGCCTCACGGTAAGTCAAATTTCCGTGGCCAGCTAGCGAGAACCTGATTTCATGACAGAATCCCGCCCGAAACTTTTCTGTCCTCTTCTCGTCGGTGTCGACTAGCTGAGGCGCATACCGCGATATCTTGTAGAATGCACGGTCGTACTGTGACAGTCATCTTTCCCTGGCGCAGGTTGTAGAACTCATGTTCTTTTGTTTTTCGGTAGCTCTTAGGAATGTACTTCTCGTACACCTCCTCCTTAAATTCCTCCCAGGAGAAATCTTCCAATTCTTCCTCGGATAGAGTCTTCCTCTTCACCTCCCACCAGAAGTCGGCGACACCAGTCATCTGGAAAGCAACGCATGACAAGCGTTCTTGAGAGGTGTAGTGAAGGAAGTTAAAGATTCGATCTAGTGCGCGAATCCAGAGTTCAGCATCCACGGGATTTCCAATCCCGTTGAAAGTGGGCGGGTTCTGCCTGAGGAATAGTTCCTCAATCCGTATCGCCGGTTGTGGTGGTGGTGGTGGTGGTGTTGGGTGTGGAGTGTCTTCTTTCTCAGGTGTTACTTCACGATTTCTTCTTCTCGGAGGCATCCTATCCTTCATAAACATACGCAATTAAATATTGTCTTATACTATCCATCAGGTTCAATGTATATATATCAGCACAGTATTTATATAATTATGAGCATAAATCTAGCACATCATCGAACACCATATATCACAATATTAAAACAAAAGGCTCTCGGGGAGCTATCACCATATCACATCAATTGCCTCTGCGAGGACTTTTATCAGCGTTTTGAAGATTTACAAAAGACCAGGTACAAAGTATGATGCCCAAAAACAATTATCAGCATCACTCCGTGTACCTAATCATGGTGCGTACAAAAATCTAAACTCTACCGTGGACGTCAAAATAGGGTTTCATGTCGGAACGACTCATCGTTTCCGCATGCATCAAAAGATATACAAAGTATATAGATAAAAGACTATCTAGTCCTAAGAACTAGATCCATGATCGCCCGGGGTGTAGACAGGGCTCCATGTGTTGGAGTCAGGACTTGAAGCATGTGAACTATCCACTCCATCCATCTCATCATCAGCTGATAGATCCATCCTCGGGGTCTTTCTCCGGGTCTTCCTCTGGGCCCTCCTCTGGATCCTCCTCCGATTCTTCCTCCGGGTCTTCCTCCGGGTCTTCCTCGGGATCTTCCTCCTCAATGTCGAGTGCGAGAGCCACGGGTTCTCGATCTCTAACGACCCTGGCTTCCTCCATAGCAGCTAAGTCCCGACGGATCTCAACCATGACCTCCTCATAAACATCATCCGAAAATAGGGCAACAGCAGGGCGGACATCGGTCTCTCTCACGGTACCTGCAGCCATGTTATGTGGATCATCAATCCCTACAGCATCGTGGCCCAAAGGCTCATGCGGGGGTGGCGGCGGCTGGGCTGGGAGAGAGCCGGCAGGTGGAGGTGGATATGGGCATGAATGATCGGGGGAGATGGTCTGGGCGGGCAATGACGAGAATGGAATCCTACTGGTGGTAGGATCAAAAATGTGAGCTGTCGGGGACGGGAAGGTCCAGCCTCGAACATGTTCCTGCCACTGCCACGCAAGAATACGGGTCAATCAGCTGCCAAACGGGGCACCTCTGGGTGGAGCCACTCTGGAATCTCATCGCGCCAAGTGTATTCCCGTGCGGAAAGATATGGTCCACGTGCAGCTCCGTATACCGTGAATACATAGCTCAAGTGGCTAACAAAGCGAGGCAGGTCCACCTCCAGATCGAAGCTCTCTCAGCGTCGATAGATATAGTCCGCCGATATCTCACGGGCATACCCCTGCCAGTCCGATGGTAGTTTCATGATCATTAGGAGTACACCGTCATAATGCGATGTACCACGGGCATGTGCAGCGGCCCAATGACGTGTGAAGTGCGCCAAGAACTCGCCGAGGTCGTCTCCTCGGCACATCTGGTAGGAACAGTATGAACGTATAACCTCCTCGGGTGTGGCCCTAAAGGATAGAGGGCGCCTAGTCGTGAATACAGTCCGTGCCATCTGAAAAGAAAAGTATCACTATAGGTCAGACACGGTAAATATAACAGTATATCTAGAAGAAGGTATGTACACAATAAACATCTATACAAAGAAGGTTATAGAAATCTACATTATCCTATGACCTACATTCCTAAATCCTTATGGCACTACTTTCATGGTTTGGTCTCCGGAAAGTGATGGTATGGTTTCTTAGAGTAGAGCAACGATCGATGTCTAGCCTTCGGGTAAAGGCTAAGTGGTTACCTTATCTTATTGGATTCTGGATTCTTTATTTCTATTCGCGTTATAGTATCACATCATATCCGTTCTCATCATGTACTTACAATTCAATATTTCTTTTTATACATCCTTAACGTTATACTTTGATTCTTTTCATTATTGTTACGACAGAGGCAACACGCATGGTGTTCGGAATTCCTTCGCGTAGAGATGTTGGGACTCGTAGCAGTGCGAACCTTCAGCTAAGTAATCGCTTCGTCAACGTAGACTCGCACGTTCTTATCCTCGAATCCGTTCGGATTGTGATTCTTAAGATTTCTATGTTCTCATTCTTCATTAGTATTTCGTTCAATTGGGGATACCTTATGTTTTCATACTAAGTTCGGCGCAACAGGGATCATGCGTGTTAAGAGTCTATGTCCTCATGGGGAAACATACTCATTTACATCCTGCTTCTAACATGCTTTGCATATAACAGTAAACACAAATCAAGACACATTGTGCGACAATCAAGTATCCTTATTTTACTCATTTACTAAGCCCCTAAAGTTTGCAACTTTCTTTCAAACTAATGACCAATCAATTGAAACAACTTTTCAATTTCAAAATATTCCTCTTTCCAAAATATATTTCAATTTCTCAACAAGGCAATATTATAAGTCCGTTTCACCATTCATATACTTCCATCATTTCAAAACAACTTTTAGTTGAGATAGTTACCTACTTTCTCGTTGAGCAGGACGACGATGGAGTGCAGTGCATTGGCAGTCAAACACAAACAATTTCTAGACTCAACTTTCAACTTAGGATTCAATGAAAGGATTTCTAGGGTTCAGAGCTGAACAAGTGCTCTGATACCACTTTGTGATGACCCGACTTTCCAAGGAAGTACGGATCATACGGATCGTCACTGGTATGATAATGCAGCGGATATATACATAACTAAACAATGCAATTAACCAATAAACTACTCATAAACGCATGGACTGAAAAGGATAAGTTGTTTCAATACCAACTCAAGTCACAGAAAGACTTGCCATAAGGTTCGATATTCAAATATAACCCAATCAGGGTGCAGTTCAAGGAACGAGGTACGACCTCAAGTTTAGTACGATAATGGAAAGCAGTTATAGTCAAGATACCAAAATAATATCAGAGTTAGGCAGCAATATACGTGTGGACATGAATATGACAATACATGCCCAAGGTTCTAGAAATCCTTCTATTAAAGCAACAAAACAACTGCCACTCTGCACCACCTCGCACTCATCATCAATCTCTGCTCAACCTGCACATCAAAAACGAGATGCAGGGCTAAGTACAAAAGTACTCAGTGGACTCATTGCCGAAAATATTTTCTTTGTTAAAGTTATTGAACTGCCCACGATAGCACATGAGGATTTTAGTTAAAAGACTCATGCCTATCAAACATTTTATCATTTTCCAAAAGTGTGTCCTGTCGGACTATTTCATCCACGTTGTTCCATATCTGATCATTCATTCATTCATTCATTCGCGCACTATGGAGGTGGCCACTTACACATAGTCGTCGTGACCGGTGGAGGTAGCTAACCTTAACACACAGTCACACGTGTACACAATCTGAGTTAGTCCTTAACTAAGTCGGATCCGATCGTTACCATTTTTTAACGTTGGTGGACCAACACATTCACATACCACATTGGATATACCAATCTCAGATATGATCACAACAAAACGTAATCATTTGGCAGTCAATGAAAGTTTATGCAATAATATTTCATAAAGCTTTTGTAAATCATGCTTTGAGATAGACATGCATGTCATTTTTGTTTCAAGAGAGCCTACCTGCTAATCCGAAGTTAATAGTTCTATGCGGGTAGGGTGTGAGTGTCCTTCCTCAGCAACTACGCACGATCAAACCCTTCATAAGAAAATAGCCTTTCTTAGATTCTTTCTATTGATCGAGGGTCGTTTATAAATTACGACTTAAGGTTCCCAATTAGGGTTTCTTTATGATTTCATGTGATGGTTTTAAGATAATTTTATTATCTTACTTTCCTAAATTCCCAAACAATTTTACTTCATCATTTATAGATGAACCTCAACTTATGAGTCATATACTCCGAGTCTATCCTCGACTCTTAACCTTAGTGTTCTTCTAAACGTTATTACGTTATAGATTATTAGTATTCAAGTTGTGATTGGTATATTAGGATATTCTCAAGCCACTAACTAGACTTAACAATTGTAGTTACGTCCTAGTAGGTTATGCTTGACGACTTGTCATATTAGCACGAGGAATAAAAGGGGAGTCTTGACTTATAATTCAAGTGAGCACATGCTATCATGTAAGTAAGTACTTAGGAATAGATGAATTTCTTCGGGAATATTAACTCGACATTTGAGACATAAGGATCGACATCTTATGTTCGAATCCTTGCTTACACTTTACGACATTGTTTATTTCTCTTAACTCGTCGGAGATTATATAAGTTGTATAATCGCTATTCGTTGTCGAGTTGTCTTAACGCTCAATCTAACATCGTATTAGGTTGTCGTTGTTGAGTATTAACGTTGTAACTCGGCTTTTGGTTTCTTTAACTTAGGAACTCACGTTTGAGTATCCTATTACTAATAAAGAAACCCTAATTATTGTCTAACTTCGATTCTCGTTAATTCCCACTTAAGTTATCGAAATTTATCGATTTCTTTTGGATTCTCGTACATAAAGTATTATGTTGTTTACGTTTGGGATTTTGTTTATCTGCACAACATAAACATAACCATTCAATACCATATAATACCATACACAATATAAACTATACTAAAGCATTAGAAAACCCTAATTTCTAACATAATACACAATCATTGTGTATGTGTGCATAAGTGTTCCATTCATTCATCACAATCATAACCATTCATTCCAAGCTTATAGTTTAACTATCATAGCATCATTTACCATAAAAATTAAACTCATACTTAACCAATTTGCTACGTTTTCGATAATTAGCAATAATTAGCATACGTATCCAATAAATTCCAATAAAATCATGTTATACTCCTAGAATACTATAGAATTTACTTATCAACTCAATACCATCAAATAAAATTTTAACCCATGAGTAAATGTGCCTAAAATTTTCGGTAATTTTAAATTATTGAACATTGGTGTTCAATAAATTCCACAAAAATCATATCATGCTTATACCTTATACTAAACATGAAATATCATCTCACATCATACATTAAAAATTAAACACATGCTTTTCACTACATAATTATTTTCGGTAATTATGAAATATATACATATATATTCAATAAATCCCATTTACTTCACAATATGTTCATATTATGCAATAAACATGTAATATTAACATTAAACATCAACTAATATTTATAATATGAACCAAATGCTTCGAATTCTTTTTGTCCTCATATATATTTTACATATGTGTTCAATAAATTCCCGACAATGCATATTAGGTTCATATTATTTCTAAACATCATATATCATATTATTTTCAACAAATAAAAATCAAATAAATCCTAAAATACACATATATAGTTTCGGTCCAAACAATAAAATAGGAGAAGTGTTTGAATAATTTCAAGATTAATATATGATGTTCATATCATATATTTAACACTATATCTCAACTATTTTCAACAAATAAAATCAAAACAAAGGCCTATATATATATATATATATATATATATATATATATATATATATATATATATATATATATATATATATATATATATATATATATATTCGGTCCAAACAATAAAATAGGAGAAGTGTTTGAATAATTTCAAGATTAATATATGATGTTCATATCATATATTTAACACTATATCTCAACTATTTTCAACAAATAAAATCAAAACAAATGCCAATATATATATATATATATATATATATATATATATATATATATATATATATATTCGTCCAAATAGGAGATGTGTTTCAAAAATTTCAAGATTAATATATGATGTTCATATCATATATTAAACACTATATCTCAACTATTTTTCAAAATAATAAATAAAACCATGGCTTAAATATTCTATATAGCTCTCGTTTTTTTTAAAAAATAGAAGAAATTTCCAAAAATTATCATATTCATTCTACATGCTCCTGATACATCAACAAGCAACAATATCAAATAATATTCACAAAAGCATGCTTTATATTCTATAAAAAGAATTTTAACATAAATCGAAAAATATAAAACATGCTCCAAAACTTACCAAACTTTAAACACAATCTTAGAACACATTTCTAAGCATATTTCATCCATGGCTTGAGAGCATTGTAGGGAAATCTGATTTTAACCCTCTCCCGAGGATCTATCTTGGATGTTTAATTCACCATACATTGATTATATGTCTAGCATGCACCTATATAATTAATCGCAACACATAGGGTTTTCTCGTGTTTACCGCGAACTGCTTGGGATGAATAGATCGAGACTCGTGCTTTGATCTTCCGGATCGTATCCCGCTTGCCTAAACTCCAATGCCGAGTGAGGACAATCTATGGAGAATGCTATAGAAAATCGTCTCTACTTCCTCACACAAAATTCAAAAATTCTCACTATTTCCAAATAGTAATTCTCGAAAATATGGTTAAGCATTAGCCTTGATTTTCTCTCTCACCTTATATTTATAATGCAACCCTAAACCCTATCAAGATAGGATTTATGCATATCTAATAAATATAATCTTATCCTTTAGGATAGAGAGGATCAAGTTAGAGTCCTAGTAGGACTAAGAGAGAGGTGGCGATTTTCACCCTAGCTACAGGCTGGACGGGCTAGCCAGTAGATCAAATGCAAGGAATAAAGATGGGCCTCAAATAAATTAATTATCTTATGTTCACCTGAACATAAATTAATTCATAAACATTTATTCATGCCACTAGAGAATAAATGCCGACTTACACTTTATTACCGAAGGTGAGTCGGGCTTGCACTTAGACTTTTCGAATCCTCGTATTTAAGATATCAGACGTCCATTAATTATTTACGCTGCTCGATCGCTTAAAATAATTAATATCTTTAATTCCTTAAGTAGTACCACTCAACCTTATTATTGTACTTGAGATAACTCAACCGCACGGTTTAGTACAATAAACCTTTGAGCTCCTTAAGGGACGCCATCATCCTAAACGGATACGGTGACTCGACACGATAACTAGCATAACATACAAGACCGCCACCACCCAAGATGCAGAGTCTTGGGTTAAATAATGTAACCTCACCCATAACAAGTCAAAGTGATGGTCAAGAACTCATACTCACCTAATACCTTATCGAGGTTTAGATCATCGTAAGTCACCGAGATCTAGGTTCTTCACGACGATCGATAGAAGAAATCATCTCACCGTGATCCATCAATACGTCGAGACGCATCAAGATAGACAACAACCAAGTCAAGATATCATACGAGACGCATCAAGATAGACAAGCTACCAAGTCAGTCACTTATCTATACCACTATACCGACAACTCGTCCTCAAGTTATCTCACCGTGATACTTTTTATATCTCCTTAAGCTTGACCAATCATATAGACTTACGTGATCTTCTACACACCGTATGATCTAACTTATGTGATACTTTTTATATCTCATTCAACCAAACCGCTTTCGACCAATCATACGCAAAACTTTTAGTATCAATGTGATCTTCTACACTTATACGTATGATCTAACTTATATATGAGATAAGGGACTTAGATATTTCTCGTATGACATGGTACTTTCTGCAATCAAGTAATCAATTCTAGATGCTCTTCACACCTTCACCACATAACCTTCGGGTTGTTGCATATAGATGTCTCTACCTTCTTCAAGGTAACGCTTAGAAAAGCGGTTTTCACATCCATTTGCCAAACCTCAAGGTTTAAGTGGGTTGCTATGTGTAAGAATTACGATGTACTGAGCATTACTACGGTAAAAGGATAGTCGGAGATTGTAATAGTGGTAACCTTCGTCCCTCTAGGATAGCCAATAAAAAAGCCTCCAACATGTGGTTTTCGAAAGGGTCTTTTCGATCGACTTAGATGGTACTAAATTTAGCAAGTATGCCATTGTTTCTAAGGCATACAAGCTCAACCAAACTTCGCTCCAACTGCGGTGAAGCGGTATAGTAATCGTCAATGAAAGTGACAAAATACTGCACCCTCCACGAGCTTGTGTGGACTATGTGTTGACATAGTCCACACAAGTCAAAATGGACTAGCTCCAACACTTCTTTGGCTCTATAACCCTTCGCTTTCATGGTCAGTCGATATCTTTCCTTCTATACGAGGATTCGCAAACGGGAGAGTAATGGCGTGAGATCACCCAACGCCCATTCTTAGCCGCCTTTGGATCCTATTTAGATTGATGTGACCTAATCTAAGATGCCAAAGAAATGTGGTGCCATACAAATCAACAACAATCTCCCACTTCGTCATTTCTTATATACTACAAGCATGAATAAATAAAACGCAACCGACTAAGTGTGTACTCGGTCTTGCTCATGATCACGCTTACGCAAAAATTCTCAAAGACTTGGGCGGTGTGTTGAGGATGATATCGACCTTGGTCACCGCCAATACCTCCTCCCAACCGATCAAGACTATCCATGAGATGAGTCGTGTGGAGACATGTTCATGGACCGAACTTCCTTCTTCCATCTTACACGCCAAGATTTCTCTCATCGTGTGGTAGCGATCGTCCGATCCGATTGCCCAAACTTACTCTCGAGACTTGACCATATTTCGATCGGCGTCTACCATCGATCGATCTGTCGTACTGCAAGCCTTCGACATCGTAGTCATCATATAGCATGTGGCCATATTGTTCGACTTATGCCAAAGTCCGCCGACTCGCGCTTTCATTAGTCGATGCATCGCAGGGCATCGGGTTTGGGAGTAGTGAGAACAAACATTTGTTCTTCAAGAATAAGGACATATTCCATGTTTCATTTCCACTCGATAAAATTTGGACCGGATAGAGGATTTTTGTGCAGCATGTTGATAATCGTAAGAGACATATCCGAAAAGTAATGTAAACACATAAGCATACGATCGCACATAATTCGTAATAATAATATTGTAACCTTTTGATAAAACAATATTAATTGAAACCTCCAATCGCCCAAGGAATCCCACATGCAAACCACGCGTGTGGATCGCCACATGAACCCCCCACTGCACTAAAATATACCTTTAGTCGCTTAATTTCAATCCATGTCAACTTATCCTACGACAAATGAAATTAATGATCGACTTACTAGACCACATCACTATCGCAAGAAGGGACTTCACGGGAAGTTGTACTTGAGGTGATGTCCGAGCAATGACCATAATTTTAACAAAGAAAATGAATTCTTAGAATTGGCATACTCACTAGGACCATACCGCCCAATCCAAATTCCTTTGTTATCTCATTTTAAATCTATCTCTAGAGAACTTATGAAAATCGTGATATACGAGCCGCTGCGTGATCGCGTTTACATGAAACTCCCACTTCTCAATAGATTAAAATATTTTATTTAGAAATCTCATCTAACAAACTTATGACAAACAAGGTGCAAGCAAGCGCGTGTGGGCGTTTACTCACGATGTGTACCACTTTGTTTAGAGATCAAAAGTGGAGGTCTTGACATTTTAATTTTAAAATTAATATGTCGGGTTATCCATGCAGATCACGTAATCCTAGCATGCTTTTCTATAGAACTCAACATGTAAAACATGCTCGCAGAATTCTAAAAAATGCTTGAAAAACGCGATAAACCTAGCATGCTTACTATGCTCATCCAATCACGAAAACATATAACATGTTTATCTACGTAATTAAACATACATAGCATGCCTCTGTATAATTTAAACATCCACGACATGCTTTGAACGATAAAATAAAATAAAATCGCTCATCGCGCCCACTCGTGGATCCCGCATTTCCCGCCTAATTTATTACATAAACTTGCAAAGCATGATCTTGAAACTCAAAACGGCCTCAGACACGCGGCACGGACCGATTCGCTAAAACCGATTTGGGCGAAAAATCGAAAACGGGCCGGATCATTGAACGGCCTAACCGGTAAAAAACTGGAACCGTGAAAATTTCAGATCGGGCGAAAAAATCGGGTCACGGCCGAACTGGTCGGGTCGGCCCAAAACAACTGGGCGGGTTAGCATAAAGATGGTGGGCGGCGCTAGGGCACAGACCCCATGCGCCTTGCGCCAGCCTTCCACCGCCCAGCCTCCCTCAGATCGCCGCCCATGCCGCCGAGAGCAACCGCCGCCCGCCGAGCCTCGCCCACGATGCCCGTGACGCCGCCCCGCCCGGACGGTCTGCTGAGAATTACGTGCGGTGCGTGCATCGAAGCGTACACGCCGCACGCTATCTCACCTGTGTCCTACCGAGACCCATCGCCGAAGCGCCGGGCGCTCGGGCGAATCGCGTACCCGCGCCGCCTGCGTCGCCGAGCCATGCCGAGGTTACGTTGAGTTTCTCGCCGCGACAGACAGGGCCGAGCGCCGGCGGAGCGCGCGCGCTTGCCGCCGAACCGCACTTCGCGCGCGCAAACGACGAGACCCGCCAGCGCCGCCGAGGCCTTGCACGAAAATCGCAGCCCCGCCGCCTCGATGGTTCGCTGAAAACTCGCTTTCGCCGCCCGGTATGCCGAGGCATCTGCGTGAGATCGCGCGCCCGCACGCCCAGCCGCCGCGGGCTATGCCGAGGCGCAGCAGCGCGCGTGCGCCGCCGAGCACCGCCGAGATGCCAAGACGCGCGCCGGTGCTTCGAGAACCCGACGCCTACCGACCTGTCCGCCCCGACCGCCGACGATCGCCGAAAAGCAGCACCGAGCACGCCCACGCGCCATCGCCCGCCACTCGGCCGTGCATCCGGTTTTTTTGACGCAGCCCATCGCCTCGCTCTTCGTTTTGTCTTTGTTCTTCTTTACGTATAAGATTTACGTGAAAAATCTAATCTAACAACGGATTTTCTCGTGGTGAAAACAAAATCCAACAAAAATAAAAACAAGCCATGATGAACGCATGTATTCATAATTAATTAATTGCGCACGTTATAATCAAACGTGATTAATCCAATGAGCCAAGATACTAATCCAAGGCTCGATACCAATTGTAGGAAATCGATTTTAACCTCTCCCGAGAATCTATCTTGGATGTTTAATTCACCATACATTGAATATATGCCTAGCATGCACCTATATAATTAATTGCAACACGTAGGGATTTTCTCGTGTTTACCTGTGAATCTGTCGGGGATGAATAGATCGAGACTCGTGCTTTGATCTTCTGGACTATATCCCGTTTGCCTAAACTCCAATGCCGAGTGAGGACAATCTATGGAGAATGCTATAGAAAATCGTCATTACTTCCTCACACAAATTTCAAAAATTCTCACTATTTCCAAATAGTAATTCTCGAAAATATGGTTAAGCATTAGCCTTGATTTTCTCTCTCACCTTATATTTATAATGCAACCCTAAACCCTATCAAGATAGGATTTATGCATATCTAATAAATATAATCTTATCCTTTAGGATAGAGAGGATCAAGTTCGAATCCTAGTAGGACTGAGAGAGAGGTGGGCGATTTTCACCCTAGCTACAGGCCTGGATGGGCTAGCCCAGGGATCAAATGCATGGAATAAAGATGGGCCTCAAATAAATTAATTATCTTATGTTCAGCCCAGAACATAAATTAATTCATAAACATTTATTCATGCCACTAGAGAATAAATGCTGACTTACACCTTTACTACCGAAGGTGAGTCGGGCTTGCACTTAGACTTTACGAATCCTCGTATTTAAGATATCATACGTCCATTAATTATTTACAGCGTTCTGACTGCTTAAAATAATTAATATCTTTAATTCCTTAAGTAGTACCACTCAACCTTATTATTGTACTTGAGATAACTCAACCTGCATGGTTTAGTACAATAAACCTTTTGAGCTCCTTAAGGGGACGTCATCATCCTAAACGGATACGGTGACTCGATACAGATAACTAGCATGACATACAAGCACTGCCACCACCCAAGATGCAGAGAGTCTTGGGTTAAATCATGTAACCCTCACCCATAACAAGTCAAAGTGATGGTCAGAAACTCATACTCACCTAATACCTTATCGAGGTTTAGATCATCGTAAGTCACCGAGATCTAGGTTCTTCACGACGATCAGATAGAAGAACTCATCTCACTGTGATCCATCAATACGTCAGAGACGTACTAGTATAGACAAGCAACCAAGTCAAGTCACTTCTTATCTATACCACAGCCTATATCGACAACTCGTCCTCAAGTTGTCTCGGTGTGATACTTTTTATATCTCATTAAGCTTGACCAATCATATGACTTACGTGATCTTCTACACACTCGTATGATCTAATTTATATATGAGATAAGGGGACTTAGATATTTGCAATCAAGTAATCAATTCAGATAGGAGATTGTAATAGTGGTAACAGGAAACATTGTATACAAGCTCAACCAAACTACTTTCATTATACAAATCCAACAAGCATTTGGTGGCTCAAAAGTCATGAAGAAAAATGAAGAACAAAACTAGGGTTCTTCATGAAATAAATTCAAAAAAATCAAACAAAATTCTACTCCATTATAAATGAAGAGAATGATGAATAATACCTTAGTATGGTCTTAATATAATTATTTGAGGGTTGGAATGGTTGTGAAAGAATGATTAAAGCTTGAAAGTTTGAAGAACAAAAGAGAGAAATTTCAAAATAGAGAGAGAGAGCACGGTTTAGCTACTGAAAACAGATCCAAATGGGCTATTCTCAGCCTGTATGGAGTGCCCATTGTGGTGGTTGGGATGAGACTAGTCAAATTACCCGATTTGGCATGTTAATACTGACTCTTTAAGTTTTAACGCGCCTTCGATTGATTTCTCAAAACCTTAAGGTTTTATTTTCTTAAATAGCCTTAAAAATACTTATTTCATAGTTTATAATAATTTCATGAAGTTCGGATGGCATCCGATAAGTCAATTCCGAGTTATCACGGAAAAACACCGTCCGGCGATTAAATTATGCTCATTCGAAATTCTATTGAATTCTTGAGATTTCATAATTTATTTGAGTCTTATAAATGATATATTATTTATTTAGACCCTTGGTTCGAGTTTCGGGTCGTTCGGATCAGTTTAGGGTTTTTCCGGTATATATTATCGGCGTTCGGTTAAGTTCTTCATGAATTTCGTTCAGAAATTGATTCTTATGAATTCTAAATTCATAATAATATATTTCTTCATGAATTTTATTGTTATCATAAATTTTCATGATTAGCACGATTTGGAAGTTGATCCGCTCAGAATAGTACTTTTGAGACCGAGGGTGAGCATGCAGAAAATTCTCATTCTTTGACTTCTCACATTTTTGCGTGAGAGGATTTTATAAATGAAATCCTTTTGTTGAAATTCATTCTCGATCTTTCATTTTATGTTCAGGCTACTCAGAAAACCCTAATCCGGTAGGACTAGTCACTAGTTTTTTGATTTCTCAAGTTTTCGATCTCTGAATCGATTCTAATTCATTTCGTTGGTTACCTTAAACATAATTAAGGTCTAAGCACCACAAATAATTGGTTTACGCATCACTAATAAAAGTTTTAAATTTTTCGGGTTATTACAAGATAGATTTAAAATGAGATGACAAACGAATTTGATTTGGAAGTGGTATGGTCCGAGTGAGTATGCTAATTCTAAGAATTCATTTTCTGCTGTAAAAAATATGGTCATTGCTTAGGCATCACCTCAAGTACAACTTCCCGCGAATATCCTTCTTGCGATAGTGATGTGGTCTAGTTAAGGTCCAATCATTAATTTCATTTGTCATAAGGATAAGTTGACATGGATTGAAATTAAACGACTAAAATGTTTATTTTACTTTGGTCGATGGGGTTCATGTGTAAACACATCCACGCGCGTGGCTTGCATGTGGGATTCCTTGTGCGATTGGAGGTTTCAATTAATATTATTTTATATCAAAAGATTACAATATTATTGTTACGAATTATGTGTGATCGTGTGCTTATGTGATTTCACATTACTTTTCAGATATGTCTCCTACACTAATTATCAATATGCTCGCACAAAATCCTTTATTCGGTCCAAATTTTATCGAGTGGAAATGAAACATGGAGTATGTTTTTATAGCAGAAGAACACATTTTTGTTCTCACTACTCCCAAACCCAATGCCCTTACTGAAGCATCGACGAATGAGCAGCAAAAGTCAAGCAGACTTTGGCATAAGTCAAATAATATGGCCAAGTGCAATATGATGACTACAATGTCTAAAGGCTTGCAACTGCAACATCAGTCGATGGTAGACGGACTGAAATATAGTCAAGTCTCGAGAGTAAGTTTGGGCAGTTGGATCGGACAGTCCTCTTCCACACTATGAGAGAAATCTTGGTATGTAGGATGGAAGAAGGAAGTTCGGTCCTTGAACATGTCTCCTACATGACTCATCTCATGGATAGTCTTGATGAGTTGGGAGGAGGTATCGACGGCCAAGCTAAGGTCGATATCATCCTCAACACACTGCCCATGTCTTTTAAGAACTTTCGCGTAAACACGATCATGAGCAAGACCAAGTATACGCTTAGTCAGTTGCTCAACAATCTCGTGGCCACAGAATGTGTCATGGGAAAAGGAACACATGCCCTTGCTAGCATATCTAAGGGCCCCAATTTTCCATTGAAAAGTGGAAGAAGAAAAAGAGGTGCCAAAGGTGGTAGAGGCAAATGATATAGTGGGAGCAGTGGGAGCAAGAACGTGATTGGCACCGGAGGCTTTAAAAAGCCAAAGAAGAGGGGCAGGTGCTTCAAGGGCGGCAAGACTGGGCATTGGAAGGCCAAGTGCCATATGCTCAAGGCTCAAGGTACGTCATTAGCTTTAGTAACGAAAACATGTTTAGCAACTTGTTCTACTCATTCATGGATAGTAGATACGAGTGTGATTGATCATGTTTGTTATACACTGCGTGGGTTTTCGCGACAAGGGAGTCTGTTGATGGTGAGATACCGATCTCCATGGGCAACGCGGTGAAAGTCGAGGCCGTTGCAGTCGGAGATGTTACTTTATGCTTTGATATGATAGTTTTAATATTAAAGGATGTTTTATATATGCCGGAGTTTCGACGAAAACTTGTTTCGGTTTCCAAACTATTTACGCATGGATATTCAATTGTTTTTTTATAGTGGTATTTCTATCATGAGAAATGACGAATTTATCTATGGTGGCACTTTATATTATTCCCTTTATACTACCTATAATTATGTTATATCTATATCAAACCATAAGAAGATGAAGTTTTCTTCGCTAGATGACACCACATATCTTTGGCATCTTAGATTAGGTCACATCAATATAAATAGAATCCAAAGAATGGCTAAGAATGGAGGGTTGGGTGATATTATGATTACTCCGTTCCCATTCTATGAATCCTGTATAGAGGGAAAGAAGTGTTGGAGCTAGTCCATTATGATCTGTGTGGACCTCATGGAGGGTACGAGTATTTTTCACTTTCATTGATGATTACTCAAGGTTCGGATACGTATACTTGCTTCACCACAAGGCTGAATGCTTTTAGAAATTCAAAGAATTTAAGGCGAAAGTTATGACGAAGCTAGGTAAGAGTATTAAGTCACTGCGGTCTGATCGCGGTGGCGAATACCTCAGTAACGAATTCATGGACTATTTGGTGCAGTGTGGGATTACATCCCAACTCACTACACCGGGCACACCACAGCAAAATGGTGTGTCAAAGCGAAGAAATAGGACTCTCTTAAAGATGGTTAGATCAATGATGATTTATGCAACTTTGTCTATTTCGTTCTGGGGGTATGCTTTAGAGACAACGGCATATTTGCTCAATCTAGTATCGTCCAAGTCAATCGATAAGACCCCTTTCGAGTTATGATTTGGGTGCAAGCCTAGTTTAATCCATACAAGGATATGGGACAGTCCAGCACATGTGTTGAACAAAAGGATGACAAGTTAGAGGGTAGATCTGATGCAAGGCTTTTTATTGGATATCCTAGGAGAACGAAAGGTGGTTATTTCTATAGTCCTAAGGATCAAAAGGTCATTAATAGCGCCAACGCCCGATTCTTGGATGCAGACTACATGAAAAACCACAAATCCAAAGTTGAAATCATTCTTCAAGAATTAGAAGATGATCGTACTCCACCACCGATTCGGCAGAAGGTACGAGATGTCGTGTCTAGTGGGAGGGATCGTTACCAGATACTTTAAGAAATTGAAGTGGGTCGAGTTCCACTAGGGATACCGACTGTACAAGTGGCACCTACCCAGCAAGTTATGCAAGATAGAGAACCACATGTTACTGCACCCATCGTTGCCATTGTGCCAGTAGCGCCTCATCGTAGTGGGAGGATTGTTCGTCAACCCGAGCGATTTATGTTTGTGGGCGAATCTTCGGATTTAATCCCAACAAAAAAAGGCAGTAATCGACCCATTGACATACATCGCTATGGACTTAGAAATTGAGTCCATAACAGCTATGGATGTATGTGAGAAAATACCTCTACGAGATGGAAAGGAAGCCATAGGTAGTAAGTGGGTATACAAGAGAAAGAAAGATTCTGATGGAGAGGTTTCGACTTTCAAAGCCAGGCTTGTGGCGAAAGGGTACACTCAGATTGAGGGCATCAATTACGATGATACCTTTTCACCTGTAGCAATGATCAAGTCCATCAGAATTCTTCTGGCCATAGCAGCTCACCTGAACCTAGAGGTTTGGCAAATGTATGTGAAAACCGCTTTCCTAAGCGGTTACCTTGAGGAGGTAGAGACATCTATATGCAGCAACTCGAAGGTTATGTGGTGAAGGGTGAAGAGCATCTAGTATGGAAGTTTAAGAAGTCCATTTATGGAATCAGGCAAGTTTCCCGGTCATGGAACTTACGCTTTGACGAGGTTGTAAAATCCAATGAATTTACCCAGTTGCTCAGCGAGAGTTACGTGTATTTTTTAGATGCCAACGGTGACGTGGTATTTCTTGCCCTTTATATAGATGGCATCCTTCTACTTGGCAAAAATGTGAAGTTGTTATGAGACGTAAAGAGTTGGTTATTCGATCAATTTCAGATGAAAGACTTAGGAGATGCAGCGTACATTCTTGGGATCAAGGTTTACCGAGATCGCAAGAGAAATGTTGAGCTTTTCTCAGGCGTTTTACATTGATACTGTTATTACTCGTTTTAGCATGCAAACCGCCAAGAAGTGATTGCTACCCTTCAGACATGGTGTTCTTTTATCTAAGGAGCAGTCACCTATGACTGCAAATGAGATAGAGAAAATGAGACAAGTTTCTTACGCTTCCGCCGTAGGAAGTCTCATGTATGCGATGTTGTGTACGAGGCCCGATATGCGGTAGGCATAGTAGCTAGATATTAGTCTAATCTTGGACAAGCTCATTGCACTGCGGTAAAGCATATACTCAAGTACCTGAAAATGACTCGAGATTATAGGCTAGTTTAACAAGCAGATAGTCTAATGCCTTTGGGTTATTCAGCCTCGGATTTCCAAGCTGACCGTGATCAAAAGAAGTCTACCTTAGGCTATGTGTTTACCTTGGGAGGTGGAGCCATATCTTGGCGGAGTGCAAAGCAGCGATGCATTGCAGACTCCACCATGGAAACCGAATATGTAGCCGCATCTGAAGCTGCTAAGAAGTCAGTATGGTTCAATATCTACCTCATGGATCTAGATGTGGTACCTCGTTTGCCAAAGAGTATCATAGTGTACTGTGATAACTCAGGTGCAATGGTAAACTCGAAGGAACCTCGGACCCACAAGGCGACATAACACATTGACAGAAAGTACCATGTCATATGAGAAATTGTTAGACGAGATGACGTGCTGATTGAGAAGATTGGTACTACGGATAACCTAGTTAACCCATTCCCGAAGAGCCTGTCATAAAAAGTCTACGACGAGCATGTTTGAGGACATGGATTGTGCAAGATGGCCCTCACTTAGAAAGGAAACTTTTGTATAAGTGGGAGAAGCAAAGTGATAGTGTTGTTTGTAATAGCTAGTAGAGAGACACATTGTATACTAAAAGTTTGCTTTAGTATAAGTGGGAGATTGTTGGATTTGTATACTAAAAGCTGAAAGCAGAATGGTTGAGCTTGTATACAATGTTTCCTGTTATCACTATTACAATCTCCTTTCTGAATTATTTACTTGATTGCATATGTATGTCCCTTTATCTCATACAAAAGTTAGATCATATAGTGTGTAGGAGATCATAGAAGTCTATATGATTGGTCAAGCTTATTGAGATATTAAAAGGATCATAGCCTAGACAACTTGAGGATGAGTTGTCGATATAGGCTGCAATATAGATAAGAAGTGACTTGACTTGGTTGCTTATCTATGCTGTAACATCTCTGACGTATAAATGGATCACAGTGAGATGAGTTCTTCTATCTGACCATTATGAAGAACCTAGATCTCGATGACTTTACATTGATCTAAACCTCGATAAGGTTTTAGTGGGTATGAGTTGCTGACCATCACTTTGACTTGTTATGGGTGAGGGTTACATGAGATAACTCAAGATTATCAACATCTTGGGTGGTGGCAGTGCTTTTATGTCATGCTAATTACCTGTATCGAATCATCGTATCCGTTTAGGATGATGATGTTGTACATTAATAGAACAAAGCATAGGTTACTTAAATTCTTTTAATTATGGCATGTTAAGTAACTTATTAAAATTTAAGTTTATTAAGGACATAAGATATTAAGGAATGCAATAGTCTAACTTAAGTCTTAGAATTTGGTAAAATCAAGAATAAGATGTAATATGCTCAAGTGAATAAGAATGTTACTAAGTTTGATAATTATTTTAATTACAAGGATCAAGCAAGGATAAGTGAATTCTGAAGAACGAGAAGGAGGAAATAATCGAGTGACGACGTACCAAGTAGGTTTTCTTCTCTTTAATGTGTGTTGGATATTGAAAATTTCATTTATGTCTTGCACATTATTGTGTAAATAAAATCATGAGATTTATTGAAAACAATTTCATGTTATATGTTGAGCATAAGATCGTATAATTTGTTGAGTATAAAATTGTGTTATTTTGTTAAACATAAATTCATATTGTTTGTTGAGCATAAGATTATGTTATTATTGAGAATAAGTTCATGTTACCTATCTACGGAAGAATTTTATTAATGATCGGGAAGTTATAATTTCATAGACCGGCAATGACCGGGAAGTTTATGATTGTGTAGACCGGTCAAGGTATTGAGAAGGATGCCTACTTCTCATTACCGAATAACGTAGATAGGGCAGAACTGTGATTGGTAACCTTCGGGACCAACACAGGCAGATAATACCAGCATAGCACAATGTTACATGAGATCGCATGGCACAGTTGCATAAAATTCATTGTCATTGAAAATCTATTCAGGCGTTATTTATTTCAATTCTTACGATGAGAAAGTTCGGTAAGTCATTTAAGTTATTGTTTGGCAATAACCTATTAAGTTCTTGTCGGTACTCACGCTCTGAAATTTTCTTTATGCAGGTTGAGCTCGGAGATGACGATGGAAGAGGATGTTGAGTTAGGTTTCTTTTGTTGTAATTATTTTTATGCCCTGAATGTAATGTCTTCATACATGACGTTCATCCATCCTTCCGTTGTCAAACTCATATGATCTTGATGTTTACTTTTGATAACCTCTTTTGTATGTTGAAGATGTATATGAAATCTTTAAGTTTTAACCTTGATCTTTATGTTAGTTGTCAAGTAGTTAGTTAAACTTATTTGATTCTTGGAGCCATTTTATATTAAAAGTTAATATGTTCTTATTCTAGTCCAGTCATAGCTTGATTACTTAGTTAATTACTTAATTAAGTAGTCAGGTCGTGACAGAGTTGTATCAGAGCAGTTGTTCGCTCTGGACCTGTAAATCTTTCTTTCTTGAGCCAACCTTTCTTTGCAAACATTGAGTCTTTAAATAAAAAGAATGTGATAGTAGCTCAGCATTCCAAGTCCATCTCTCCAGCTCAACCAGGTAAGATAAGTTATGATTGGTTATGAGAATTGTTAAATGTGCATATATTAGAAAAGTTTGACAAGTATGATGTGAATTATGTGATGTGATATGTTTGAAAAAGTATAATGAAAGGTGAATGTGTTGTAAGGAAAAGTGAGAAGTTTTGGTCTAAACAAAAGGAATGATTATATATATATGCATCTTTGGTTAGTGTTTAAGTTATATTTTGGTTATAGGATAGCAAGAACAAAAACTACTGCAAGGAAAAGCATACCGATTAGACCGAATGCTAGAGGAATAAGAGATCGGTTTTATTCCTTTAGAATGGGTGAGCATCAGAACATGGTCCGCTTCCTCAATCAATAAATGCAATTATGGGGATTGGTAAAGCAGCATGGTGTGACTGAGCTAGATGGGTTACTTCAGTTAGTGCAAGCATTACCTCCTAAGTGGCGTGGATGGGCTTCTGTGGCTGCCTTGGATTTTGTACATCCTGACATGGAAGCCAGAGTTACTCGTAACCTTGTATGGTTTTGTCGTCCTTATTAAAGAACAGTTCAATTTGGCTGAAAATTCTCCTCCTGGTCAGTACCCTTCCTTAGATTGTTTTATTCCTGCGGTCCATCAAATTCTTGATGACATCCTAGCCCCAAATACGAATAGGAATGAATCTGAGACTGATGAATCCAATGAGCATAGTCCTTAATTGGATTCAACCATTGTATCGAACTATCCTTTTGATTATGAACACCGTATAGAATCTGAATTGACTTCCATTGACATGGACCTGTATGATCAGCCTTTTGCTTTGAGAACTCCATCACCTCCAGTCACTCCTTTTATCCCTCCTCCAGAAAGTAGTTCACCATCTCCTTTAGTTAATACAAACATCGAACCTGAGTGTCAGTTTTCCATTGGTACTTCAAGCTTGCAGCCTTCACCCATTAGTGAGATACCATCTATTATTGATCATTCTCTTATCACTCATGGGGAGCCTGCTAGCTCATCTAGGCAGAAGAATCAAATCCAGAGACACCTGAGGATTACAGAAATTAGATAGGGATGACGATGTGAGTTAAGATTTTAGTTATTAAGAATGGTTAAAAGTTAGCTATATAAAAGAATAGTGGTATAATATGTGCATCTAGTAATTAGTGTAAATAGAAATGTGAAGCATGGTGTATATAAAATCATGTGTGCTATAAAGTACTCAAGGAAGCAGCACTATCAACCCCAAGTATCATTGAGGCTAATTTTATCTTTTTGTAAAAGTCCTCGGGGAGGAAATTTTCTTTGATATAGAATGTGAATTATTTGGCATTATTGTTGTTATTGTTGTGATTGAATGACGTCATGCTAAACTTCCCTATACATGAATTTAATTATAAAATGAACCATGATGTTCAACCAATTATTGTAAATATTATATTACTCTTTTGAATTTAGTATGCCGCCCCGAAGAAGAACCCCAATCTCTGAAGGTTAAAGGGGTGAAACAACTCCTCAAAATATCCCTGATGCTATATCTCCTCAACCTAATCGAAAAATAGCTGAACTCTTTCTTCGGCAAAATCCGCCAAACTTTCTTGAGGTGGTAGCCTGCGGAGGTTGAAGAATGGGTGCGAGTAATAGAAAGGATATTCAAATTTTTAGAATGCAGTGATCAAGAATGTCTTCTATGCATATCCTTTTTATTGAAAGGACCTGCAAATTTCTGGTGGAAAGTGCGGCAAAAGACTCTTGCACACGAGCGACTAGCGATTTTACTTGGGAGCAATTCGAGGAAGAGTTATATGCAAAGTTTATCCTGAAGCTATCGGAAGCAAAAAGAGATGAAATTCATGAATCTGAAGCAGGGCAACAAGAGTGTAGCGGAGTATGATCGAAAATTCTGTACTTTATCTCGATATGCACCCTACAAGGTAGAAACTAACAAGAAAATGACAGAGATATTCCGATCTGGACTACGACCAGAAATTAGAATAATATTAGCAGCTGAACCACCGATGTCGTATGCCGAAACCCTGAATTGGGCTTTGGACATGGAAATGCAGAATGAGAAAACTAACATGGAAACCCAATTTATCTCAGAGTTTTGTTCCACAAAAATTTCCTCCGGCTGAGCAGAAATTCAAAGGCAACCGGAAGTGGGAAGGTAAAGGATTCTCAAATAAGAAACCATTTTTGAAGCAAGTACCGAATCAGCCGAGACCGTTTCGGCCACCATTTCCTGGATAATATCAATCTTCTCAGAATCCGGCTAGACCACCAACTTGCCCACAATGCAATCGAGTACACTCAGGTGTCTGTAGATTTGGAAGCAATACTTGTTATACTTGTGGACAGTTTGGTCATTTCTCGTCCATTTGTCCCTATAAACCAAAACTCGCTGGATGTGGTGAACGGTTAAGATCCTCCAGGCCAGTAACAGATGAAAGCTATTACGGGATATCCTCAGCAATTCCAGTATCCGTTTTCTCAACCACCTCTGCTACATATTCCGGATGCTTCCTTTTCACAAATGCAGACTCAATCTTCTCAACCACAATCTCAACATCATAAGCATATGCTTCACAACAGAAACAACATGAGAAGAGTTCTAGCAATTTGATAGGTATGGCTCGACTAAAAGATGTGCCTATTATTGTTCTATTTGATACTGGAGCATCGCATTCCTTTATTTTAACTACATGCGTAGATAATCTTGATCTTCCTGTAGAACAAGATGATATGAGTTTTAAAGTGCTTACCCCTTTAGGTGGGACAACGGTAGTTAACCAAGTGTGTCCTAACTTAGAATTTGAGTTAGGGTCACTCAGATTGAGAGCTGAATCGTTACGTCTTTTATGTATGATGACGTGGATATTATTTTAGGAATGGATTGGTTAACTATGAATTTTGCAACAATTCATTGTGAACAACGAGAAATAGCATTCCAACCACCCAGGGAAGAATCTACTTGTTTCTACGGAATTGATGAAAGGAAAATGCGAGTTCCCATAATTTCGGCTCTTCAAGTAGATAAATTAATGAAAGGTGAAGGGAATCATGCTTATCTTATACATTTGAGTGTTGGGGGCAAGATAGAAAGGAAAATAGAAGAGGTACCGATTGTGCGAGAATATCAGGACGTTTTTCCAGAAAAACTACCAGGACTACCGCCGGAGCGACAGTTAGACTTTACCATTGACCTTGAACCTGGTTCGGCACCAATTTCAAAAGCACCATACCGGATGGCTCCTAAGGAGTTACAAGAATTGAAAATTCAATTGCAAGAACTTTTAGACTTAGGATTCATTTGGCTGAGTGTGTCACCTTGGGGAGCGCCTGTTCCATTTGTAAAAAAAAAAGTGGTACATTGCAAATGTGTATTGATTATCGGGAGCTGAGTAAGTTGACTTTAAAGAATAAGTATCCGCTTTCTCGGATAGATGATTTGTTTGATCAATTAAGGGAATTGAGTGTATTTTAAAAGATTGATTTAAGATCGGGTTACCATCAAGTGAAGATTAAATCAGAAGATATACCCAAAACTGCGTTCCGGACAAGATACAGACACTACGAATTTGTAGTGATTCCATTTGGATTGACCAATGCTCCTGCTGTATTTATGGATCTTATGAATCGTGTCTTCCATGAATATCTCGATAAATTCGTATTGGTGTTTATAGATGATATTTTGATATATTCAAGGAGCGAACAAGAGCATGAAATGCATTTAAGAACCATTCTGGAGAAGTTGAGGATCGAGAAGGTATATGCCAAATTCGGAAAATGTGAATTCTTGTTGAAAGAAGTGAATTTTCTTAGGAATATTGTCTCGACAGAAGGAATTAAAGTTGATCATATGAAGTGCAAGTTGTTCAGGAGTGGAAACCACCTACAAATCCGAACGAGATTTGAAGTTTTCTAGCTTAGCAGGCTATTATAGAAGATTCATTGAAGGATTTTCTAAAATAGCTAAGCCTATGACGCAGTTGTTATAGAAATTAGTGAAATTTCAATGGACTCGGGAATGTGAAGATAGTTTTCAAGAACTCAAGGATAAATTGACCACTGCTCCTGTCTTAATAGTACCTGATCCAGAGAAAGGATTCACCATTTATAATGATGCGTTGAGAAATGGGATAGGATGTGTTCTTATGCAAGAGTGGAAAATGATCGCCTATGCTTCACGATAATTAAAACCCCATAAACTTAATTATCTCACTCATGACTTGGAGTTAGCCACATTGGTTCACGCATTGAAGATATGGAGACATTATTTATATGGATCAAAGTGTGAAATCTTTACTGATCATAAAAGTTTGAAATACTTCTTCGAGCAAAGAGATTTAAACATGAGGCAACGAAGATGGCTCGAGTTAGTCAAGGACTATGATTGTGAAATTAAATACCATCCGGAAAGGCAAATGTTGTTCTTGCTTTGAGCGAGAAAAAGTCGAAAGGTTAGAGTTATTACTAACCGAGAAAGAAGAATTGTTGAAAGAATTTGAAAGAATGGCGGAAGTGGTAGTACCACCTGAAACTACTTAAGAAATTGTAGCAGCTTTAGTGGTGACACCAGATTTAAAAGCTCGGATAATTGAGGCGCAACGACAAGATGCACAACTGGAAAGATTGCGAGAGAGAATTCGAACTGGAGACCATCAAGGATATCATGAAGCGGAAGATAATGCGATTATGCTAAGTAATCGTATATTTATGCCTAGTAATGAAAAGTTGAAAATGAAATTTTGAGTGAAGCTCACAATGTTCCATATGCCGCGCACCCGGAGAGTACAAAAATGTACCAAGATCTCAAGCAAAGGTTTGTTTGGACAAGAATGGAACAAGAAATAGCGTCATATGTTGAACGATGCTTAGCTTGTCAACAAGTTAAGGCATTGCATCAAAGGCCGTATGGAAAGCTGCAACCCTTAGAAATTCCTGAGTGGAAGTGGGATCATATAGCTATGGATTTTGGTGATAGTTGATCGGCTAACAGAGAGTGCTCATTTCATCCCGATTCCTGTGATATATGGAGCCGAGAAACTAGCACAAATTTACATTCGTGAAATTGTTTGGTTACATGGAGTGCCAATCTCAATTACTTCGGACAGAGATACTAAGTTTACATCCCGATTTTGGACAAGCTTCCAAAGGGAATTGGGTACTCAGTTAAACTTCAGTACAACATTTCACCCACAAACTGACGGCCAGACTGAAAGAACCATACAAACGCTTGAGGATATTATCAGAACCGTGGTGTTAGACAGAGGAGACCAATGGGAACAAATTCTACCATTGATCGAATTCGCCTATAACAACAGTTATCAGACGACAATAAACATGGCACCCTACGAAGCATTATATGGTAAGAAATGTAGGTCACCTCTTTATTGGGTTGAAGTTGGGGAAAGAAAGGTCCTTGGTCCCGAAGCAGTAGAAGAGATGAATCAAATAGCGCGGCAGATTAAGAAGAGAATGCAAGAAGCCCAAGATAGACAAAAATCCTATGCCGACAATCGTCAAACAGAGTTAAATTTTGAAGTAGGAGACAAAGTCTTTCTGAAAGTTTCCCCTACCAAAGGAGTTCACCGTTTTGGAATAAAAGGAAACTTAAGCCGCGATTTATCGGACCTTATGAAGTATTGGAAAGAGTCGGGCCACTAGCATACAAATTGGTATTGCCACCCAACTTCGCTAATGTTCATAATGTGTTCCACGTCTCCCAACTCAGGAAGTATATGTATGATCCTAAACACATTCTTCACTATGAGGAAATCATTCATGAGCCTGATTTGAGCTATGAAGAAAAACCAGAATGCATCCAAGACCGAAAGGAGCAAAAACTAAGGAATAAGGTTATTCCTCTAGTCAAAGTGTAGTGGAAACACCACGATCTAGAAGATGTGACTTGGGAGCTAGAAGATCAGATGAAAGAGAAATATCCAGAATTATTTCACAAGGTATCAAATTTCGAGGACAAAATTATTTTAAGGGAGAGAGAATGTAGTAACCCGAAAATCTTTTAGTTTTAATTAGAGCCTAATTAAGTATAATTGGGGGTTTAAAGGCATTTCATTCTTAAAAATTTATAAAGAAGTGCATAATAATTAGAAATTCGATTAATTTCTAACCGAAGGATTTGACTTTAGAAGAAGTAGAGATAATTTAGAAATAAGTTTTATTTTGATAAAATATGAAATATTTGGTTAATATTGTATGTTTGTATGAAAAATTTTCACTAAATAGAAAATGTGCTAAAGAAATGCATTAATTATTTCTATGTAGGATTTATTTATAAAATGAAATGAAATAATGTTTAAGCTATTAAATGGCTTAAATAAATGTATTTAATTAATATTTAGTGATAAAGAAAATATTTTCTATGATTTTTGAATTTTATGAATAAATAGAATAATTATTTGATTATTTGTATATGAAAGCATTAAAGTTATATTTATATGAATTTAATTCCAATAATGGATATGATTGTTTTGGATCTTTATATTAATGAGAAAATTTAGTTTTTACTATTAAAGAATATTAATGTGCAACATTAGAAATTTTAGAAAAATATGTATGCAATTTTCGAAAATTGTTAGAAATAAAAGAAAATGAATAAATAAAGAAATAAAGCTATCTATATATACATCTTCTAGAACTAATATTCATATTAGATCATCTTCAAGCCTTTCTCCCTCTCATTTTTGAAACACACACTCCACACACACAAAATTTTTTCTACACTTTTAATCCAAAGTTTAAGTGTAGAATTAATTGGAAATCACTCCAAAGAAGGTAAATACCTTATTTCATCAAAGTTTTTTGTGATTAAAATTGATGAACATGATATCCTTATCATTAGGGTTTTCGAAAATTTCATGATTTAATTTAAGGTTGAATTGTTTAAATATTTTTTTTGTTGATTTCTTTATGTTTATGATGCTTAAATATTATATTCTATGGTTTAAATTATTGAAATTCATGAAGTTGGTAAATTAAAGTGAGCATGCATAAACCCTAATTTTGAATGTTAATTATTTGTTATGATTTGATTAAATTGAGTTTCGATATGTGTAATTGAGTGGAAATAAACATGATTTAGTAAAAGAAATTGGAATGAATTGAATGTATATTTATTCTCAAATTTTCGAGAATTATGAAGTTGGTTGAACTTTGATTTTTGATTTTATTTAATGTATTTGATATGATTTTTGAGATCTAGGATATAAATAATGCTTAAGTTGAATTTATAGGATTTTATGAACTTATATATTGAAAGATGAAAATTTAAAGTTTAGGTTAAGTTGATATATTTATATGATGAGTTTGATTAAGGTTGAAATTCATTATGGATTGGTGGTCATTGATGATGGATGAGTATATATATGAATTGATTGAAGTTGAATTGATTGTGGATTGAAAACTCTATTTATTTACATAATAATGTGGTTGAAGGGCATAGTTAAAGTATGGTGTAAATGGATTGATTTAAACTTGTTTTAAGTTCCTAAGTATATATTTAAGCATATGGTGATATTTGGTGGAGTTTGGGATGAATTGATTGAATTTGAAATGAAATGGAGATTCATTTTATAAAACTTACTCTGCCGAAATTTTGTTAGAATCGGCATATTAATAAAATGTTTTGAGAATCTAATTAGTAAACTTATGATAAGTGTATAAGTGAGATTTGTTCACTTGATTGACTTAAGTTAAGGTTTAATAATGTTGTACATTAATGGAACTAAGCATAGGTTACTTAAATTCTTTTAATTATGGCATGTTAAATAACTTATTAAAATTTAAGTTTATAAAGGACATAAGATATTAAGGAATGCAATAGTCTAACTTAAGTCTTAGAATTTGGTAAAATCAAGAATAAGATGTAATATGCTCAAGTAAATAAGAATGTTACTAAGTTCGATAATCATTTTAATTACAAGGATCAAGCAAGGATAAGGGAATTCTGAAGAACGAGAAGGAGGAAATAATCGAGTGACGACGTACCAGGTAGGTTTCCTTCTCTTTAATGTGTGTTGGATATTGAAAATTCCATTTATGTCTTGTACATTATTGTGTAAATAAAATCATGAGATTTATTGAAAAAAATTCATGTTATATGTTGAGCATAAGATCGTATAACTTGTTGAGTATAAGATTGTGTTATTTGTTGAACATAAATTCATATTGTTTGTTGAGCATAAGATCATGTTATTATTGAGAATAATTTCACGTTACCTATCTACGGAAGAATTTTATTAATGACCGGGAAGTTATAATTTCATAGACCGGCAATGACTGGGAAGTATATAAATATACCGGCAATGACCGGGAAGTTTAGGATTGTGTAGACCGGTCAAGGTATTGAGAAGGAGGCATACTTCTCATTAGAGAATAACGTAGATAGGGCAGAACTGTGATTGGTAACCTTCGGGACCAACACAGGCAGATAATACCAGCGTAGCACAATGTTACATGAGATCGCATGGCACAGTTGCATAAAATTCATTGTCATTGAAAATCTATTCAGGCGTTATTTATTTCAATTCTTACGATGAGAAAGTTCGGTAAGTCATTTAAGTAATTGTTTGGCGATAACCTATTGAGTACTTGTTGGTACTCACGCTCTGAAATTTTCTTTATGCAGGTTGAGCTCGGAGATGACGATGGAAGAGGATGCTGAGTTAGGGTTCTTTTGTTGTAATTATTTTTATGCCCTGAATGTCATGTCTTCATACATGACGTTCATCTATCCATCCCTTGTCAAACTTATATGATCTTGACGTTGACTTTTGATAACCTCTTTTGTATGTTGAAGATGTATATGAAATCTTTAAGTTTTAACCTTGTTCTTTATGTTAGTTGTCAAGTAGTTAGTTAAACTCATTTGATTCTTGGAGACATTTTATATTAAAAGTTAATATGTTCTTATTCTAATCCAGTCATAGCTTGATTACATAGTTAATTACTTAATTAAGTTGTCGGGTCGTGACACAAATGAACTCGGATGGAGCTGAAATTTGGTATGCATGTTCAAGACTCATCTATACACATATGGTTAAAAAAAAAATTATCCAAGTACTTTAACATAGTCAAAAACATCATGCAACTTTCTATATTTTCGGGTAGCTCACTGCAGTTTTCATATACTTCAAAAATAAATTGCTATACATGATTCCAAGCTTAGAAAACTTGTAGGCTTCCATAGAAACATGATATGAACATATTGGAACCTATATATCATGCTAGATCATACTTGAAACAACATTTTGACAAGCCAAAGTCTCATACCAACACGTATCAACACAAAACTACACATAGATGACACCGAGACTCCATTCTCGCGTATCCATCTCCCTTCCACCAATTATTTTCAACAACCACCACCACCACTAACTTAAAACTAATATGAAACTAGGGAGGACATCTCCAACAAGAAAAATAATCAGTCATTACAAAGAAAGGAATAGAGAAAGTCATTACCACTACAAGCTTCCATAAACGTCTCTCTCACTCCCTACCTCCTTCGAACTCTCTTCCTTCTTCTTCCTAGCTCTTTGTTCTCCCTCCAAGCTCTTGAAAATGATGATAATATAGGGGAAAAGGGGCTGCCTTGGTAGTACTTGAGGATAGAAGGAGTTTTCTCCATGTTTGACCTTGAAAATGGAAGAAAAATTGTGTTTTTGATGGAGGAGGAAGGGCTACGAAAATTGAGGATTAAGGGATAGAGAATGACTCTCCTTGGGAGAGAAAAATCTGAATGAGAGTGTGTGGGAGGGGCTGGTCATTCATGAGGGTGGAGGGATAGCAAGGTATGATTGTGGTCATGATATGACATGCACCAATGCATGTGTATACTTTCTTACACACTCTTACACTCTCTCTCTCATAGCAATCATTTCCACCACTTAGACCCCTTATGGCTGATTTTTGTATCCATTTGATAATAAATGATATCACACATCAAAATATTGTGTGGACTATTACTAGTCTACACACATGATACACACACAAGGCACACACACATACCTAATAAAAAACATATCTTGACATATAATAGCATATCATATACTTATCATATAGTAATTAATTATAATTACACGTATATGCTCAATCGAGAATAAAAATTGACGTATACTTTGAAATTCGAAATTCGAAATAATTCGAATTACTATAGGACATTAAAATTTCATATGTCATATGATATAACACTCCACGTAATTTAACCAATCATGTCATATGATATGCATGTCATGACTTTCGAATCTTTCGTGCCTCAAATGTAAATTTTCGAAATCATTCATTTATTGATCACGCCGGATCAAATTTTAAAACCTCATGAATTTTCAATTCACCCGTGAGACTTGATACTTTAGAAATCATGAAATTTTTTAAACATTACAAGAATTTTCTTATCCGAGAAATAGGGACCTACGTAACGTCTCAGTATTTCTATTACTGGATTTTCTTAAGGCGAAAACTGCGGGTATTACAATCTACCCTCCTTAAAAAAATTGATCCTCGAAATTTGTGTGTCTGTAACTGGTAGATCTAGGTATAGCTCGTTTACTTTGGTCTCTAACTCCCAATGCATTTTTTTATTTGTGACTGTTTAGCATGTTTTTGTGCTTATTCTTCATATCTTTGTGCTTGTTGTTTCCCATGGTTTGCTCTATCTATACCGTCGTTTTGATTAGTATTTATCGATTCAGACTTATTTAGTTTGTTTTGATATTTTGTAGAAAATGGCATCAAAAAAGATGAAAATAATCTACCAAGAGTTATCTTATATTGAAGAGCATCTCGATAAGAGTCCGTAGGCGCAAACGGATCGTTATTTGGAGTTCGGACGAGGGAGAATGGAGCATTTCGTCAAAGTCACGCACGGACACCCCGTCGCATGTCGAGTCCGGCGCCGTGCCCCGTCGCACGCCTCACCCCACTCGACAGCGCCAGTTGGCACTCCACCCAACGCTCGACCAAGCACCGCGCACAACCAATCGTCGCACACAACCGGCGCTCAACAACGCCCAGCACCCGCCGCATCGCTAACACCCCGTGTCGTGCGCCCGCTCCAAAGATCGTGCACGCCCGTGCGCTCCGTGTCGAGCACCTGCTCCAGCATCCGCACGCGCCCGCATCGCCAGTGCCTCGCCAGCGTGCGTTACCGCATCGCCTAGCGCCTCGCCCAGCATGCGTTGTCGCGATCGCCGGCGCTCGCCTGCGCATGCTCGCGCATCACCCGTGCCGCCAGCGCGCTTCAACCGACGCTAAACCCGCGCGCCCGTTCTCGCCATCTGTGCACACCCATCACCCGGTATTCCATCCGGTGCTAGGTATTACCTAGCGCCAGCCTCGTGCCCCAGCGTCTGCACATCCGCATCGCCGCACGCACAGCGCGCGTTCCAGCGCCTCTCTCCGTGCATGCGCCCCCATCACCCGGCATCCCATCCAAGTCTGGCATCGCGAAGCAAGCCCAACAAGATGTTGCCGTCTCTCAGCCGCGCCCGCTCGCTCACCCGCGGCTCGCCCATCCCTCGCGTGCTAAACCACACATGCTCGCTCTCTGCCCACCGCGCTCGCTCACCTCAAACCGGCGCTCATGCCCAATACAGAACACCTCTAACAATGAGCGCTCGTGCCCAGCGAGTGCTCACTTTGGGAACAAAAGCCTGCGCTCCGCGCTCACGCATCCACAACTGGCGCTCACTCACTTAATATATATATACCGGCAACGCGAGTTAGCTCATTCAGTCCTTATATTTTTTCTTCCGCGCAGCCGCTTTTCTTCAGACGATCTTCTAGGAGTTTCAGGTGATAAGAGAGATAGAAACATAGTATTAATTCCTATTTCTCATTCCTTAGATTAATGCACTTGCTTTATAATTTATGTTGAATTACATTCGATCGTTTTACGTGTTGAGTTTTGAGATTATTGTTGGATTCAATTTCATTGTTGATATTGGATGTTTTATAATTTATATTGAATTTCATTCCATCGATTTATGTGTTTTGCTTGAGATTGTTATTGGATTCAAGTTCATAGTTGATATTGGATTATTGGTCTTTACATTGATTCTATTTCTTTTGGCATTTGATAAATTTACCTTCTATGCAATTGAAATTGGAATTTAGTGGTATGTTGAATCTCTTTTCGTTGAATTTTATTGTTTCCTGTTGGTGATTTTAATTTAGTTGGTTCTACGCTTAGCTTCCTGCTTTCGTGTTTTCGTAGGTTCTCAACTAGCGATTGACAACTCCTAGTTAGGTTGCTTTCATTTATATTTTATTTTTCGCTTTTCAATTCTCGTTTGTTCAAGAACCTCTGTTGGTATTAGAGTGTTTAGGATTTACCGTTTTATGTGTTTGACACGAACAAGAAGCCGTGTTAAGTTTTCCTTGAGAGACGACTTGGGTTAACTATCCCTCTACAATTACCTCATTCGATTATGAGTCAATTAAGAGAGTACTTTTAGTTGAAACAGTGACGTCTCTACAGGGCTTTCACCCTGGGGATCTGTCTATTTCTGGGTAACCGGACTTTTCGATCTAAGTTATACTCTGATTTTCCCTTGGTAGCTAAGGTAGGGGCTATGAGCTAAGTCCCCATAACTGGAAGTGTGCTTGGAAACAAACATCCATTTTCTTATCTGGGGCACTTGGAACACATCATTTATTCCACTAAGACTAGGCTGTAGAGCCATTATATAGGCTATAAGGCCTATCTTTTCTAGAACTTCAAAAGGTCTGATGGACTTAGACCGCAACTTGCCCTTCTTGCTGAAATGTATAACCCTTCTCGAGGGTGACACTTTAAGGAAAACTTAGTCTTTAAACTGAAGTCTTGGTTTAGACATGTACTTGTTCGCATATGATTTTTCGACGTTGGATTTCTTTGATCCGCCGCATATCATGCGTTTATCAGGCCGCGCTATTATTATCATCTCGGTATCATTACTTGTTTGAGCATAGTTCTTTACCGATTTTATCTCGATCGGCGTGAAGCTACATTTTATCTCGCATGGGACTTCAACAAATCCTCTAACATCTTGATCGTTCCTTTTATCTTACCATCGGGTGGCGGTTGATAGGTTGTACTGGACTTCGAACGTAATCACGTGGTGCCTTGTAGCAATCCAAAATTGGGATATAAACCTAGTATCTCTATCGACATGATTGTCATGGGCACACCATGCAATTGAACTATTTCTATAACGTAAAACTTTGTGAATCTTTCGAGCTTCCAAGTCATCAAAACTGGTAGAAAATGAACTAATTTTGCTATATGATTTATGACAACCTATGCTGCTGCTTTTTCTTATATCAACTTTGAAAATACGTAATAGCTTACTGATCAAGCGCTCTTATGCCAAATATGGATGAGGCTAAGCAATCTGTCGAAGCTGTGGGATGTAAAAATCCATCGGTAAGCATTCCATCTTGGAAGAAATTCTCTACGCGAGTAGAAGAAGATGAAGTCATCCCACTACGAAATCTATGGTGATATCTATTTCCACTTTATAATTTCAAGAGGTTGTAAAGTTCCGCTTGACCTTTGGTGAGGTACTTTCATCTTTTAACACACTAAACATTTGTTGACGCATGCTGCTACGTCTGTCTTTAACTCGTCACTCCTAAAAACTTGGTTTAAGTTCCTGATACATCTTGGTGCTCCCTAGTTGGGTTGTATACGGGGTGTCGTGGGCTTCTCGTGGAACTTTTTCTCTTAGATCAACATCATCGAGGACGTATATTCTTCCTCTAAGAACAAGAGTATTACCTGCCTCTTCCCTGAACTCCTGCAGGGCTATAGATCTTATATTGGCATCATAACTCTTCTTGTTTCTTATCTCATCGTTGTGCGCTAATGATCTTCTCTCGTAGAATGTGCTTGGATGTAAGAGCGACTTTAGCTCTAAGCTTTTGGCTTGGTGCATCGGCCACTCGGTGGTAACTAATCGTATAATCATAATCTTTAACCAACTCTAGCCATCTTCATTGTCTCGTGCTGAAGAAATACTTCAAGATCTTATGGTCCATGGTTTAACTTAACTCGTATAGGTAATGCCTTCTAAATCTTTAATCTATTACTTTGGCTCTAAATCATAGGTCGGGTAGTTCACATTTCAATCCAAACAAAGCATTTCAACCAAAATATCAGAATATCCAAACAATCCCATAAAAACAATTTAAATTGCGAGGTCTTAATTGTCTACTCCCCCGTATCGCTGTAATATAATCATAATACTTTTAACCAACTCTAGCCATACATAATACTTCAAGATCTTACATTTTCACACTGACCAGATAGGTAATGCCTTCAAATCTTTAATACGAACTCGATACCAACAATTCATGAATTTACGGAAAGAGTAAGCTCTAAATCATACGGTATATTAAATCATTACTTTTTGAGGACATTATACTATAAATTGCATTATCACTGATAAGAAACATATTCTTCAGAGCTTTCCTCTAGTTTTATAAGTACTAGTACATTGGTCTAACCCCAATCGTGAAGGATCAAACCACTCGCATCTAAACAATGTTGTGGTCTTCTGGTAGCCTGTGATATTCCAACTCACAAACCTCCAATAATCGCCCATAAAATCGAGTTCTCAAGGTTCTGCACTCATAAGTTTCACCTTTAATGCACACTCCACTATTCATAGTCGATCTTTGTGACCCATGTTCTAATGTGTGAAATTTGTAACCATTTATATAATACCCGGCACGCCTTAATTAGAGTCAAGGCCCTTTGGCAAGAGACAATATGAACGGATTCACAATGTTGTTAGTATGATCTTTGACCTATTATTAGTAAAAATGATTAGAATGACTAAACGCATATATTAAATATTTTCTACTAATAATCATCGTAACACTCACATATGCCTCAAACCAAAACGGAAGCCTCTTTCAATCGACCTTTGAATATCGAGCTAGAGATCGTTGATTGATCTTTCACATCTTCGTGAATAAACTACATCAACATATATTCGAGCCTAGTTAATAACAATAATAATAATAATGTGGAATGAATTCTAATAAAAACACGACACTTACGCCATGTAAATGTCTCAGAACTTCAACACGCTTGAGCAACACGATAAACGAGCAAAGATCATATTCTCTACTATCCAAATATCTCGTTGACATATTTCCAAAAGGTCCGCCATCTTGCTTGAAGATTTGAAGCATATCCGATAGTCTTCGCGCCTAATCTCCGCCGACCATGATGCAAATCGAACTTCGTTTCACGTGATCATCAAAATAATACGAGCAAAATGTCGATGCTTCTACTAAGTAAGCATTACGTGATAGAACCTCAACCTCGCTTTATTTCAGACGTTGTTCTTCAACTTACGTAGTATCTACAAAATTTAGAACGTTGTTCTTCAATTATATATATATATATATATATATATATATATATATATATATATGTGATAATGTACGAGCAAGACTTTTCAAATGGATACCTCCACGGTATTGAACAGTCTCGCATCACGGGCTTCATCACTAGACGAACCGGAAGATGTTCCATGGAGTCAAGAACTAGGGGAAAATGCTCAAGCTTGCATAAAATCATCGAATATTTTCTGAGCCCGCATGCATCATCAAGCCCTATGTTTCGAGAAGTTAAATCTTTGAAGAATAAAGATAATTCACATGCCTTTCCAAACATCAGTGGGAGAAGTTCACGAAATGCAATCGGTAGAATTGCCGCATGAAAATGTGATACCATGACTCTTCATCCCAAACATCTTCGCTTTGTCATGTCTACACATCTACCCATGTTCAAACGCATCTATCCGAAATCTTAAACCTCTTACCCACTCACATAAGACATTTTTCTCACGATTGTCAAGTGTAAGAAGTTTTCGATATTTTCCGCTGATTCATTCATCGTCAACTCGTCCAGTAGCAAGATAAATTAAGTTCTTCTCTAGATTTGCTCGTATCTTTGTCTTCCTCGACATTCATGATCGTGTTGAAGACATTATCGAACACATTCTTCTCTATGTGCATGACATCCAAATTATGCCGAATCAAAAGAGAACTCCAAGAAGGTAGATCCCTAAAATACTTTTCTTCCATCCGCCCAAACCTGCTGATATTCTCGCTATTTATTTCATCATTGCCAATCTCGCTACATGAGACTAGTCCCATACCCATACTAGTGATGTAAGCTCATCTCCGATCGCGCTTCGTGGATCGTTAGTAATCACATGTGTTCTTCTCAAACCTCTTCGATCCCTTCAAATGGGTGATTAGGAGCTAGAAATTTACGATGGTTATCAAACCATGATCGCTACCACTTTTAGCTAAAGTAAAAGCATCGGTATACTCCATGCAAAGGTGGACAAGCTAATCTTCCATTGTATCCATCCGCATAACATAGAGTATGCAGGAAGTCACTAATTGTCCAAAGTAATGCAGCGGCATTTGAAAATTTTGCTTCAACGATACATCATAAGTAAGAACGCCGTCATCCCACAAATCTATTAACTCGCTATCAATGGTCGCAAGAACACATCAATCTTCTCCTTCGGATTACGCCGTCCCGCACTAAGATCGTAAGAAACATGTATTGCTCCTTCATACACGCCACGGGAAGATTATAAGGGTCGATAACGGGCCATGATGAATATTGCTTTCCGATTGATCGAATGGCTGAAAACCGTCACTTGAGAGTCCCAATCGCACGCTACTTAATTTCGATGCAAATAAGGGAAACTTCGTGTTCAAATGTTTCCATGCAATCAGTCTCACGGATGACGCGATGACCCCATCATCGACCGACGATGCATGCCAACGATATTTTCCATGTAGCATCGATGCATATAATCTCCTCGTAGTCGAGGAGCGAGAGAAAATAATACATCTTTTATATGCTACTTGTGCTTCCGTCACTTCCACCACCGGTATTGCTCTTGAAACGAGGATGGTTATGAATTTGCTCGTCAATTCGTAATCTTCGCCAATAAATCATGCAATTAAATGGACAACAATCAATTTTGTGTACGGGCAACCCCATGCCACGCAACAATCTTTGTGTCAGTAGAAGTCATCAGCACGCAATTTCCATCCGATGCGACTCTTTCATCGCCTCGATATTTGATCAAACCCTTCCGGTAATGTTGTTCTCGCTTCCAACTCGTAAGTCGAGCCACAAATGATAATTGTGTATGATCCGAGCAACCGCCACAAAGCGTTTATAATGCAAGATTCAACATATCGTAAAAATTTTGCATCGAATTTGCTCCTCTTCGATCTCGTCAAATTGGAACTGTGGACCAGCAAAGATCCACTACCATCGTATGATACGATTGGTTGACGGTTAACATCCGAATCCACAACATTGTGCCTACTGGGTGGTTGTCTCCTCAAATATCCATGTGTGATAATTTGAATAAATCCAAATTTTGATAAGTGATATCGCACAATATCTTTCTTCTCGATAAGGTATATTCTTACACTTTACATTTGACACTTGATTTTCTCTCCATCCGCTAATAAAAATCGAAAGCACTAGCTAATTCAATAAAACCTCAAGTCCATCTCGAAATTCAATATTTAATCCACCAACCAACTAAACCTCTTATACATCCACTCACGATTGTCATTCATTCTTCAAGCTCCTAATTATAAATAATTAATTAAACATGTTCAACATAAGTTGTACAATATAAACTAATTATACACTCATAAGTTAGGAATATGTTAATTCATCTATGAAGTAATTTCTTGTGATGACATCCTCATACAAGGACATATATGGACCACACTCATTTAGAAAATGTGATCACACTTAATTATTAAATAATTATGAAATATGAAATTTATTATGGTGGCGGGTCAGGGCTAAGATTTTGAGATCGATTGCTAATGCTTAGGGAAGAATAAGGAGATGGGTTTGTTTTATTTAAAAATGGAGATGGGTTTGGGTTATTAATTCATAAAATTTCAAGACCCAAAATCCTTTCATCGTATACGAGTAAGAAAAATTTATTTATTTCATGTTTATAATTATAAGGAAAATTGCGCTTAATATCCCAAATTATCGACCTTTAATAGAAATATATCGAATTACACATAATTACAAACACACCCAAACTATCGACATGCTAACAAACAAACCCCAAATTATTCACAATTACAATTAAATTTTAAACTATCACAAAATGATAAAATGTCCCTAAATTCAAGTTTTATTATTGAAAATATCAAAACGAGCTAGTATTAAATCAACGTCGTTTGGCTGCCTATAATATAAATTTATTTAATCCTAAAAATATTGACTACTAGCTAGGTGGCAACTATACTGCAAATTGGTCAATATTTTTAGATGACAGATAAACACTTATAAAACATTTTATTCATATAACAATTCTAACAAAATTTCTAAGAGTAAGTTTTATAAAATTAATCGCCATTTGATTCCCAATTCAACCAAACTCATCCAAATTTCACCAATTCATCACCATATGCATAATTATACACTTAACAACTCGAAAACATCTCACGAAATGATGAATTTATCATCCCAATTCACATCCAAGTTAAACATATTCACACCAAGCTTATAATTTCTCGCAAACATTTTTATCAAACACCACATATGCGCAGCTAACTCACGAAACGATGAATTTATCATCCCACTTCACATCCAAGCTTATCAATTTCACAAGCCCAAATCACAAGACTAAGATTCAATGCATCATTTTCACTATCAATTGTAAACTCAATCAATTTTCACTATCAATTCAATGCATCATATATAATATTTTCACCATCAATCAATATCATATATAATATTTTCACCATCAATTCATTACATCATATAATAATTTTCATCAATTAATATATATAACAAATATATAACAAAATAAAACCAAACAAACCAACCCAGACGATCGATCGGAGAGGCGGTGTGGCACGGCGAGGGCACGGATCTGTGTGAGGGCGGGACGATGTGACAAGACGGCCAAGAATGGCAAGGCATGGGGTAACAAGTGGGGCGGCAGGGGAAGGCAAATTGTGGGGTGGGCCGACAAGGACTACAAGAAGGGTGGCATGGCTACAAGGCAATGGTAGGGGTGGGCAATACGGGTGCAATAATACCAAATAAGGTAGGAAAATGGCACCAATACGAACTGAGCAGTAGGGGTAGAGCAAATGGGCAGGTCAAGGGCTGGCGCCAGCGAGCGATTTTATGAATAAGATGAGCATACAAGTAAAGTGGTCGCACTACGGCAATGTCAAGGTGGGGTCGGGTCGTGAGAGGTTCAATTTCAGATATGAAATTGGGGAAGAAAGCGATCAGAATTGAACTTTTAGCGGCGTGATTAATGATTTAACTATCCGTCGTTATATTTAAAACATTGTAACGACGGATTAACGACGGAAAATTGAATTTAATGACAGAATAAGTTTAACGCACGGACACATATCCGTCGTTAATTACTTACGTAATATAAAAATCAAAAATATTTTAATTTAACGACTAATACATTCCGTCGTTAAATTAGCGACCATGTTACGTCACGATCCGCTCTCGATGCAAAAATTCTTTTTATTTCTCCGCATGAAGAAATACTTCAAGATCTTATGGTCCATGAAGGTTTCACACTTGACTCAGATAGGTAATGCCTTCAAATCTTTAATACGATACAACAAAGAGTAAGCTCTAAATCATAGGTCGGTAGTTCACTTTATGAGGTCTTAATTGTCTTGATACATAAGCCACAACTTTTCTCCTCAGATCAAGACATATATTAAATCTTACTTTGAGGCATTATTGTAGAAACATATTCTTCGTTTTCCTCTAGTTTTATAAGTACTAGTACATTGGTCAGCTTCATCTTGAGCTCTTGGGAGCTTCTTTCCCATTTCAGCGTCCAAGCAAAAATGACTCATTTCCAAAGTAGTTGTTTCATTGGTCTTGCATTCTTGGAAAATCACTTGTTAAAGCATCCATAGTAGCCGGAATTCCTAGGAATTCCTAGTCTCGATGATGTTAGTTGGTGCTTTTCTAGTTGTTTATAGCTTTCTCTTGTTGAGTCCACTTTAATCTTATTTGTTGAAACCACGAAACCTAGAAAGAATCACTTGTCTGAGTCAAAACTCGCATTTGTTGTACTTGACATATAACTTATCTTTTCTTCACATTTCTAGCACTATACGCATTGTCCCTCGTGCTGGATTTCGCTCTTCGAGTAGACAAAATAGATCATCGATAAATACAAGTATGAAACTATCGAGGTATGGATGAAATACATGATTCATGAGTTCATGAGTACTTTAGATGTGTCAGTTAACCCCAAAAGGCTTCACTACGAATTAGTAATGTTCATATCTTGTATGTAATGTTGTCTTAGGAATATCATCTTCTCGTATCTTCAACTAATGATAACTGTGTCATCGATCTATCTTGGGAAACATTGATGCTCCCTTCAGTTGATAGAACAAATCATCTATTCTTGGTGATGGGTAGCGATTCTGGATCGTAAGCTTGTCGAGTTCACTATAATCAATGCACATTTGAGGCGATCATTCTTCTTTCGAAGCGAGCAGTCCGGTGTTATCCAAGGTGAAACGATGTTGTATAAAGCCCAGTTGTAACAACTCTTGCCATTGTACTTTTAGTTCCTGTAGTCTGTTGGATGCCATACGGTGAGACGTCTTAGACATCGGTGTCGCTCCAGGTTTTAAGATAATGGTGAGCTCGTTATGTTGTTTGGTTGACAATCCTGGTAGATCATGGGACAAAAATCTAGGTATTCACAGACGGGGGGCGTATTCTTGATTTGAATATTCGTCTAAATGTTCTTTCCATGGTGACTAAAGCGTGTGGTGACTGTAATATCTTCATCATCTTCAAGGCGCGCTATGGGTATTTTCTTGTTGCTTCTCACCGTGTCTGTGATACTTGATCTCTTCTTTTCCGGAGATTGAAACGTGATTTCTATCTTAACAATGGATTGTAGCATTTTGGTCATCCGTTGATCCACTCTTAGATAAGATCAAGCCTTATGTAGGCATCACATGGGTTTTGTCTAGAAAGTCTTGCTATCTACATTCGCTCTAAGTTCCAAAATTGCTTTTCGAGGTTGAAACTTTTCTAAGCTTCTGGCTAACTTTCCATGGTATCCTCGCGATGTTGAAAAGTTATAACAACTTGCGGATGACCCATCGATTCAATTTCGATTTTTATTCCTTGTTAATGGTTCTTAAACTTTATCTTGGAATATCTGGGGTACGTATTTTCTTAAAGGAAAATTCATGCTGGATTTGTCTTATTCATGTCATTTCTCCTCTCCAACGCCATGTTGGTCGATAAAAATTTTATAAACAGACGTCAGAAGCGTTTAAGCGCTTGGGTGCAACATGTGCTAGCAAAACAAGTGTAGATATTTTGGGTGGGTCAAAATCTCTTTGAAAGACTATTAGTCAACTGCAAGAAGTTTGTATGAGAGTCTCAAATCGAATCGAGAGGATGGTGGTACAGAACTATTAACAAGTTCGTAACAGTAGTTTTAAGCAAGTATTCCCTGTTTGGGTCCAATAGTGAGGAGTAAGTGGGGATTCTTTTGGACGTGCAAATGATACATGTATTTCATGATTTTTTCAAAACTGAAATTCAAAGAATAAGATAAAATCAATAAGGAAAGAGTTCCCTACAATAAGGACTTAGAAATAGAGTTTTTCTTGCTTGTGGACATGTAAAAGATCATGCCTTATCATGAAGGCTTAGTAGTTATAAATACAGAAATGATCGTATGTCTCATAAGAGGACTTTTCAAGAGATATAAGAAAAATAAAATTCGTGATCAATTTTGCAATACGATCTCTAATATGAGATTTGCATATTTGGATAGTCTGAAAGATGAACGATTTCAGCTTCACAAGAGAAAGTTGGAAGAAGTACATTGAATTGGCCGGGAAAGCCGAAATTAACAACGTTCTTTACTAACAAGTGAAAGGGTGGAAAATATGGTTATTTTGGTGTGGAGTGGTCCAAAATGGGAAATATTTCTGACTAACAATAATGGTAATGGTATCATCAATCGAGCTAATAAAATCAACGAAACTCTTCCATCACTGTTCTATTCGGGCATCCTTTCAAACCGCTTCTTGAAATTTTATTTGACCACCCAAACAACAAGGGCAACGATGCCATGAAATCTTTAATTATATCAAAGATACAACTCTACCTGCAAAGGAGTGGTAGTGCAAGAGTGACTCTTTTTTTTCGTGATATCCCCGCCCAGCATTTACATGGTGGAGAAAGCAAGCAGTGCACACTGAGCTACTAATTTGTAACTATTATAGGCTGAGAGGGTCCAATCTTGAAACTATTTGACCTTTATCAAAGGAATAAGAGTTGAGATGACATATATTGATTCCTTGCTATATCACTGGTATGTTATGATTTGGGCTACGTGCCACTTAGGTATATTAACCCCTTAAAGAAACGACTGGTGTAACAACGAGGGAATCACACTTTCTCAACTAAGAACTTAGATGAAACATTGTATCATTCTACTGACAAGCTTTGAGTTACTAAGTTCTTCTCTCGACTTCAACTATTCAAAAGTCAGTAGAGTTCTTACCAAGGAGTAAAAGCTTACAAGCTCGAAAGCATCAAACACTTAGTCAGGCACTTACTCATGTGTGAGATAAAGCAGCTGAGTAAGATCTTATACCGGTACTAGGTTCTCGTTTCTATGTTATTCCGAGGTTTTACATACTAACAACAACTAGTTTCAAACTTGTGGTACCCATCACATGGGCTTAATATCCCAAACATGACAACTCCTTATTCTTACTCGTTTAGATACGAGGATCATTATATAACATCATAATTCTCTTAGGAATAAATAATCCAAACATATACCATTCACATAGGAACGTCTATCCGAACTGTGACATTTTTAGTCTTATGGGCTCATTCGTCCCAATCTTGACTACTTTTCTTATTAGATTCTCCAGTCAACTTTAGGGCAACTGGTCCCCATCTTGTGATTGATTCTTTGTCTCGAGGTCACTACCTCCTCGATCATATATTGCAACATTAAACACATTTAAGGGCAAAACTTTAAACAGTTCATAAGCACAACTTTGAACAGTTCTTAATCACAACTTAAAACAGTTCGTGAAAGCTTTTTTTTAATTAAAAAAAATCATAAAAGCTTCTTTAACTTGATGTGTTCTTAAGAAAACATACCTTCTTCCTTTTGAGCGATGCCGGAGGCACGATGTTTCCCAAAAATTCTCAAACAGAGACTCTCAAAGAAGACTAGACTCAAGGTTTTAGGGTATCCTTAGAGCAATCAAGGCCTGATACCATTCTCAGAATAGCCGGTGTTCCGGTCCAAGACCCGAGGCATTACGAAAGGGTGGCTGCTCATCTCAGTTGAGTGAAATAAAATAAACAAATAATTAATGAAATCTTCACGGGACATAAGATAATTGTGATCGACACTCTAAGGGAATACCCAAATCAAATTACTTAAACAAATACGGAGTATGAGGACTCCGGTTCCTGCAAAAGTTAAATATATCAAGTTCGAATTCAATTTCAACATATATGTGATATATCCACAAATGATTAGGTTTTAGTTGTGGGCTACATGTCCCGATCAATACATTTCCATGTGGGAGCTCTAAACAAAACATAAACGATAATAAGGACCCACGCTAAGGTAGACCACAACCATAGGGAAACCATCGCCTCGCCTCCTCTCGCCCATCGCTTATCCCGCAAAACATTTCGAAGAGATTTTGGGTGAGTACTAATGCACTCGGTGAGTTAACTCGCCCATTTTATAAACTTGTCATGAGAAATGAAATCGGTGACATGCATATATACCCCATAATTGCAAAGGTTTTAAAACTAAAACCACTTCACAATTATGTAAAACGCTTTTCTTTTCTTGAGCCGAAGCTCCTTAGCTCGAGCAATTTTCTATGTTGGTGTTACATTACCTTGACCCAAGGGATTTCTCCCCAAGGCCCTTAACTTTGCTGAGGATGGGGGACCCGGCCGAGCCACACCCACCAATAGACTTCTTGTGTACACAAAACCTTATCCCCGAAGAAAACAAGGCCCGATCATTTCTGGTTTCTTGGTCGAAGCCACTCGTGGCGTCAGATATCGACTCGTAAGGTAAGCATGCAACAAAACATTTTACATGCATTCACAACTTTAACTTTAAAAGCTTTGGGCTTACTAACCCAAGATACCTTGTAAAATATAACCCACCTCGCCCTCGGTGAACTCGATTGATCTCAATTGGTGATCATTCGTTTTGCTTCGACAGTCCTACAAGACAAGTGTAGGCCTTAAGCTCATGACATGATATAACTTAGCCATATCATAAATCTCAGTTTTAGGTCTACCTATTCTCGGTACTAACTTTTATACTTTGAACTCACGGTTCAATACATCACATACATTCTCATCTATTCACGAATGATGAATACGCAATATGCAATGCATTTTTTTTTAATCACAAGTTTCATACTCATATTTCTTTGAAATCATGATTTAGCAAAGCTTGATGTCACTTTTAAAAACAAGAATGCATCATGGCCATATACCATGTTTTATTGATTTACCATGATACGAAGTCATGCCTTGATAAAACATATGCTCATTTCGTGATGCATATTCATTTGTCACGTAGTCATGTTTAGACATATATGTATGCATAAGTACTTAGACCATGTCCACACTTTATTCACTTTATAAATAATAAGATTGGATACTTAGTCTCAAAAATCATGAATCATACTCATATACTTATACTTAGGTGATAATACCCTTAACACCCTTCATACATCATAAAAACTCACAAACATGGGTTTTCTCACATTTTTCCAACACTTAGAGAGAATTTGACTGAGTACAGTAACTTTCTCATTTTTATAAAATGCACACTGGATTTTAAAAATTCATAGTAAATAGTGTATTTATCAAAAAATATATGAGAGTGGTCATTCTGGAAAGCTATTGAATAAATCTATGTGCCATAAAAATTTGGTGACCAGAGTAGTTATGTAACTTTATGAGATTTCTTTTTAAAACATAATATTCCTAGAATATTTTCGGAAAACCACTGGGCGTTTGTACATTTTGTAAAAATCACCACGGCCAAACTAATAGGCCAAAAATTATGAAACAGGTACTAAACAAAGCTATATGTGTCTATTTTACACGTGCTCTAGTTTTAGTGAAAAAATCATCATGGTTTGGGAGAAAAATTGTTTATGCTGAGGTTTACCTTTCTCTTGGCAGAAACGCGCAACTTCAAATTTTATTTTTTGAAAAATAGCAAATGAACTCGGATGGAGCTAAACTTTGGTATGCATGTTCAAGACTCATTTATACACATATGGTTAAAAAACCAGAATTATCCAAGTACTTTAACATAGTCAAACACATTACGCCACTTTCTATATTTTCGGGTAGCTCACTGTAGTTTTCATATACTTCGAAAATAAATTGCTATACATGATTCCAAGCTTAGAAAACTTGTAGGCTTCCATAGAAACGCGATATGAACATATTGGAACCTATATATCATGCTAGATTAGACATGCAATAACATTTTGACAAGCTAAAGTCACATACCAACACATATCAACACAAAACTACACATAGATGACACCGAGACTCCATTCTCGCGTATCCTTCTCCCTTCCACCGATTATTTTCAACAACCACCACCATCACCAACTTAAAACTAATATGAAACTAGGGAGGACACCTTTAACAAGAAAAATAATCGGTCATTACAAAGAAAGGAATAGAGAAAGTCATTACCTCTACAAGCTTCCATAAACGTCTCTCTCGCTCTCTACCTCCTTCGAACTCTCTTCATTCTTCTTCCTAGATCTTTCTTCTCCCTACAAGCTCTTGAAAATGATGATAATATAGGGGAAAAGGGGATTCCTTGGTATTACTTGAGGATAGAAGGAGTTTTCTCCATGTTTGAGCTTGAAAATGGAAGAAAAATGGTGTTTTTGATGGGGAGGGAAGGGGCTACGAAAATTGAGGATTAAGGGGAGAGAATGACTCTCCTTGGGAGAGAAAAATCTGAATGAGAGTGTGTGGGAGGGGCTGGTCATTCATAAGGGTGGTGTCACGACCCCACTCCGGATGACCCGGAGTGAGCGGACTAATACTAGGAATAGTATTCAAGGATACGGACGACTGTCACGATAGGACATATCATATGAGAATATAGAACTTAAGATTTAACATACACTTCTAACATTTCAGTTCAAAAGGGGTTAGCCATCAGATCCAAAGGATATGACGATCTCAAGGACTTCATAGTTCACGTTATTATAGTATCTAACATGGAAATAAAATGCCTGTCGAGTTGCAATGGAAGTGTGTGAATACATATGTGACGATATGTATTCAAGGTTATCCATTCCTAATGAACATCAAGGACATATGGCTTTCTCAACACTCCTCCATCATCAGCAACCGAGCTCAACCTGCACATTTAAAAACAAACATGCAGGGCTAAGTACAAAATTTGTACCAGGTGGACTTATGCCGAAACATTTCATTTTCGATTAATTACTCGCCAATATAGTGGTAAGACACAAGGGTTTTATTTGAAAATGCCGTGTTTACTAAAATATTTTCATTAGTTTATAAAAGTCGCCGCCAAGCATTTTCTTGGTGCACGACTCCATATCCCTTATTATCATGTCATCAAATTATCATAGTCGAAAGTCGTGAAGGAGGCCTCCTTCTACGACCCGTGACCGCCGTGAATTGTCTTACAAAGACACAAATACCATCGGTGTACACGTTAATCCTAGCTGTATAAGCCTTCCCAAGATAGGATCCGATATCGATTTTCATTCATAAGTTGGGAATAACCCATCAACATCACATCATACATGGATAGGATACGATACACAAAACGAAACATTTTGGTGTAATCATTTAAAGAATTTTAGCATTAGTTGAAAAAGTAATCGTAAACAAGATAGTTGAAAGAGTAGCAAAGTTTTTATGTTTTAGTAATAAAGCCCACCGAAATTATTGTTCGCCTTTAACGCTTTTCCTTACTCGTCAACGCCCAAATTGCGTCGGTCATTCACACCTTTATATAAAAAGGATGCTTTAGTACGTCGCTTACATAGTTCGAGACTTACAAAGTTTATAATCAATTCGATATTTCATATCGACGTGAATCAATTCTTAATGAATTTAATTCGTTTTCAAACGCTGATCAATTTAACATTTCTCGCTTTTCGATAGAAACGAGATAGGTGTTATAAATGACCAATTTACCCTCTCGTAAATGGTCCAACGTTTTCACATTTTTCGATTTCATGACTTTAAACATGAAATCTTTTCATATTAATGTGATATCATTAGCATATGATACGCTTACGATATTAGCGTATTTATCGAACGCCTTTCAGACGTTGATTTCAAAAGTCAACAATTTTGACTTTTTCAAGAATTTAATTACTAAGTCTTATTTTAGTATTAAATTCTTTTGAAAATCAATTTCAATTGATTTCTTTTATAAACTGTTTTAATATGTTTAAAAATAATTTTTAAACATATAATTCATTATAAATAATGAATTTAAGGATTTAAAATCCTTATTTCTATTTTTAAAATAGCTCACCATTATTTTGAATTATGACAACCAAATATTTTCGAAAATTGACCATAAATTCCAAATATGTCTAAAATAGTATTAGACATATAATTTGTTAATAAACTTGATTTAAAAGGATTTAAAATCCTTGAAAATCCTTAAACATTCTCGTAATTATATTAAATTACCAAATGATGTTTAAATTTTTTCAAATATTATATAGTGTATTAATATACACTATGGTCATTAATATGTCATAAGATCAACCAAATAATCTTTGAATATCACCTTATTATTTAATAAGGTCTCGCATTTTTTTAAAATGCTCAACAATTTTCTAAAATCTAAATAAATTACTACAAGGTCTAAACATTAGTCCATGACATTTTATGTCATATAATCCATAATATGACATTTATACACCATATAAATGGTATATAACTCTCGCCCTTTACATATTACACATTAAATATTTTATAAAATTTCCAACATATATATCATGCTCATAAACTATAGTGTAACAACATTACATCATAATATGCATCAAAGACCATTTGATCATCACCATTCGAGTGTGTAACTCATCGGTTTTTTGAAACAAATGTGTAATTGATCTTCAAAAATTTTAACAAAATCATAAGATGCATAAAACGCATTTAGAACAACAATATAACATTGCATGTCACAAAATAAAATTACACACTAACATATGTATATATATATGTCTCGCCCTTTTTTAAAATAATAGATAGAATTTTCAAAATTCTAATTAAATCACTATAGACTTTTATAACATCATAGAGTAATTATATGTTCTCGCATGTCTCAAATAAAATGATTCATTAACATATAATTATATATATATGTTCGGTTATTTAAAGAAAATAGAATTGATCTTCTAAAATTTCCAACAAATTGCTATACACTCTTAGTTCATCATAACCCAAGATTATCACCTTGCATGTACAAAAATGAAATTATACACCTACCTATAAACTCATATATGCTTCGGTTGTAACAAGAAATTGGCATGGATTTTTTTTTTAAAATTTCAAAATAAATACTATGGACACATATAACATCATAGATCATAATTTCATGCTCTAATTCATACCTTTAAACCTTGGTCATCACAAATTATTTTACATATGTTTCGAAAATTTTTAAAACATATAACAATCTCAAATCATCATGCTACACAATCTTGGTACACAATATATCTATTGCTTCGAAAATTCTTGAACAAAAATTAGACATGCAACACATTTGAAAACAAGAATACATATCTATTCATTTCTCATCATTTATATACATGCAATAGCAAAAGACTACCAACTAAGATCATCAAGAACACATGCAAAACTCTAGACTACTCTTGAAAATTTGAAGGTTTCAAGAACAAAACCAAGCTTTTGTTCAACTCCCACCTGGCTATGGATGGATGGAATAAAGTACAAGGTGTCTAAGTGTTATATGGAGATGAAAGAAGAAAATTGAAGCTTGAAGAGGAGGAAGCTCTCGGCATGGTCAAGCTTGGAGAGGATTTTGGGAGAAAATGGTTTGGAGAGAGAATGGAGTGTTAGTGTTTTGAGTGTTGAGTGTGAGTGTGATAGAGAATGAAAGAAAATCTGAAATTCCTCCCTCATATCCCCCTATACACGGCTCTCTCTCACTTGCACACACAAGAGACCTTTCACATTTTAATAATATAATAAACACTAATGGGTAGCTAATCATGAAAGTCTTACACATAAAATATATCTTGAAAATAGCTAATATATCCCACTAATGGCTGAGCTAATATAATATATATATATCACATAGTAAATACATGAAAGTAGTGGGAAGATATACCACTTAAAAAATGCGCACTCCATATATATATATGAGTGATAGAATAAAATTACACTTTGTTATACATATACACATAGTTCACGGCTTTTATGCCTTAAACACTTTAAATAATTTAATTCATGCTAAACATACATATATACATCATATAATATAATTTAGATGATATTTAATATCATAGGTTAATTAAATAGCATAAGAGAAGAAGATAATTTAACTTATGCACAAAATAAATGGCTATCGGCCATTTGGTTCGATCATAGCTTAAAAATTTTATTTCATGTTATTCATAAGTATATTCACCAAGGTATATGATTTAAATAATAATTATAGCATAGGATAATTAGTTAGAGCAAATTTTTGAAGAAAACCTAATTTCATAATATTAGGGTTTTCAAACTAAGGTTGAGCTTTTATTCATTCTAATGTTCAAGCATTAAATAAATGCTTATTAGTACTGTAATATCATAAAAATATCATAGGAAATAATTTCCTAAAGTTTCTTGATCATTAAAACCATCTTTCATCTTATCTCTAAACGTTGACGCTTGAAAACGCCTCAAACGTTACGATCGACTCATCTTTTAAAATGGTCGTAAATACTCAGTAATCTCATTATAAAATATTCCATTAATAATGGAATATAATTCCAAGCTTGATTGCTTAAGGAATATCGTGACATTTCAACAGTCGATATGCATTCGACGTTAAAAATGTACTGCCGATAAAAGCTAAAACTTTCGATTTCTTTCATTCACTAACTTTGAGTGAGTGTGTAACAGGAAATTATTCCTTGTAAACAATTGAAATCATACTTGATTTCATATGTGATTTGATTTCACGGCAAAATTTTATTTTACGGGTTTTAAAGACCGTAATTAGGCTTTTAAAAACTACGGGTTATTACATCCTACCCCCCTTACAAGAAATTTCATCCCGAAATTTGTATACCTTCAAGGAATAATCTGGGGTATCGTTCCTTCACTGTATCTTCTAGCTCCCACGTAGCTTCTTCTTGTCCGTGGTGATTCCACAGCACTTTGACCAACGAAATTGATTTATTCCTCAATTGTTGAACTTTATGGTCTATTATTGCAATAGGCTCTTCTTCATAACTCATGTCTGGATTGAGAACTACGTCGTCTTGACGGATCACGTGTTTTGGATCGTACACATATTTCCTTAGTTGAGATACGTGAAAAACATTATGCACATTTCCCAAGTTGGGCGGAAGAGCCAACTTATAGGCTACTGAGCCTATTCTTTCTAGGATCTCATATGGTCCTATGTAGCGGGGTCTTAGTTTTCCTTTCACACCAAATCTTGTGATCCCCTTCGATGGAGAGACTTTGAGAAATACTTTATCTCCAACTTCAAAATGCAGCTCCGATCTACGCCAGATGTCATTAGGATTTCTGTCTCATCTTCGAGCTTCCTCGATTCTTTGTGTAATTTGTCTGACGATTTCAATCATTTCATTCACCGCTCGCCCTATTATTTTCCTTTCACCTACTTCATCCCAAAGAAAGTGGTGATCTACACTTTTGCCATACAAAGCTCATATGGGCCATATCGATCGTCGCTGATAGCTATTATTGTAGGCAAACTCAATAAGAGGTAAAATGTCTTCCCATTTTGCACCCGATCAAGTACTACGGTTCTCAACATATCTTCTAGGGTTTGGATTGTCCTTTACATCTCGCCCATCAATTTGTGGGTGAAAATGTCAGATCAAGTTTAACTTTGTTCCCAACTCTTTTTGTAGGCTCATCCAAAATTTTGATGTAAACTTGGAGTCTCTATCTGATGTAATAGATTTTGGTACTCCATGTAGCCGTATTACTTCCTTTACATATATTTGGGCTAGTCTATCAGCTCCATATGTATTTTGAATTGGTAAAAAGTGAGCGCACTTGGTGAGTCTATCCACTATTACCCATATGGTAGTGTTTCCTTTCCTAGATTTGGGTAAATCTGTAACGAAATCCATCGTTATTTCATCCCACTTCCATTCAGGTATACCCAACGGTTGTAACTTCCCATAGGGACGTTGGTGTAAAGCTTTTACCTGTTGGCAAACAAGGCAACGTTCTACGAAAGAAGTTTATGTCTCGCTTTCATGCCTTCCTACCGTAACTTCTCTTTTAGGTCCCGTACATCTTCGCATCGCACGGGTGGGCGGTATAAGGTGTATCATGAGCCTCACTCATTATGTTGTTCCGAATCTCAGCATCATCAGGAACACACATTCTTCCTTTGAACATTAAAGCATTATCTGATGCTTCCTTGAAATTTTCCAATTCGCCAGTTCTCACTCTTTCTCTTATCTTTTCCAACTTTTCCTCAATCCTTTGTCTCTCAATGATCCTTTTCTTAGATCGTGTCATGGTGAGTGTGTAATACAATTCCTAATCGCTTTGGGTCATTCAACCATTCGATTCTTAATTTGCTGAATTCTTTCGACAAGTTTATCTTCTCGTGTCAAGAGACATCCCAATCGAGTTTGATTCTTACGACTCAAGGCCGCCTACTACATTCGCTTACCGGGTGATAGTTAATACCACAAATGTAATCTTTTACTAGTTCGAGCCATCTTCTCGCCTCATGTTTAGATCTCTTTGCTCGAAAAAGTATTTCAAACTCTTATGATCTGTATAAATTTCGCATCTCACTCCGTAGAGATGGTGTCTCCATATTTTCAGTGCATGAACCACTGCTGCTAATTCCAAATCATGTGTTGGGTAGTTTAGCTCATGTGGTCTAAGTTGTCGTGACGCGTATGCTATTACTTTTCCTTCTTGCATCAAAACGCATCCTAGTCCGTTCTTCGAGTCGCCAAGATAAACCACATACTCTTTATCCGATTTGAACCGCAATACGGTGCACTTGTTAACTTTTCTTTGAGTTCCTGAAAACTCGCCTCACATTCCTCAGTCCAAGTGTACTTAACTCCTTTTCGAAGTAGTTGGGTCATTGGTCTTGCTATTTTGGAGAATCCCTCAATGAATCTCCTATAATAACCAGCTAACCCTAGAAAACTCCGGATCTCATTCTGAGTTCGCGGTGATTTCCATTCTTGCACTGCTTCCACTTTGGCTGGATCCACTTTGATTCCATCAGCAGACACAATGTGTCCTAGGAACATTACTTCCTTCACCAAAATTCGCATTTCTTCGAACTTAGCAAACAATCTTTCATTCCTCAAAGTTTGTAACACCATTCTTAGACGTTCCTTATGGTCTTCCTCATTTTTTGAATAGATGAGAATGTCATCTATGAAACCAATACAAACTTGTCTAAGTACGGATGAAACACTCGGTTCATGAGGTCCATAAACACCGTTGGTGCATTAGTTAATCCGAATGGCATAACTACAAATTCATAATGGCCATATCTTGTTCTAATGCGGTTTAGCTATGTCTTCGTGTCGCACTGAGTTGATGGTATCCCGACTTGAGATCGATTTTTGAAAATATACCGCTCCTCTCAATTGATCGAACAAATCGCCGATTCTTGGTAAAGGATATTTATTCTTGAGCGTCATCTTGTTCGACTCGATAGTCTATACACATCCCAAGGATCCATCCTTTTCTTCGACGAACAATACAAGGCTCCCTGGTGAAACACTAGGTCTGATGAAACCTAGATCCAACAATTCTTGGATTTGGATTTTCAGTTCTTCCAATTCCTTTGGGGCCATTCTGTAGGGTGCTTTTGACACTGGAGCCGATCCTGGTTCCAAGTCAATGGTAAATTCCAATTGTCTATCAGGAGGTAATCCTGGTAGATCCTTAGGAAATACATCTCGAAATTCCCTGACAACTTCTATGTCTTCTATCTTCAATTCCGACTTTTCTTCTCCGTTTAGGTAAACGAGAAAAGCATGGTATCCTTTCTTATTCATCATTTTCCTTGCCTTCAATGCGGACACAATTGGGACTCTCTTTCCCATGTCGATTCCATGGAAATGCGTTGCTTTTGCCCAAGAAAATGAAATGATATTTTCCTTTCCTCGCAAAGAATCGTGGAGTGGTTTGCGCCAACCACCCATTCCTAGGATTATATCTACGCCACCCATGGACATTATGTTCAAATTATTTGCTAGAACCCTTAGTGATCCTAAGTTCAACTCTAGGTTCAAGCAAGAAATGTGTAACATCATAATTCCTCCTATAGGTGAAGAGATTCCCATATCCCGATTTGCCTTTATAAAGACTCATCCCAACAGGTCTACGCATGATTTTTCTATGAAAGAGTGCGAAGCACCCGTGTCGAACAATACTATAATGTATGTTGAGAAGAATTCCCATACACCGCCAGTTTCCTCGGTCCTGTTCGCTTTGTTGCGGCAAAGCATACGCCTAGCTCGAGGTAGCTGCGGTCGGGCGTGGTGCTTGCTTTCTTTGGGTTTATTCTTTGTTGTCGGGATCTTTATTAGTTAGACGCTGCCGTAGTGGTTGTTGTCTTCGTTGCTGGGGTGGTTGCCACTGCTGTTGTGGTATTTGTTGTTGTGGTTGTTGCAGCTGTTGTGGAGGTTGTTGCCATTGTTGCGGCTGTAGTTGTTGTTGAGGTTGGGGCTGAAATTGGATAGCCCTCAGCGGTTGGACATTACCGGGTTGGTTCGCCTTACAAACTGTTTTCCGAACGTATCCCGGACAAAAGTTTGCGTAATGTCCTTTCATGCCACACCTAAAACAGTTTCCACTGCCCGCCATGCACATTCCCGTGTGCATCTTTCGGCATTTTGGGCACGGAAGAGTCCTTCGCTGCTCTTGTGGTCCCCTCGTTGGAGGAATAAAAGCTGGCTTCCTCCATCCTTGTCCTTGATTTGCTGAGTTCCCCTGCCACTGCTGTTTGTTACTTTTGTTTTCAAAGCTTCCTCGCTACTATTACCAAAACTAGCATCCCATTTTCTTTCCTCTGTCCATGGTATTCTCGCATGAGCCGATCCCGACTTATCATCCGCATTCTTCGCCTCAATGTCCAAAGCTCGTAAGAGCCTCAAGATAAGTCATGTCTCCAAGACCAGAAGAGACATTCTTATTTCTCGCCTTAACCCCGATCTAAATTTCTCCGCCATCTTTAAGTCCGTGTCCACTGATCCAAAAGATATCTAGACATTTCGCAAAAGTGCGATCGAATCTGATTACCGACATCTTTTCCTGCTTTAACAAGAAAAATTCATGTTCCTTCTTCTTCTCAGAACTCTTCTACATACTTATCATATACTTCCTTTTAAAATCTTCCCAAGTCAATTCCTCCATCTCGCTTTCTGCTGTGAAAGTTTTCTTCCGGCCTCCCACCGTAAATCAAGCAGCCCATTTAACCCGAAGGCTACACACGATAGTCTTTCTTGTGTTGTGCACCTTAGAAAAGTGAAAATTCTCTCGATAGTTCTCATCCATCGCTCAGCCTATTAGGACTACCTTCCCATTGAAAGTAGGAGGCTTTGTCTTAAAACAATTCCTCTATCCTGCGGTCAGCCGAGGTGGAGGTGGTCAAGCAATCACTATTCCTCTTGTTCCTAATTCTACCTCTTCTCCCAGGTGCCTCTGCCGCTTACTTCTCGTTCGGGATCTTGTCTGGGAGGCATTACATTGTGTAAAATATATCATTAGCATCATGTATCATTTTTATAACTCAATATGTACAATTTCATTTCTTTGCCTTTTAAAAACAATAACTTAAATAAAACATTTCATTCTTGTCATACATAAATTTGTTGCAAAAGCCTCTCGATCACACATACATACAATTGCAAAAGCACCATAGATAATGTACTTTGCAAACACAAGTCCTTATATCCAGGATTACTTACATGCTTGTTTCCAAAATATTTCAAAAGAAAAGGCCATACACATATCGGCCTTAAGGCTTTACAAAAATTAAAGTCATGCACAATGGCTTTATAGCCTTACAAAAATTTAGTTTCCCCCATCGCTCAAGTTTTTCAAAAGCATAAATAAAACATACATAAAATAGATAACATAATCCTTCAAATTTTACATCAACATCACTACTACATCAACTCCTCGAATCTTCCTCATCTTCCTCAGATCCTCTTCCTCCTCGTCCGAGTCATCACCCCGCCATATGCTCTAGAGGTCCAGCCCATTACTCTCTACCATCGGATGTCCATGATGGACCATAATCCACACGAATCGGATCGTAGCATCATGGATGGGGTTATACCCATCAAGAGTACCAGAACACTAATCCGCGGTGTCTCGACGCGGAAACTCTCAACCTGGCGGTAAGGGTGTGTCATCGGTGGTAGAGGCGGAAGTGGTGAACGCACCGGATGTCCGAATATCAGGTGGGAAAACAGGGCTCCTAAAGCTCTAGTCCGGTCGCTCCGTCCGCCGAACAAGTCGCCCTCGTCAATCCGATATCGTGGTACCACGGGTCAACAACGTGGAACCTCGTGCAGCCACCGGGTGACTCATCACGCCATGTATACTCCCGTGGAGGAGATAAGGTCCTCTTTAGCGCGCATAGATGCTATATACATACGCCGGTGGGTCATGAACCGGTAGATCACCTATCAAGTCATATCCTCCAACAAGCTGCGGTAAATGTAATCCCTAGAAACCTCACGAGCATAATCTTCCCAATCACATGGAAGTATAGTAAGAAGACGCTTAATGCCGCCGTAGTCCGTCACGCCATAAACTCTCGCATTCCTCCACAATCTAAAGTAATACATCGAAACTCTCCTAAATCCTCGCCGCACACATCCGCCTTTCCGATAAATACGGATAGTCTCCTCGTGGGTCGGGTTAGGTCCTATCCTCCTCCTCGCAATGTAACGATTTCCTCCATCCGTCACGATCAAAACTAACCGTTAGACACTACTAATATCCGATAGCAGATAGGGTAGCTTAGTACTTCGATTAATCAACTAAGATAAACTATTTAACCTATAACCAAACATTCTTAACCCACCTAGTAAACAAAACTTCTATTGCTACATTAAGCTTACATAAGGTATCATAGAGTCCTCGGTTCTATCTAAAACTCAAGCTGAACTTTACCCAGACTCTACTGTATTTGGGAGATGGAAAAAGAGATTCTGTCCTTCATAACAAATGAAGTTCAGAATGTTAGGAATACGCAGGCGAAAACCATGCATAAAACGGAGTCTTATCGAGGGAGTACGGTTAAAAACAAATTTACTGCGCAGTGCAGAAAATTTTCGCGATTATAGCAACGTTCCGAGAAGGTGCCAATAATGACATCATACGCGCTATGGCTGCTGCCGACTTAGTATAACTATTACGTCCACATTTTCAAATTGAGGCTTGTCATTCTGAAATCTTGGTCCACGATCACGCAAGTTGAAATTGTGGTTATGATCGCCGCTTTAAGCGTGATACAAAGATTCATCTTCTTCATTCTTCATAGTCAACGTTGTTCTCGATCATCTTTACGCTCCATTCTCGCCGTTCAAAACCCGAAATTAAAAACACATTCATGCTTCCTATCATTCTTTTGTTTACTTTCATTATGGGAACATACTTCCTATATCGTCTACGTTCTTCTCAAGAGCATAGCATACTTTGTTATCAACATAGATTTCATAATTCATAAGCATAACATCCAAACCACATCATACTTCGTTCATACATATTTGTACATATCATTTTGTTTTCATACATTCGTCTTTAATCATCATGATTCATTTCAAACATACATTTCAACTTAACCACTTCATATCATTGCTATTAAATTTCAAAATTTAGGATTTTTGAAAATTTTTCATTCATAACTCATCATTTCAATCATCATCACATTACAACTTTCCTTTTCCCTTTTTCTTCAAAAATCTTTTCAAATTTGGTCAGCATATAAAAATTTTCACTTCATAAGCTCAAATAAAACTAGTTACCTTTTTCCCCGTTGAGCTCGACGTGATGGAGTGTTGAGAATAGCCAGGAGATTTTCTAGAAGTTTAGTAACTCAATTCTGGACTTAGTTTAGAAGGAAATGGGGTTTCAAAGAGCAACCGCTCACGATACCACTGTTACGACCCACTCCGGATGACCGGAGTGAGCGGACTAATACTAGGAATAGTATTCAAGGATACGGACGATCGTCACGATAGACATATCATATGAGAATATAGAACTTAAGATTTAACATACACTTCTAACATTTCGGTTCAAAGGGGTTAGCCATCGGATCCAAAGGATATGACGATCCAAGGACTTCATAGTTCACGTTATTATAGTATCTAACATGGAAATAAAATAGTTCGAGAGTTGCAATGGAAGTGTGTGAATACATATGACGATATGTATTCAAGGTTATCCATTCCTAATGAACATCGAGGACATACGGCTTTCTCAACACTCCTCCATCATCAAGAATCGAGCTCAACCTCGCACATTTAAAACAAACATGCAGGCTAAGTACAAAATTTGTACCCAGTGGACTTATGCCGAAAACATTTCATTTTCGATTAATTACTCTGCCAATATAGTGGTAAGACACAAGGGTTTTATTTGAAAATGCCTTGTGCTTACTAAAATATTTTCATGAGTTTATAAAAGTCGCTTGGCCAAGCATTTTCTTGGTGTACGTACTCCATATCCCTTATTATCATGTCATCAAATTATCATAGTCGAAAGTCGTGAAGGAGGCCTCCTTCTACGACCCCGTGACCGGCCGTGAATTGTCCTTACAAAGACACGGTCACCATCGGTACACGTTAATCCTAGCTGTATAAGTTCTTCCCAAGATAGGATCCGATATCGATTTTCATTCATAAGTTGGGAATAATCCATCAACATCACATCATACACGGATAGGATACGATACACAAAACGTAAACATTTGGGTGTAATCATTTAAAGAATTTTAGCATTAGTTGAAAAGTATCGTAAACAAGATAGTTGAAAAGAGTAGCAAAGTTTTTTGCTTTTAGTAATAAAGCCCACCGAAATTATTGTTCGCCTTTAACGCTTTTCCTTACTCGTCAACGTCCGGTGGTGCGTGCGTCGTCCACACCTTTATATAAAAGGATGCCTTAGTACGCCGCTTACGTAGTTCGGACTTACAAAGTTTATAATCAATTCGATATTTCATATCGACGTGAATTCAATTCCTTAATGAATTTAATTCGCTTCTCAAACGCGATCATTTAACATTTTCGCTTTTCGATAAACGAGATAGTGTTATAAATGACCAATTTACCCTCTTGGTAAATGGTCCAACGTTTTCTCACGCTTTTCGATTTCACGACTTTAAACATGAAATCTTTTCATATTAATGTGATATCATTAGCATATGATACGCCTTATGCATATTAGCGTATTTATCGAACGCTTTTCAGACGTTGATTTCAAAAGTCAACAATTTTGACTTTTCAAGAATTTAATTACTAAGTCTTATTTTAGTATTAAATTTTTTGAAAATCAATTTCCAATTGATTTCTTTTTATAAACTGTTTTAATATGTTTAAAAATAATTTTTAAACATATAATTCATTATAAATAATGAATTTAAGGATTTAAAATCCTTATTTCTATTTTTAAAATAATCACGGCTATTTTGAATTACGACAACCAAATATTTTCGAAAATTGATCATAATTTCCAAATATGTCTAAAATAGTATTAGACATATAATTTGTTAATAAACTTGATTTAAAAGGATTTAAAATCCTTGAAAATCTTAAACATTCTCGGTAATTATATTAAATTACCAAATGATGTTTAAATTTTTTCAAATATTATATAGTGTATTAATATACACTATGGTCATTAATATGTCATAAGATCAACCAAACAATCTTTGAATATCACCTTATTATTTAATAAGGTCTCGGCATTTTTTTTTAAAAATGCTCAACAATTTTTCTAAAATCTAAATAAATTACTACAAGGTCTAAACATTAGTCCATGACATTTTTATGTCATATAATCCATAATATGACATTTATACACCATATAAATGGTATATAACTCTCGGCCCTTTACATATTACACATTAAATATTTTATAAAAATTTCCAACATATATATCATGCTCATAAACTATAGTGTAACAACATTACATCATAATATGCATCAAAGACCATTTGATCATCACCATTTGAGTGTGTAACTCATCGGTTTTTTTGAAACAAATGTGTAATTGATCTTCAAAAATTTTAACAAAATCATAAGATGCATAAAACACATTTTAGAACAACAATATAACATTGCATGTCACAAAATAAAATTACACACTAACATATGTATATATATATGTCTCGGCCCTTTTTTTTAAAATAATAGATAGAATTTTTCAAAAATTCTAATTAAATCACTATAGACTTTTATAACATCATAGAGTAATTATATGTTCTTGCATGTCTCAAATAAAAATGATTCATTAACATATAATTATATATATATGTTCGGTTATTTAAAGAAAAATAGAATTGATCTTCTAAAAATTTCCAACAAATTGCTATACACTCTTAGTTCATCATAACCCAAGATTATCACCTTGCATGTACAAAAATGAAATCATACACCTACCTATAAACTCATATATGCTTCGGTTGTAACAAGAAATTGGCATGGATTTTTTTTAAAATTTCAAAATAAATACTATGGACACATATAACATCATAGATCATAATTTCATGCTCTAATTCATACCTTTAAACCTTGGTCATCACAAATTATTTTACATATGTTTCGAAATTTTTTAAAACATATAACAATCTCAAATCATCATGCTACACAATCTTGGTACACAATATATCTATTGCTTCGAAAATTCTTGAACAAAAATTAGACATGCAACACATTTGAAAACAAGAATACATATCTATTCATTTTCTCATCATTTATATACATGCAATAGCAAAAGACTACCAACTAAGATCATCAAGAACACATGCAAAACTCTAGACTACTCTTCGAAAATTTCGAAGGTTTCAAGAACAAAACCAAGCTTTTGTTCAACTCCCACTCAGGCTATGGATGGATGGAATAAAGTACAAGGTGTCTAAGTGTTATATGGAGATGAAAGAAGAAAAATTGAAGCTTGAAGAGGAGGGGAAGCTCTCGGCTATGGCTGAAGCTTGGAGAGGATTTTTGGGAGAGAAAATGGTTTGGAGAGAGAATGGAGTGTTAGTGTTTTGAGTGTTGAGTGTGAGTGTGATAGAGAATGAAAGAAAATCTGAAATTCCTCCCCTCATATCCCCCTATACACGGCTCTCTCTCACTTGCACACACAAGAGACCTTTCACATTTTAATAATATAATAAACACTAATGGGTAGCTAATCATGAAAGTCTTACACATAAAATATATCTTGAAAATAGCTAATATATCCCACTAATGGCTGAGCTAATATAATATATATATATCACATAGTAAATACATGAAAGTAGTGGGAAGATATACCACTTAAAAAATCGGTACTCATATATATATATGAGTGATAGAATAAAATTACACTTTGTTATACATATACACATAGTTCACGCTTTTATGCCTTAAACACTTTAAATAATTTAATTCATGCTAAACATACATATATACATCATATAATATAATTTAGATGATATTTAATATCATAGGTTAATTAAATAGCATAAGAGAAGAAGATAATTTAACTTATGCACAAAATAAATGGCTATCGGCCATTTGGTTCGATCATAGCTTAAAAATTTTATTTCATGTTATTCATAAGTATATTCACCAAGGTATATGATTTAAATAATAATTATAGCATAGGATAATTAGTTAGAGCAAAAATTTTCAAAGAAAACCCTAATTTCATAATATTAGGGTTTTCGAAACTAAGGTTGAGCTTTTTATTCATTCTAATGTTCAAGCATTAAATAAATGCTTATTAGTACTGTAATATCATAAAATATCATAGGAAATAATTTTCTAAAGTTTCTTGATCATTAAAACCATCTTTCATCTTATCTCTAAACGTTGACGTTTGAAAACGCCTCAAACGCTACGATCGACTCATCTTTTAAAATGGTCGTAAATACTGTAATCTCATTATAAAAATATTCCATTAATAATGGAATATAATTCCAAGCTTGATTGCTTAAGGAATATCGTGACATTTCAACGAATGATACGCATTCGACGTTAAAATGTCATCACCGATAAAAGCTAAAACTTTCGATTCCTTTCATTCACTAACTTTGAGTTAGTGTGTAACAGGAAATTATTCCTTGTAAACAATTGAAATCATACTTGATTTCATATGTGATTTGATTTCACGGCAAAATTTTATTTTACGGGTTTTAAAGACCGTAATTAGGCTTTTAAAAACTACGGGTTACTACAGGTGGAGGGATTGCAAGGTATGATTGTGGTCATGATATGACATGCACCAATGCATGTGCATACTTTCTTACACACTCTTACACTCTCTCTCTCATAGCAATCATTTCTACCACTTAGACCCCTTATGGCTGATTTTTGAATCCAAAAATATCTTTAATTATTTGATAATAAATAATATCACATATCAAAATATTGTGTGGACTATTACTCGTCTACACACATGATACACACACATACCTAATAAAATACATATCTTGACATATAATAGCATATCATATACTTATCATATAGTAATTAATTATAATTTCACGTATATGCTCAATCGAGAATAAAAATTGACATATACTTTGAAATTTGAAATAATTCGAATTACTATAGGACATTAAAATTTCATATGTCATATGATATAATACTCCACGTAATTTAACCAATCACGTCATATGATATGCATGTCATGACTTTCGAATCTTTCGTGCCTCAAATGTAAATTTTCGAAATCATTCATTTATTGATCGCCGGATCAAATTTTAAAACCTTATGAATTTTCAATTCACCCGTGAGACTTGATACTTTAGAAATCATGAAATTTTATAAACATTAAAAGAATTTTCTTATCCGAGAAATAGGGACCTACTTAACGTCTCAGTATTTCTATTACTGGATTTTCTTAAGGCGAAAAATGCAGGTGTTACACTTATCAATTATAAAATGAACCAAATTGGCCATATAAATTAGGCAGAAATGAAGTTTATCAAGGAACAATAACATATATGTAGACTTTAATTGAGATATTAACTCCTTCTCAATTTATTATTTTTTGAAAATTTACTCTAAGCTTTAATCTGAATTTCAAATTGACCAATAAATTCTGGACAAATTTGTTCCTCCCATAAAATAAAAAAGGTTTGTTATGACAAAAAGATGCTGGAAAAGAACAATCCAAAAGTTTTTGGACAACAATTTTTTTTCAAAAAGGACTAAAATAATAATAAGGTTTTACATGAAAATTGTTGATGAGACCATTCTTAGCGGGAAAATGGCCGTTATATAATTTGATATACAACTCATCAACATATTTTCTTCAAAAGAAGTGGATGAACCATTAATCTATTATTATTATTATTATTATTATTATTATTATTATTATTATTATTATTATTATTATTATTATTATTATTATTATTATTATTATTATTATTATTAAATGAATTTTAATAAAATTATTGGTAGGTGTTGTTTGAGTGGAGAAATGGTCTCACTATGTGTTAGGTTGTGAGTTTTAGGAATGATTTTTGTTGGAAAAATTCCTAAGTATCGAAAATACTGGGAAATTCTGTGTATCAAGAATTAATCTATCCAAATAGTGTGTTTCGATTAGATCCCAAAATCTCTTATGACTGTCTTGTTGAAGTAATTAATGCTACTAACTTGCTTGTGAGTTAGGTTTCAGCAGCGAACTACCAGTTTGGATAGATCCAAGAATGAAGGAGTTCAAACAGTACTGAGAGTCATCATACTATAGGAGTATCAGTATCAGCGTAACTGACGACAACTCAACTGAAGGATCACGTACTAAAGACTGAAGACTGACGTGAGACCAACTGATGTCTGAAGACTGAAGTACAAGCGATGCTGAAAATAAGAGCTACTAGAGTGAAGTCAAGATCAAGATCGACGTCAAGACTAAAGCTCAAGATCAAGATCAAGACTCGACATGAAGGACGAGAAAGAGTCGAGATATGACTAAATGTTAAATCAGGTAGCAGACTGTCTTTGCAGAAGTCAAAGTTGGATACCAATAGTCAAAGTTGGGTACCAAAAGTCAAAGCTGACTGCCAGGAGTTAAAGCTGATGTCCAAGAGTCAAAGCTGTCTATCGATAGTCAAGCTAACTATCAATATTTATGTCTGACTGAATGCATCATGCTGACTCGGAGTTCTAAGCTGACAAAAGGTGAAGTCCAAACTGCTGATGATAAGAAGATACAGCCTCGACTAACCCAACCTGAAGTCAATACTGACAAAACATGGAGTAAACTAGACAGAAGAAATCCGAAAGGATTTAAGCCTTGAGTGTTTGACTTGACATGTGTTGTAGCATATCTACAGAATATCTTGACATGCCATACCATCATTTCAGAGTTATGGAGCTACAATATACGATGATGCGACCTTTGTTAGAAGGCGTATGTGGATTCTCAATGGGAAGAATTCAGAAGACAAATGGAAGGATTTGAACAGTTGTCCGTCCAATGACACTATTCTTATTCCTCTTTATATATATTATACGGAATCCAACCTTTTAAGGTTACCAAAATGCTGCACAATTGAAATCTCAAGTATTCAAGTTAAAAGCTAAAAGCCAATCAAACAGCTATTTCGAAGAAGGAAGTATTCATTATATTAGTAAGACTCAAGAGCTCACATATACCTATCAGCTCGAGACTTCAACATACACTTCATTACGTCTAAGATATTCACCCTGTATATCTTAATCCTAGACATCATGAGTTTGTCGTATGTTATAACTCAGATCCATAGTTGGAAAATCACTCTACTAAACCCCCTCAAAAGTTAAGTAGAAGTTGGGCTAATAAGCTATGAAATGTTAGTTGCTGAAAACTTGATTTTTAGTACCCGTAAGCTAGAGGTTAAGTCGACTGAATCCTGAAAGCATTTAGTGGTTTCTAGCACCAGTAAATATAGGAGGAACGCCAAGTTCGATGGGATGCTGTAAAGTTACCTCAGTGTCTATGTTTACTCATGTACTTATAAAAAAGACTAATCCAAAGTTAGTGGATTGACTGAGGAATTAGTCCGTGGACGTAGAAATTGATCTCTCAGAACCATGTAAAACTCATTGTGTTATTTACTTTTAGCTCTGCTTTAAAATTATATGTTATTGAACTGACATCAGCAGCAAACAACAGCACAATATTGTTTTGAAACTCTCTATTAGTATCGGTTCGATACTGAAGAGATATAAATGTGAATCTGACTAATATTCGACTAAGTGTATAAACCCGCTTCTTAGTTTTTGTAAGGAAAATCCATTAACCATCATATTCCGCACGTACATCAGTTATCAGTCCAACTAACTTACTGCCTTAGCAGTTAATAGTTTTGCTAACTGATAATCACTCAGCACAAGACATTATCTATCTGAATACATTATCGACATCGATCGGACTATCGATTACTCGATCGAGAGTTATCAAGAACGATCGATCTTGTTACCAAAAAAAAGTTTTAAATTTACCTAATTGATGTATCCCTCCCATAAACCAGTAAGTACCCAGCGAGACCAATAAATTTTTAGTAAATAATGAGTGGTTATGATGTTGAATAGTAAGGAGTAGTATCCTAAAAAGAAAAATGATATACTTTTCATAAACGTTGAATAAAACAATTGTGATACACTTATCATGGACGAATGAAGTATTGTTTTAATGGAAAGGTGGAAAAAGAAAGTTAGTTGATACACTTAGTAAATTATATTGCTATAGATGTGGTGTTTACAATTTGATTAATCATTTTATAAAGTAATTATCCATACATTAATTAACCACAGTTTGTTATTTCAACAAAAATATTGCATAGAAAATGGATAAATCTCCGATGGAATTTTCGTAAATGTAATTAATTCTAGGGATATTTATATATTTATACTAAAACATGCCTGTTTCTTATAAACATGCATACTTTTGATATTCACATATAAGCACCCACCTAAAAATGCTACTATCTGATACTCAAAAAGTGAGCCCAATCAAAATTAAAAAATAAAATATATTAGTATTGAAATTGTGGTCTTTTTATGAAAAGTCAGTGTAAAAATGTAATCAACCCTTAAATACTTGACTACTATTTAGTTAGTAAAAAATAGTATTTATTTAGCCCAAAAGTGACATCAGTAATTTCATCTGAAAACAAAATTAGTTAATAATTCCATTTAAAAAATGTCAATAGTTCATTATTTAAGAAAAATTATACAAAAGAATTATTGAATTTGTTGCATGCAATAGTTTTACATACAAATAACGGTTAATATTCAAATATAGTTTGACTTTTGTTCATATAAGTATTTTATGGTTGACATTATAAAATATTCAAGTATAGCCTAAAAATTAATCTCTTTTTATAAATATATCTTGATTATCTAATGATGTCAAATAAAACATGATGTGGACTAAAGATTACTAATTTGACCGTTGATCATGTGTGAAAGAACAATATCTTTTTGTCTTATGCAATCATTAATCCATGTCACGTTTCCATCGATGTAGTTAAATAATTAAATTATATTTATAACAACGGAGCAATTTTCAAACTATGATTCAATATTTTAAAATATAAAACCATAATGTAGTAAAAAATTAGGCTATATCTGAATACTAACCTTCCAAATAATCGGATTTGAAGCCCAAATTTGAAAACTACATTTTGTCAAAATTATTCAGCACAAGTCTAACAAATAATATTGCTCCATTCGTCACGTCCAATACGGTCTATTTATTTTCGGCACGATTATTTAAGAAAAAATATAAAGTTATTAAAATGATAAAAGTAGATAAGTCTCACAATTTTTGAAGAGATAATTATTTCCTAAAAAAAACAGATTACCTTGAATGAAATAATCCAAAAAATAATACATCTCATTTTAGATGAGACCAAATGATTATTTATTTATTTGTTACCGTAAATGCCAAACAACATTAAAAAATCAGCCAATTAAAGTTAGTTTTATTACTACGAAGTACCCTCTGTCATGTCCTTTCCCTTTCTTCCATCTTCCTGCTCTCCTCCATCTCTCCCACCTAATGCACAATTCCTCTGCTTCCAATTGACCCCATTCCCCCCAAATTTCTATAACCACACCCTATCTGCGCAAGTTTCACGGCAATACCTCCGCCGCGCACCGCAATGCCGGCACGAGCTTCCGTTTCAAGACACTTGCTTCTTACTGTATTCTTCCTTCTCCAACCCTAGCTTCGCCTTCCTCCTCCTCCTCCACCGCATTTCCTTCAGTTAGCTTTGGCTCTGTTCAGCTCGGCTTTGGCTCGGGAGTGGCGTCGCCTAGCTTATACCCGATCGGCGGTCGGCTCAACCTCTTCAAATTAATTCGGACGGGGTTCGCATATTTATGTTGGTCAGTTAATAGCTTGAGTACTACTTACTATAATGTGTCATGAGATACTAATTGATTGTAAATGTTTGTGCATTAATCTCTAAGTGGCCATACTTTGCTGTGATTTTGTCTTCGAGATTGGCTAGAAGATGGATGTATATGTGGAATTTGTATATTTTTTCTGGACGAGCTGACTGGTGTATAAAGAATGTTGTTTCTTATAGTAACTGTTCAATGAGTGATACTCAGTCTTCATACTTCAGTTTCGAGGTTCAAAATTCAAGTCCAAGGTCAAATTTGTAATTGAAACTGTAATGTAACTGCTTATGGATGAACATGGCTAAAAGTTCAGTTAACTTAATACATTTTTCTGTAAATAGGCATAGACCTTTAGATTGTGTAACTGCTTTACATATCAGAACTAACTACTTGCATAACACTTGAAAATGGGTTACTATTCAATTTTTGTGTAGTATATAGCTATATACCAATCCACACTAGTTCCATGTTTTCTGTCAATAAAAAGAGCAAATTCAAAGAAGTTAATTTATATCTGGGCATCTTCTTTAAAAATAATAATAATAATCAAATCTATGATTATTAACACAATTTTCCCTGGACATCACTTCTGCAAATTCATCCATAAATTTTTGTGACCTATTCTCTTTCTTGTATGTCCTAAATTCCTGACACCTGACATTTATCTATGAGGGTATAGCACACGTGGCGAGAGAAACTGCACATATGTTGTAGAATCATAAGATCTAAAGTAAATGTGTTATTACAAGTCTTAATCAACTAATGAATTACATAAATAATTTACTTTTTGATAGTGTAAATAATTATATTTTTTCAATGTCCTGTGATAATTGAACCCAAAAATACATATACTCATAGAAGGCGAAGATGAGAGGGATCCATAATAGTTAAAATTTCTACTTTGTGCTAAAAAGGTGTATTTTCTGGATTTTGCTCAAACCATTGCTGATTTCTTTTTACAATGCCTGAGATAGAGATAAATCGTAGATGAAGAGAGATTGTTGTAGATTTGTCACTTGATCTCTCATCTGAATTGTTTTTCCACTGAAAATATGCTTGTGATCTTACTAAAAATCTGATAAGTTGCTAAAAATAGGTGGTAATATATTGTAACACACAATAATTACTGTTCGTTGATCTGTAAAACACGAGTCATCATCCCGATATATGTGAACCATGCCATGATGACTTTGTGGTTATTTCTATTGTCATACAACTGAAGTTGCAAATAAGTCCAAATTAAAATGTTTATATGCTAAAAAAACACATTAACTGTTGTACACATCCAGAAATAACCCTAAATTGGCGTAGATAACTGGATGCGAAAAATTACGTACAAAAATTTAATGCAATTGGTGCCTGTCAAACTGTTTTTGATAGAGTATATAGATGTAAACATATAAGGAGGGCATAGAAACCAACACATATCTGCATTTTCTCGGTAAGTTTCTTTAAATTGACTATCTGAATTGCATCTTACAGTTCGTTTCATTGTTTCTACTTTTACGTTTTACTTCAACTTTATAGATTTAAGCCTTAAACTGAAAATTGTGCCTTTCCTTGTAAATTTTGTACATTGCTCATTCCGTTAATTATTTCTCCAATTGATGCCGGGTTAGGTATTTGGTTTTAGCATTTGATTCTGTTATGGAGACTGCTTCTGCTAGTGGGATTCGTTTTCGAAGGATTCCACGGCAGTCCGTTTCAAATTGCTTTAAGATGGAACCGTTGGTGAGTTCAATTTCTGATGCTCTCTAAACATGCACAATATTTCGTTTGCATTCCCATCAAGAAGATTAATTTTATGACACTGAGACATCCCATTTCAGTACTATCTAGTGTCTAGTTAATAATTGATTACCTGCCTGCACTACAATATATTGCTTCTGGATGCAAGTGCTTACACTGGACTTTTAAAACCACTCTTTTGTTTGTTCATTCCAGCTGGACGAAAACTTGGAGCAATGGCCACATCTAAATGAGCTTGTTCAGAGCTATGGCGCTGATTGGGTTAAAGACGAATACAAGTATGGGCACTATGAGAGCGCTAGGTCCATCACATTTCAGAATCAAGTCTTTGAGGGGCCAAATACTGACATCGAAACAGGTGTATAGACAAAATAGTTTTTCTATTACATATGAACCCATTAAGTAAAACTGGAAGTCAATACTTGGTCTCATCCTCTCTTGCGGGGAATTGTTGCACTGGATGATGTCGGGGCTCCATTATGATTTTTCAAATTTCTCTAGTACTTTACTGTATTTCTCATTCCATTACTAGTTGGAGTTTCACTTTAATGAGTTTATGAAATCACTAAAACCTTATTCTAAAACAATTATTGTAATTGTGCAACTTATTATTTCTAAACATTCTGAGCTGCACTGCAGAAATGGAGCTAGCTAATGCTAGACGGACTAGGACACAAGTATCAACTGAAGAAGAAGTTTCAAGTACATCAGGAAGTAATTTCTTGCAGCATTTTGGAGAATCCCCGTTGCTGGCATATGAACCCGTTTTTGACTGGGATAATGAGAGATCCACGATATTTGGTCAAAGAATCCCTGCTACTAACATTGTTCAGTACACCAGGTTTCTTCTCTTTACCTGTAATACAGTATATATTCTCCTAATGGTATCATGTCCTCTTTTCTCTGGTTCTTCCCGCCCCTTGTAATGTGTCTTCCCCCTGTTGTAGTGGGCTAAGGATTGCAGTAAAAGTCTTATCCTTGTCATTTCAAGCTGGGTTTGTCGGTGAGTTTATACTAACCTTTTCTTCTATTTCTATGTTAATTGGAGCTCTTTGAGCTTCTAGCTAATTTCATAGCTGAAACAAGAACTTCTCTTGTAGAGCCATTTTCTGGCACTATTTGTTTATATAATAGGGAGAGAAGGGAAAAACTCTCAGAGGATTTCACATTCCACATGTTACCAGCAGATATAAAAAATGTAAGTTGTGGAACTTTATCCATTTCTTCATTTTATTTTCGTATTTGAATATTTACTTATTTATAAGATTTGGATTTGTTATGTCGTTGTTTTAGGCTAGATATGGTGTAATCAACATTTTATTCTTCATTCTAATGGGTTCGATACAATTATGCAATATGGAATCATGTGAAATTTCATACTTTTTGATTTGTATTATCCAGGTGAATAGTTCTGTCGAAGCACGCGGTATTTTCCATGTTGATGTACCATCAGCATCGGTTTGTTTGCTTATCCAATTGGAAAAGCCTGCAACTGAAGAAGGTGGAGTGACTTCATCAGTTTATTCACGCAAGGAGCCAGTAAGCATTACCACATTTGTAATCTTAAACTGAAGCTCTTATTAATATAAAGATAATATTGTAGTTAAATCTTTATTTTCACAATATATCCCATATTTAATGGATATTCATCCCTTTCAACTTTTCTCTATAAAAATGTTCCTTTTTTGTATTATATAAAAACAAATACTGATGATATGGAAGGCGGGGTTCAACTTAGACCTTGTCTTGATCCTTAAGTATTATTTCATATTTGATTGGGATGAGAGCTAGATGAAGGGGTACATTTTATTACATTCAAAAAATAGTATTAGTTGAACTTCCTATTTATGCACTTAGTTGAAATAGAATTGTTATTAATTAGTGAGAAAACTTTATCTCGGCTGTTATAATTATAAGTTTATCATATGCTTTTAAAGATGAATTTAGTCCGTGTACAGTGTTTTATATATACTTTGTACTTTGTTTTTTGTATCTTTTTGGAGTAATTAGGTTCATCTTACTGAGAGGGAGAAACAAAAACTGCAAGTCTGGTCCCGACTCATGCCTCACAGAGAGTCCTTTGCTTGGGCAATCATACCACTCTTTGACGGAGGTGTTACTTCTACTTCCGGTGGGTCTGCTTCCCCCAGCAGTCCACTCGTTACTAGCCTTTCAAGCTCAACTTCTCAAGAGGGAGCTGCTGAACCAGTAGCGAAGATCACATTAGATGGAAAGCTTGGCTATTCTGATGGAAATTCTGTTGTGGTTGAAGTATCAAATCTGAGCAAAGTCAAAGAAGGCTATACTGAGGAATCACTCCTGGTTAGTTCCCTTCATATATATATATATATAGTGAGGTTCAAATTAGAACCATTTTTAATGTGATAATGGAGAATCACAAGAATTCGCCTTGAATATAATAAATTTGATATGAAAGTGGATGCATCCAATGGAAACGTTATTGAATCCAAAATTTTCACCATTTGTGGGGCGAAAATTCCATTTTTTTTTGATGCAGTAACTTTCCGAGAAGATGAATTAACTTTCATATTGCATTCGTCATTTTTTAGTTCTCATGTTCTCACAATAACAATGGTTTTTACGTTCTATATATATGGGTGGGTTATGGTGAGAAAGCTCCTTATTGTAGGAAATAGGAATGTATATGTAAGTCAGCACATCTTTCATATTTGTGTAGCACATGTTGGATTCAGTATATTGAAAGCGTTTGGTTGAGCTTGTATACAATGTTTCTCGTTACCACTATTACAATCTCCTATCCGATTTGAATACTTGATTGCATATATCGTGTCCCCTTATCTCATATATAAGTTAGATCATACATTGTGTAGAAGATCACGTAAGTCCGTATGATTGGTCGAGCTTAATGAGATATAAAAGTTTCACGGTGAGACGACTTAAGGACGAGTTGTCGGTTTAGGCTGCAGTATAGATAAGAAGTGACTTGACTTAGTTGCTTGTCTATGCTGGTACGTCTCTGACGTATTGAAGGATCACAGTGAGATGAGTTCTTCTTTCTGACCGTCGTGAAGAACCAAGATCTCGGTGACTTACGATGATCTAAACCTCGATAAGGTATTAGGTGAGTATGAGTTGTTGTCCATCACTTTGACTTGTTATGGGTGAGGGTTATATGTTCTAACCCAAGATTCTCCGCATCTTGGGTGGTGGCAGTGCTTGTATGTCACGCTAGTTATCTCAGACGAGTCACCGATCCGTTAAGGACGATGACGCCCCTTAAGGAGCTCAAAGGTTTATTGTACTAAACCCCGCAGTTGAGTTAGCTCAAGTACAATAATAAGGTTGAGTGGTACTACTTAAGGAAATGAAGTTATTAATCGCTTTAAGCGATGATTGCTATAAATGATTAATGGACGCTCGATATCTTAAATACGGGATTCAGAATGTCTAAGTGCAAGCCCGACTCAACTTCGGTAATAAAGGGTAAGTCAACATTCTTTCTCTAGTGGAATGATCGAATGTTTATAAATTAATTTATGTTCTGAAATTTGAGCATAAGATAATTAATTTATTTGAGGCCCATCTTTATTCCTTACATTTGATCCTCATTTGGCCCATCCAGTTCGTAGCTAAGGAAAAATCGGCGCCTCATGCTCCCAATGGCAAGATTTTATTCTCTTTATCCATAAGGATATAATTATATTTATGGTATATGCATAGATCCTTTCCATATAAGATTATGGTAATAATCTCGAGAGTATGGAAATAATCCCGAGAGTATGGAAATAATCCTAAGATTATGGTAATATTCCATATAGATTATGGTAATTTCCATATAGGATTATGGTAGTTTCCATATGGGATTAAGGTAGTGCATTATAAATATAAGGTATGAGATAAAGTCTAGGTTAATGCTCATTAATCAACACACAAATTTTCGTAATCTCACAATATTTGAGAGAGAATTTCGAGAATTAGGTGAGCATTGGGTGATTTTCCAAGCATTCTCCATAGATCGCCCTCACTCGACGTTGGAGATTGGGCAACCGGATACGCCCGGAAGGTCAAAGCACGAGTCCGATCCGCTCGATCCATTCATCTCGCTCCATCGACCTCTTCAGATCCAAAGGTAAATACGTGTAAACCCCAACGTGTTGCGATTTAATTATATAGACGCATGCTAGGTTTATAATCAATGTATGGTGAATTAAACACCCAAGATGGATCCTCGGGGCGAGGGTTAATATACGTTTTCCAACATTGGTATCGAGCCTCGATCGAATCTTGGCTCTGCTGGATTAATTCACGTTTGATTATTACGCGCTTATTTGATTGTGGATCCGCTGCTCATCGTGGCTCGCTTTGTTGTTGTTGTTGGTTTTGTTTTACACCACGAGAAAATCCGTGGTTAGATTAGATTTTATTATGTAAATCTTATCCGTAAAGAAGAACGAAGACGAACGAACGAAGAACGAAACGACGGGAAAACAGGTTCTCGGCGTCTTTCGGGTGGTTTCATGGCGAGTCTCGCGGTCGCTAGGGCGATCGCGAGGGCCGCGGCGACGGGCGCGCTCTCGCGAGATCCTCGGCGCTTAGCGAGCGAGCTCGCGGTCGCGAGATTACCCGCGAGGCTGCGCGCGCCGCGGCGCTAGCGGGCGACGGCGCGCGCTCGCGCGCGCGAATACCCGGCTGGCGAAAGCGCACTCATGGTCGCGAGGTATGGCCGCCGGGCGACGGCGTCTCTCAAAGACGCTCGGCGCTTGGGCGTGGGGCGCCGACGTGCTCGACGGGTCGCGGTCGCATTAGCGATCGCGAGGCAGCCCGCGGCGAGCACGCGGCAAGCAGGCGCGAGGTGTGGCGCGATCGGCTTTGCCTCTAGCGCACGCCCAAGACTCTTTGGGCCGACCGCCCGCACCGTTTTGCATTTCCGGTCCGTGCCGTGCACGCGAGGCCCATTTGTTGAATCCGTCCGTGTCTGCACGCGAGGCCTGCTGAAGTTTATTTCGCACTTTGTAAATCTATGTAATAGATTAGATTTAAATGTCTGTGTTTCACGATTGGGCCGCGATGAACGTTTTATTTTATTTTATCGCTCATATGCATGTCGTGGATGTTTAAATTATGCGGTAGCATGCTATGTATGTTTATATTACGTTGACAAACCTTTAAGTGTTTTACGAATTGGATGCGCATAGTAAGCATGCTAGGTTTATCGCGCTTATCAAGCATATTTTAGAATTTCTGCGAGCATGTTTTACATGTCGAGTTCTATAGAAAAGCATGCTAGATTACGTGATCTCGCATGGACAAACCTTTTGAATAAAAAGACTAAGCAAGCAACCCGACAAATTAATTTTTCAAATTAAAATGTCAAGACCTCCACTATTTGATCTCTAAACAAAGTGAGACGACCGTGAGTAAACGCCCACACGCGCGGGCTTGCTTGCACTGCTTATCATAAGTTTGTTAGATGAGATTTCTAAATAAAACCTTTTAAATCTATTGAGAAGTGAGAGTTTCATGTAAACGCCCACACGCGTGGCTTGTATGTGCGATTTTCATAAGTTCTCTAGAGATAGATATAAATGAGATAACAAAAGAATTTGAATTAGAAGCTGTATGGTCCGAGTGAGTATACCAATTCTAAGAATTCATCTTCTTCGTTAAAATTGTGGTCATTGCTTAGACATCACCTCAAGTACAACTTCCCGCCAAGTCCCTTCTTGCGATAGTGATGTGGTCTAGTAAGGTCCAATCATTAATTTCATTTGTCATAAGGATAAGTTGACATGGATTGAAATTAAACGACTAAAAGGTATATTTTAGTCCGGTCGGGGGTTCATGTAAACGCCCACACGCGTGGCTTGCATGTGGGATTCCTTGGGCGATTGGAGGTTTCAATTAATATTGTTTTATCAAAAGGTTACAATATTATTGTTACGAATTATTTGCGATCGTATGCTTATGTGTTTTACATTATCGCTTCGAGATATGTCTCTTACGCCGATTATCAATATGCTCGCACAAAATCCGTTATCCGTCCAAATTTTATCGAGTGGAAACGAAACATGGAATATGTTCTTATCATTGAAGAACACATGTTTGTTCTCACTACTCCTAAACCCGATGCCTCATCGACGATCGACTAATGAGCCGAGAGTCAAGCGCACTTTGGAATAAGTCAAACAATATGGCTAAATGCTATATGATGACTACGATGTCCAAAGGCTTGCAGTGCGCAGATCATCGATGGCGACGCGATCGATATTTGGTCAAGTCTCGAGAGTAAGTTTGGGCAATCGGATCGACATCCGCCCACACAATGAGAGAAATCTTGGCGTGTAAGATGGAAGAAGGAAGTTCGATCCATGAACATGTCTCCCACACGACTCATCTCATGGATAGTCTTGATCGGTTGGGAGGAGGTATTGACGGCGGCCAAGGTCGATATCATCCTCAATACACCGCCCAAGTCTTTTGAGAACTCGCGTGAATGCGATCATGAGCAAGACCGAGTTTACACTTAGTCGGTTGCTTAATGATCTCGTTTGTTGCGGAAGGAGTTATGGGAAAAGGAGCACATGCTCTTGCTAGCACATCTAAGGGCCCAAAATTTTCATCGCAAAATGGAAATAGAAAAGGGTGCCAAAGGTGGTAGAGGCGAGGCAAATAGTGGGAGTAATGGGAACAAGAACATGGTTGCCACCGGAGGCTTGAAGAAGCGAAGGAGAAGGCAAGTGCTTCAAGTGCGGTAAGACGGGCATTGAAGGCCAAGTGCCCTATGCTCGAGGCTCAAGGTACGCCGTTTGCTTTAGTAACGGAAACATGTTTAGCGACTTGTTCTACCCATTCATGGGTAGTAGATACGGCGTATAATCGATCATGTTTGTTACACCTGCGGGTTCCCGCGGACAAGGAGCTGTTTGATGGCGAGATAACGATCTCCATGGGCAACGCGCGAAAGTCAAGTCATTGCGCTTGGAGATGTTCTTTATGTTTTGGGACAACAGCTTTTAGTTTTGAAAGACGTTTATATGTGCCGGATTTTCATGGAACCTTGTTTCGCTTTCAAATTATTTACTCATGGATATTCTCGTTATTTTTGATAGTGGTGTTTCTATCATAAGAAATGACGGTTATCCGTGTTGGCACCTTATATAATTCGCTTATACTATTTCTCGCAAAACATAATACCTATAACTATGTTGCATCTTCATCAAACCCTAAAAGAGAAAGTTTTCTTCAGAAGATGACTCTACTTTCTCTCGGCATCTTAGATTAGGTCACATCAATCTAAATAGGATCCAAAGACGGCTAAGAATGGAGCGTTAGGTAATCTCTGCTACTCCGCTCCCGGTCGCGAATCTGTATATGAAGGTAAGATGTCGACTGCACCTTCAAAGCGAAGGGTTATAGAGCCAAAGAAATGTTCGAGTTAGTCCATTTCGACTGTGTGGACCGATGTCCACACAAGCTCGTGGAGGGTACAGTATTTTGTCACTTTCATCGACGACACTAAGGTACGGATACATATACCGCTTCACCGCAAGTCCGAATGCTTTGAGAAATTCAAAGAATTTAAGGCGGAAGTGGAGACGGCTAGGTAAAGTATCAAGTCATCATGCGGTCCGATCGCGGTGGCGAATACCTCAAGAATAAGTTTATGGACTATCTAGTGAAGTGTGGGATTACATCCCAACAAGACTTCACCAAGCACACCACAAAGAAAATAATGTGTCGAGCGAAGAAATAGGACTCTTTTGGAAATGGTTAGATCTATGATGAGTTATGCTACATCGCCTATTTCGTTCGGGATATGCCTTAGAGGCGGCGGCATACTTGCTAAATCTAGTACCGCCCAAGTCAATCGAAAAGACCCCTTTCGAGTTGTGGTTTGGGCGAAGCCCGCTTTAAGCCACATAAAGATATGGGCAAAGACACGGCTTTGAACAAGAAAAGTCGACAAGTTGGAGGCTAGATCCGACGCAAGGTCGTTTATCGCTATCCTAGAGGAACGAAGGTGGTTTATTCTATAGTCCTAAGGATCGAAGGTCATTATTAGCACTAATGCCCGATTCTTAGAAGAGGATTATATGAAAAATCATAAGTCCAAAGTTGAAATCATTCTTCAAGAATTAGAAGATGATCGATTCCACCACCGACAGCCAAAGGTGCGAGATGTCGAGTCTAGTGGGAGGATCGACACCGATACTTCAAGAAATTGAAGTGGGTCGAGTTCCATTGGAGATACCGACCATACAAGTGGTACCTACACAAAGAAGTTGTGCAAGTTAGAGAACCACAAGTATCTGCACCCACCGCTGCTATTGTGCTCAGAGAACCTCGTCGAGTGGGAGGGTTGTTCGTCAACCCGAGCGATTTATGTTCGTGGGTGAATCTTGGATTTAGTCCCAGCAGATTTAACATGCAATAATCGACCCATGGACATACAAGGAGGCGATACAAGATATTGATGCAAGATCATGGCACACCGCTATGGACTTAGAAATGGAGTCCATAACGGCTATGGATGTATATGAAAGACACCTCTACCGGATGGCAAGGAAGCCATAGGTAGTAAGTGGATATACAAGAGAAGAGAGATTCCGATGGAGAGGTTTCGCTTTTAAAGCCGTGCTTGGCGAAGGGTACATTCAGATTGAGGGCATCGATTTCGACGAGACCTTTTCACCGTAGCAATGCTCAAGTCCATCGTAATTCTTCTAGCCATAGCAGCCCACTGAACCTAGAGGTTTGGCAATGGATGTTAAAACCGCTTTTCTAAACGGTTACCTTGAGGAAGGTAGAGACATCTATATGCAAAGAACTCAAGGTTATGTGGTAAGGGTGAAGAGCATCTAGTATGGAAGCTTAAAGTCCATTTATGGACTTAGCGTGCCTCCCGATCATGGAACTTACGCTTTGACGAGGTGGTAAAGTCCTATAGATTTACCCAGTTGCTTCAGCGAGAGTTGTGTGTATCGGTTAGATGTCAACGTGATGTGGTATTTCTTGCACTTTATGTAGATGACATCCTTCTAGTTGGCAACAACGTGAAGTTGTTATCGCACGTAAAGAGTTGGCTATCCGATCGCTTTCAAATGAAAGACTTAGGAGATGCAGCGTACATTCTTGGGATCAAGGTTTACCGAGATCGCAAAAGAAAATGTTGAGCTTATCTCGTGCGCCTTACATTGATATCGTGATTACTGTTTTAGTATGCGCACCGCCAAGAAAGGATTGCTACCTTCGCACATGGCGTTCCTTTATCAAAACGCATCACCTATGACCGCAAAGGAGATAGAGGAATGAGACAAGTTCCTTACGCTCCGCCGTAGGAAGTCTCATGTACGCAATGCTATGCACGAGGCCCGATATCCGCATCATGCGGTGAGGCATAGTAGCTAGATATCGCCTAACCTCGACAAGCTCATTGATGCGATAGAAGCATATACTCAAGTACCGAAAAGGACTCGAGATTATAGGCTAGTTTACCATGCGAGATAGTCTAATGCCTTTGGGTTATCTGCACTGGATTTCCAAGCCGACCGTGATGAGAAAAAGTCAACCTCGGGCTATGTGTTTACCTTGGGAGGTGGAGCCAGATCTCAAGTGAGTGCAAAGCAATGATGCATTGCGGACTCTACCATGGAAGCCGAATATGTAGCCGCCTTGAGGCTTCTAAGGAGGTCAGATGGTTTAAGAACTACCTCATGGATCTAGATGTGGTACCGGTTTGCCCAAGAGTATCATAGTTTATCGTGATAACTCGTGCAATGGCAAACTCGAAGGAACCACGGACCCACAAGCGACTAAACACATAGAGAGAAAGTACCATGTCATACGAAATCGTTAGGCGGTGGACGGTCGATTGAGAAGATTGATACGACGGAAAACCTAGCGGATCCATTCACGAAGAGCCTGCCGCAAAAAGTCTACGATGGACACGTTAGAGGACTTGGATTGCGCTTGATGGCACCCACTTAGAAAGGAAACTTTTGTATAAGTGGGAGAAGCAAAGTGATGGTTGTTTGTAATAGCTAGTAGAGAGACACATTGTATACTAAAAGTTTGCTTTAGTATAAGTGGGAGATTGTTGGATTTGTATACTGAAAGCAGTTTGGTTGAGCTTGTATACAATGTTTCCTGTTACCACTATTACAATCTCCTATCTGATTTGAATACTTGATTGCATATATCTGTGTCCCCTTATCTCATATATAAGTTAGATCATACAGTGTGTAGAAGATCACAGAAGTCTGTATGATTGGTCAAGCTTAATGAGATATAAAAAGTTTCACAGCTGAGACGACTTAAGGACGAGTTGTCGGTTTAGCCGCAGATAGATAGAGAAGTGACTTGACTTAGTTGCTTGTCTATGCTGGTACGTCTCTGACGTATTGAAGGATCACAATGAGATGAGTTCTTCTTTCTGACCGTCGTGAAGAACCAAGATCTCGGTGACTTACGATGATCTAAACCTCGATAAGGTATTAGGTGAGTATGAGTTGTTGTCCATCACTTTGACTTGTTATGGGTGAGGGTTATATGTTCTAACCCAAGATTCTCCGCATCTTGGGTGGTGGCAGTCTCAGATGTCACGCTAGTTATCTCAGACGAGTCACCGTATCCGCTAAGGATGATGACGCCCCTTAAGGAGCTCAAAGGTTTATTGTACTAAACCCCGCAGTTGAGTTAGCTCAAGTACAATAATAAGGTTGAGTGGTACTACTTAAGGAAATGAAGTTATTAATCGTTTTAAGCAATGATTGCTATAAATGATTAATGGACGCTCGATATCTTAAATACGGGATTCGAATGTCTAAGTGCAAGCCCGACTCAACTTCGGTAATAAAGGGTAAGTCAACATTCTTTCTCTAGTGGAATGATCGAATGTTTATAAATTAATTTATGTTCAAATGAGCATAAGATAATTAATTTATTTGTACCATCTTTATTCCTCGTGATTTGATCCCCTGGCCCATCCATCCGTAGTAGGAAGAAATCGCGCCTCATGCTCCCAAAGGAAAGATTTTATTCTCTTTATCCTACATGGATATAATTATATTTATGTATATGCATAGATCCTTTCCATATAAGATTATGGCTATAATCTCGAGAGTAGAAATAATTCCTAAGAGTATGGTAATATTCCATATAGATTATGGTATTCCTAGGGGTAGTCCGCATCATATAAGAGTCAAAGCCACTCAAGAAACCACTTCAATACCAATGAGAATTGACTGAGTTGGGTGACTTGTAGTATTCTCCATAGATCGCCCTCACCGACGCGAGAGTCAAGAACCGGAATCCCGTGGTCAAAGCACGAGTCCGATCCGCTCGATCCGCTCATCCCGCTCGATCCCTCGCGATCCAAAGGTAACACGTGAAAACCCCACGTGTTGCATTTAATTATATACGATGCTGGTTTATAATCAATGTATGGTGAATTAAACACCAAGAGGATCCTCTAGTAGGTTAACACGCTTTTCCTTCAAAGACAATCGAATTACTATATCACATGTTAGTTTAGCACATATTTCATTCTTCGTAGACATATGTTAAATATATTAGTTTAGACATCTTTCATCGCAAGAAGACAATAAGGTTCTAGTGCGACAAGAATCCGCTGTAGACACAAAACACAAAACGTAGTACAACCGAATTAAATCTCAACCATTGATCCAAAGAAATCAAAGGCCAAATTCATTCTCATTTCTATCAAATTATCATTTCCTACCGATCCATCTCCTATATATATAGAGTGATTAATGAGAATCATCTTTTACGAACTCGCCAACCATGCATAAGACATTGAAGATGACATAAAATGATATAAAGTTGTGCATAATCAAAACTTTCTAAAATTATTTTGTTATGCAACAATTTTAGAATATTTTCCAGTACAACTTTATAGGTTTTATTCATCAACTTTATATGTGTGCATAGTTCTCAAGTTCTCAAAAAGATGAGTTCTCACCTGATCCAACCCCTATATATATATATATTATATCTTGTAGATTGCTAATGTCAATCTAATCAATTTTGCTGTACCAGCCGGGGTGAAAAGGAACAAAATCTTATCATATAGCTCAAAAATATTTTCAACCGAAATGCTATCCTCCTTTCTCTGATTCTAAGCATGGTCTAGTAGTCAAAATAAAGGCCCAAATGTGCAAAGAGAAATTTTATCGATTTGTGTATGTCATCTTGAGTCCACTTCACTTTATCTCTTTGAATAATTGAATGAACCAGAATATGCGTACTTCTTCAAATGGTTACATCTGATAGTGGAAAGAAGCAAGCTAGTGATAATACCTCACTGCTACTAATCCCAGCATCTTTAACATATTTGGACCTTTAGTAAACTTTTGATGTTATCTTTCAAACAGTTTAAGTTTTTCTTAATTCTTCTTACTAGTTAAATATTGCTTAGCGAGTAAGATTAGAATTTTATGATGTCTTATTTATGAAATCAGATGCTTTGGTTAATGATTCTCTGTTGCAAAAACAAAAGGTTTGATTCCCATTTTCTGCTTGTGTTGCACCAATTAAATCTCCCCATGTAAACAAACTTTTGCTTTCACATTCTCAGATTCATTCGACGAGGCTTAACTATTTGGCACTTTTGAATGTAATGCTTCCTTTTCTCGTTGTTGTATTACTTTATATATATATAGTTGAATATAAGTTGTGATATTTTTTCATGGCGATTTTCCCATACTCTTAGGATCCTAAATGTAAGATCCACAAACCAGTGAAGGGTATCTTAAGATTGGAGATCGAAAAACTCCAATGTGGCCTAGTTGATGAGAAGTCTTTGAAAACAGAAGCACAAATGGTGATTTTGGGGTCATCCAAGTGTATCTGATGGACGGCAGAATGCTGGTTTGATGTGCATTCTTCTGATGGGATATTGCTGGATCGAAATGGATCAATATCTCATGGTTTGGGAGATAGTCACACTAATGATGTAAGTATCAGATTTTTAGCGGATTTGCATACCATGTATAGGCTTGAGTTAAAATTATGGCGAATTCAGGTCAAGTCATTCATTTGTTCTCATCATTATTTTATCCTTTTGCAGTTTCAGGCTTTTGATTTTCGGATAACTTCAAGGAATGAGCCCTTCTTACAGCTTTTTCATTGCCTATATGTGTATCCTTTAAGTGTCAGCATGACTAGAAAAAGAAATTTGTTTATACGAGTCAACTAAGAAAGGATGATGCTGATATACGCAAACCCACATTAGAGGTATAGTTATGCTACATGCTGCTTTCCAGTTTAATTAGCTAGAGCAAATCTGAGTATAAAGTTTTTGTTTATCAGGCAATGCATCAAGGGAACCAAGTTCCACACTTCAAAAGTGCGCCGAGACTCAAGTTGCTGTTGGAGCTAGGTTGCTTGCTATCATGATGAAATTAAAGTCTCGTTGCTGCTATATGGACCCAACACACCACCTTTTGTTCACTTTCTTTCATGTTGACCTTCAAACAAAAATTGAATCTCCCAAGCCTGTAAGTGCCTCCATACAACTGAGGAACCATGTCTAGTATTCCCTACTCACATTTGACATTACTTTTGAAGTACCACCACCCTAACCAACTTTTGGTATCTTGATCTGTCTGCTTCAATGTATCAAATGAAATTTTAATTTCTGTGTAAGTGCTTCCACTATCATGCCTTCTCATTCAAAACCAATTTTATTCATCAATGCAGGTGGTTGTAGGATATGCTTCGCCTTTATCCGCTTATGCACAGTATGTTCTCAGCCATTCTCTGTTTCTAATTTGTATACGTTAAAAAAAATGAACTTGTTCATTGGCATTTATAGAAGTGTTTCTTTACTTTCTATTCACAGCTTATGATATACTCGGATGTAGCGAGTGATATACTCGGATGTAGTGAGTTCTAACTAACTAAACAACCTGACTGAAAACAAACATTATTCAGTCTGCAAAACCATATGGATATGCAGTTAGGTGTACTGGATGAGATCGTGACAGAAATTACTAATTTAGATTTTAGACTTAGAATTACATATTTTTTTAATATGCAGAATACCTGCATATTATATTTGTATATTATTTTATGTACCATTAAGTTCATGATTAGTAATATTGCTGGCTCATTTGGTAACTTGAACAGAATGAGAATTCTACAGTCTCTGACTAGCATGTCATTAATGAAAAGTTATATACTGACAATTTAAAATCCTAAACACTTGATTCCCATCCAGCCCAGATCAATCAGTATTGGATGGAGTATATAATTATATAAATTAGATAAGTAAATAACTTTTGAAAAAATGCCTGAATTGTTGTTCCTACAGAGACTCTGGTGCTTATGTAATGGATTTCTTAGATCTAATAGGAAGAATGACTTTACTGAAAAATGCCTGAATTTTTGTGTTTTGAAGTTCCACTAACTAACATAACAGGATGAACTTTAGACATATATGAAGAAGCATCAAACTTTTTCTTTCATGGTAATCATGCATTTTGAAAATGTTTCATACAGGGACTTATTTCAACCGGCAAAGAACAAGCAGTATAAAACAATAAGTTGAATGTCTGGCATTTGATTTAGTAATTTGTCCTGTCGCTTTAGGTCACACTGTCCCATCCCAGTTTCTGGCATATGATAGAAATGTAAAACCACCTGGAATCTGCAAGAACATTTTCTACGGTTTCAGACATGCTTTATATTTTTAGTAATTTGAATCTGTGTTTTCATCGAGTTCCTTGTACTATGGAATTTAAGTCAGCCATCTGGAGTTATGCAGACATATGGGGCTTGTTAACTCTTATCTACTTTTTTCAACATTTGTCAAATACGGTCATGTATAAATGGTGAATCACATTATAAGCCATGTCTACTGCAGGTCAAAATCTGAGATTTCACTGCCTCTTATGAGAGAGTTGGTTCCACACTATCTACAAGATAGCAGCAGGGTATGATGACATCAAACTTGAATATGATTATCCTTGTTGAGTATTCTCACTTTATTTGTCTTTGGCAACCTTTGAGAAACTTATTAGCAGTGCTGGAAGTAGCATTATTAGGACTACTAACACCATGGTGCAATTCAGAGATATGGTGACCCTTTCGATTTATTGGACATGCTAATCCTAGTGCCATTTGGTTGATATTACACCGATCCTTTTGAATTGTTTTTCCTTTTAAATATTGAACTGTACTTTCATTTCAATATACTCAATTTCTCACTGTCTCTTTGACTCTTTTTATAGGAAAAGGCAAATTACTTGGAGGATGGTAAATGTGTTTAGACTCCGTCTGCTTATGTTCATCTTTGTACCCAATAAGTGAACGGATTAGAGATTTCTTTCTTGAGTATGATCGGCACATTCTTCTAACAAGTCCACCTTGGGATCTGAGCTTCGAGGTTTATTTTTTTGATTCTTTTATACTAACTTTCCATCTTGAGAAATGGGAAAGAACATACATTCTGCTACAACATTGAGATTCTTTATTCTAATATACTCTCCTCTTTAGTGGTTGATTTTAGTACCATGGCAATTTATTAGTAAAGTGTAAATTTTTCAGCTTAAGCTCTTATTCTTCCAAAATATTAGTATCTTTGCATATCCAGTTGAAGTGCCTTGAATCAATGGCAATTATATCTCCATGACAAAAAACTTGAAGATTCACCATTTAATGAATATTTATTTATTTAGTAGGTGTTAGAAATAGATTTGTTTTATGGTATGACTTGTTGAGCAAGCTAGTAGTTTCTAGTTTAGTTAGGACTCTTTGTATAAATAGGTGCTTTGATCAGTTTATGAATACAAAGTATTTTGTCCCCGACATCATGTTTCTTGGGATATGGAGCCGATAGGATAAGATTAGAATTAGAATAGTTGGATTTGGAGGAATTCTAGTCAGATAGGATTAGAATAAGAGTCCATGGGCTTGGAGGAATTCTAGTTAGATTAGGATTTTTCCTATTAGGTTTTTGCCTTCTTATAAATAGCTTGGCTTGTGATTGTAGTTATAATATTTTCATCAAAGTATCTCTAGTGGAGATCCTCCGCGCCTCGCACGTAGTCTCGTGGAGATGAATTAAGTAACCAATTCTCATGTGTTTTTTTGCTTTTGTATTTTTGTGTGCTTTATTTCGTAACTAGTGGTATCAAAGCTCCGGGTTCGTGGGAGTAGATATGATGGCTGACGAAAAATACCGTTGAGAAGTTCGATGGAACAGATTACGGGTTTGTAAGATGCATATCAAGGATTATCTTAATGGTAAAGATCTGTATCAGCCCCTTGACACCAAACCAGAAGATATGAAGGAGGAGTGGAAATTGTTGGACAAGAAGGCGATGAGCGTGGTTTGTTTATCGATGTCCAGAAACATCTCTCCATACTACAAAAGCAAGACTAAGAAGGAGATGTTGCAAATATTATACGACGAGAATCATCAGCGCGAACAAGGTTCACCTAATGAGATGTCTTTTCAATATGAAGATGTAAAGTAATGCAATGGAAAATCATCTCAATGAGTTCGCCAGATCACAACATAGTTGAGTGCAGTTGAGATCGATTTTGACGACAAAGTTCAAGCCTTGATTCTGATTCTGATGTCTTCCCCCCAAGATAGTACGGCATGGTTACTGCAGTAAGTGCTTACCAGGAAGGAGAAGATGAAGTTTGACAGTAAGAGACCTATTATCAGTGAAGAAATTCGATCAGGGAGTCGGGCTTTGCTGCAGGCTAGCTCTGAATATGGAGAATAGGGCATATCGAATTCAAAGTCAAAATGAAATCTGGGCAGATCAAAGTCCAGAGGTAAGAATTACCAAGTGTTGGAATTGTGATGAATACAGACATTACAAGAGCCAGTATGAAGCACTGAAGAGAGACAAGAAGGATCAGAGACGAGGAGTCTGCAAACGCAATTGCAGAAGAGATGTAGATGCGTTGACCCTAAGTGTGAGCAGTCTGTTGGAGTCGCAGGTGTTGATTCTGAGCATCGCTCCATTCATGCATTAATGCTGAAATAATGATGCTGAAATAATGGAGCATTATATTTCTGCGATTTGTCAGGTCGATTTGTCAGGTCATCTTGTAGATGGCGAGCTGCATCGTGGGAAAAGGAGATGTTCGGATCACCGCATAAAATGAATTAATGCTGTAGTTAAATGGTGTCAAGCACATTCCCGTTTGAGGAGAAATTTACTTTCCATTGGATGCTTGATGATGAAGGTTACGTGGTAATGTTCGCTGCAGCAATTGGATGATGACAAAGGAGCTATGGTAGTAGCTCATGTGAAGGAGGATATGTTGTATGTGACAACTAACTCAGAGATTGCATCACTATTGCAGAGCAAAGTGTTATCGATTTCAGACATTATCGGATTTCGAGCTTCCTCAAGACAATTGATTTCAGTTAGTGTGGTGATGTGTTTTTAGAAACACGTAAGAATGAGTTTTCAAAGGATGGCAAAACCTTGAAGCAACATAAGTCAAGTACGATTCTCACGGCATGCAACCAAGTTATTAAGTTAGATATTTCTAACTCGGGGAGCAATAGAGTTCAAAATCAACATGTCATTGTTGGCATACTACCACCACCGAGGCAAGTCGAGAGCGACGGGTAGGTGGAGGATAGGAGCAAGTGAAAACTTGCAATAGATGAGATGGATAGCTTCAATCGCCTAGAAACTTGAAGTAAGGCTTGCGCTGTAGATACGGGAAGAGGTGAAAAGTTTTGATTACATATGATCAGCCCAAGTGAGATTGTCGATATGGAGTGATAGGATAAGATTAGAATTAGAGTCATTGGATTTGGAGGAATTCTAGTTTGATAGGATTAGAATTAGAATTAGAGTCCATGGGCTGGAGGAATTCTAGTCATATTAGGATTCGCTATTTTTTGCTTCTTGTAAATGGCCCCTCTCATTGTAATTGTAGTATGTATAATATTTTCGTATCTCTAGTGGAGATCCCGTCTGGCAGCGCCAACATAGTCTCGTGGAGAAGAACCGTAACCAATTCTCATGTGTGTTTTCTTGTTTTCGTATTTGTTGTGTGCTTTATTTCGTAATAGTTTCTATTTTGATTTAACAGTAGGGAACACTGATTAAATGCCTAAAGTGATGGGAAATGACTTATCTTCACATTCTTATTCATTTTGTCCAATACTATATAAATACTTCCACATGATATGCTTGATCTGATATGCTCTATGCTACTATAAGACTTGAATTCTTTTAATGTTTCTTGTAGGCAATTAACAGTTTGAAGAATGTTGACTCCACAGCTTTACTTCAGTTTCTTCAGCCCATCTTAAACATGCTCTCCACCTCATTGGCAATGGTGAGAGACTTTGCAGGTGAATTACTTAGAACACAAACTAGATCTTTTCTAATCCGTTGACTTTTGTCTACTAATTATTTACTGTTATAGTCATTTCTTCATGTTATCAGCACATTATCATATGCTGATTTATAATTCAACATTCAGGTTGCTGCCTTCGAGCTATGGTTAATATATGACAAGGTATAGCTTTACTTGATATTCAAATGATGTTATGAATTAAAACTTTGGTGTCTTTACGACTATCCTACATACAGCTAATTGGCAAGCAGATATGGTCTCGATAACTCGTCGCCTTCTAAATTCAACTTCTAGTTATTGGGGTAATGCTAGAAATAAGAAGGTAAGTGGAAAGCAGTAATTTTATTTTTGGTAGAAAATGAGATTGAATTAAATCCTCCAAAACACTTGAAGTAACATCCAAAACACTTGAAGTAACATGTTTTCGCACAATATACGCTGCTTTGAATCTTTGTTTCGCCTTCGACACTATTTCACCCATAAGCTTATCACGAACCGCACCACCCACTGAGCAAATAATGATGGAGCTGACATTAGGATTGCAAATTAGTGCTATTTGCTTTTATGATTTCATTTGGGTTAACTTTTTATTTAGTTATGTTTTTGTTGTTATTAGCTCTTAGCTTTTTGACTAAAATAAGATGTATTTATAAGATTTGAAATATAGTGTATGTTAGGATATCTAATATTAAGGATTATAGGTAGCTAGCATTACTTACCTGGGCATGAGGTTTTCGCTCTCCATTCTATTAAAGTTCGCTCAATTTTGGTAGCTCTCAAATGTAGTAGTATGTGATAGTTGGTAGACTATAACGAGTGAAGAAGAATTAAGATCTCGGTGATTTATTATTTCTTAATCTATGTGGATAATATCAGGTATATGACTAATATGTTAACGATGGCGGATGGCCAAAACCGCCATGAGATTATGGTGGATAACGCATTATGGTGGACATATGGCGATTAAATAAAATATAAAATATATACTAGAATTAATAACTTAGATGCAAAATTGATAAAACAATAGAAAACATAAGTTTTAACATAAACATTAACACACGAGTACTACCATAGATCCATAACATTATAGCCCGCAAAAGTAGAGGTCGCCTCTCTGCCCGGCGGGTTTAACAGGTGTAAAATATGAGTCGCCGTGGCTTTTTAGCTCATTTTATAATTTTTAATATATAAAATTAATATTTTTAATTGTAAAAATAAATAATTATATAAAATATAATTAATATTATTAAAATCCTCCGTCCCGATATTTTCGCTTTTTTAAACGAACCACAATAGCGGAACAAAAAGGAAACGAGCCAACAATAATGGGACGAGAGAGATAATTTATTTATATAATTAAGACAATTTATAAAATAATAAAAAATTAAGACAATTAGAAGGGGTCAGCTTTCATAGATGTTCCAAGAAATGGTTGAAACAATAAGTAAATAAATGAAGTAAAATAAAGAAAAATAAGAAAAGAAAAAAGAATAATAATAAAAGAAAAATAACAATAAATAATAAAGTGCAATTGTTGGGATAGAACATAGGTCTCTCACAAGATAATAACGACAATTACCATCGCACCACAAGAACTTCGTTAAATAATGTTATAAATATGTATATTTAGCATTATACCCGTGGACTTTTTAGCAAACTCAAGCTTTTTGAGGCTGCGTTTGAAGTAGCTTTTGACTGATTTTTTAAGGCTTTTAATTTTGAAGCTCAAACCGTGGGCCGATCGGCATGGCTCATTTTGTCTCGCTTTAATAACACATAAATTTCAAGTTCAACAAAACATTAAAGTACAAACTCATAAACATAAACATGTCTAATATAAAGGTCTAACTTTTCATTAACCCCAACATAATCATCTCCTTCATTATCATCTAATGGAGCAAACCTCTTCTTTTCTCCTTCAAATGGCTCATCAATAAAATAACGTTGATCTTCTACAATCATCTTCAACTTCTACATCATATTGACCACATTATCTTTTGATCTAAGTTGTAGCTATGGTCGTGTTTTTCTTAGCTCTAGCACAACCAACACCGGATGGCTCTTTCTTTTCCCGAGGTATGCCTAGTGTAGGTTTTAGGTTCTCTTAACACCAAGCCTCATACACGATGTCCCAACTAAGTGTCATCATCAAATACACAATCAATGCCATATAACTATCATCATCCATCTCTCCAACTAATCACTCATTGCACGCATCTTTATCGTCGAGGCATATCGATCAATTTTATTCCTATGTTAGTCTCTCGACCTTTGGTTGTATTTAACATACACCAAATCATGTAGCTTCTGTCTCGAGCCTTATATATGTAATATTATATATATGGTAGATGATATTAGAATCCTATTAGATTGGTTAGAACCTATTAGGATTGTGGGTTATTCACATGATATATAGAGCTCTTTCTTAAATAAATGTACTTTTCATTCCCATCTCATATGATAACATGGTATCGTGAGCACCAGGTTCTTGGTTTCGAATTGAGGTCCTAGGGTTTTGAATTTTAGGTTTTCATTTCGTGATTTTCGAATTGTGGTTTCGCGACCATTTCGATTGGAGGCTCACCGGACGTCACCTCCCACCGTGCGTCCACCTCCGCGCACCCACACCACCGTCCGGCCGCCGAACCCGCTGTGAAGTACATGCGCCGGCGCGCTGCAGAGGCCGACACCTCCCGCTGCGGTGGCGTCCGTCCCGCGCTCGCCAACGCCGTCCTTGCCTCGCCGTTCGTGAGTTCTAGTCTGCTTTGATCTGATCGATACATGGTGTGAAATTTTATTTGGATGCCGCTTTCACGATTTGTGCCTATTTTCGCATTTAGATTTGTTTTGCTTGATTTCGGCTTTGTTTGGTTGAGGTTGCGTGTTTGGGTTATTAATATGGCTGAAATAAATCGGTTGATGTTGTATCCGTGATGTCGAAAATCACGGATCATAAGCTTTGTTCTACTAATTATATGGATGGCCAAACTATCGAGCTATATTTGTTTAGTGTTTTGATGATCATCATCCGTCTGACGATCCTTCTTCGATAAGCAAAGAAGAAACCTCGCTTCGGCGATGCTCGCTTATTTTACAAACGTAATTGACAGACAAGACGGTTATCGCTGATCACCCATCGCAACACGCCAAAACTCTTACGACGATTCGAAGTTTTATATTCGGCAAAGGAAATATGTCTCGGATGTTTGACGTGTAAGCCTTTATAGGTCGAGAAAGGAGCAAAGTCTTCGAGTATTTTATGTCATTCAAGAGAACTTATAGTAATTGAATGCACTATTTCGCTCACCCGATATAGAGACAACAGCTCAACGCGAAAAGATGGCGATAGCAGTTTTGCTGGTCTTTCGTCGATTTTGAGACCGCCAAGTCTCGTGTTCTTTCTCGATACTCGATCTCTTCTTGAGAAGCCTTTAGTAGACTTCTTCACCGAGCGCTCGATCGTTGTCTCATCCGCACAAAGATAATAGTGCTTTATTAGTCGCGCTTCTTCCTATGCAACAGCAGCCGGTGTACAAGAATGGTAATTCTAAGAGTCCCGCCAGGACATTGGTACGACAATGTGGAATGTCTTATCGCCATGAGATCGGGCATACCAAGCGCTTTTATTAAAGATCCGTCCAAGAAGATCCTCCGTCGCCCATGTTGTCGACAGCATACATTCATCCTAGTGATTCCATCACTATTTCACATGTAGTATGCACAATTTTGCAACATCGTGACGACCTCCATCCGCCTACCACGCTCTTGCCGATTGTTATCCCACGCGCGGTCCTCGCCAACCACGGGTCATCGATTCAGTGCCATGATCACATGTAATCCGCTTTGTTTTCCACATTCGAGTTAATCAAACACACCTTCTGGCCACTCTAGCGATGGTTCACACTCCATTGTTCGTGGATCGCACCGCCCAACCCACGCCTTCTTTATCCTTATCTTCGCCTTAGTCTTCCTCGCTCGCTTAATTTGTTATCTCGTCGCAAGCTTACTCGCCATTCAATTGTAGGCCTCATTTTCCCGAATGCTTGTTTCGTGATCTTACGACGAGGCGTATTATTGGTAGGGCATGAATCGTGTGGTCTCTATATCCGGATACACAACCACTTCTTCGAGTGCGCGTGTCCGCTATCCCATGGACGCGATTGTCGCTTGGCCATCCATCCTCCTTGTTAAAGCGACGTGTCCGCAGCTTTTCGCTTGTCTTCTTTAGATTGGAGTCTTGTCATTTGCTAAACACCATCGTGTTAGTTCGAGTCCTCGAGTCATAAGAGAGCTAATGCTCCTTTTGAGTTAGTTCATTCCGATGTTGGGGTCTTCGTCCTGCTACATCCAAAGTCGGGTTATAGGTATTTTGCTACTTTTGTGGATGATCATTCTCGTTGAATGGATTTATTTAATGAAAATCGCTCGAGTTATTTACCCATTTCTCCTTTATGCTAAAATTAAGACTCGCCAGTGTCTGCTCAAGTCTTCACGTGATAATGCGAGGAGTATCTATATGATAACTTTGTCGTTATATGGTCACTAATGGTATTCTTCATCAAACTTCGTGTTGACACACCGCTCAAAAGAGTTGTCGAACAAAAATCGGCACCTCGAAACAATAGCCTTATTGTTTGCCATGAAGTCTTGCGTACAGCTAGTCGCCTAGACTATCTCCAGGCATCGAGACTTTGTTGAGAGTGTTCCGCTTGTTTTCTTATTAACCGTATGCCGCCTCTGCTCTTCCCTTGTCTACTTATCATGTTCTCTTCCGCCTAAATCTTTGTATCCTATCGCCCTAAGATATTTGGTAGTACTTGTTTTGTTCGTGATGTTCACCACGTGTTACTAAGCTCGACCCAAGTCCGTGAAGGCATCTTCAGGATATTCTCGGTTCAAAAGGTACCGTGTTTCGCCTCATCAACAAATATCTTGTGTTTTCGATGTAGCTTTCTAACATACACCCTTTACTCCATCTTCCTTCTCACCTCGTGACGAGGATTCGATTTCGATCTATACTACCTCATCCGTCGGTCTCCGTCTGCCTCCGATATGCCTATTCCTCCTATCATACAACAATATACTCCGCCCGCTCCGCATCAATCTTGGTTACTACTTCACCGATTCGTCCAAGATCCAATAGTCATTGTTCGATCCTACACCGAGCATTGATCTTCCTATTGCTCTTCGCAGGTAAACGCCTTGCATTTATTCCATTTCGCATTTGTGTCATATAGTCGTTGTGTCCTTCATTTAAAGCCTTGCTCCACCCTCGATTCTATTCCTATTCCTAAGATTGTTTTTAACTTCGCCCATCCCGGTGCGGCTGCTATGATCGAGGAGAGAACGCCTTAACGGCACTTGGGAATTGGTCGACCTTCCTACCGGTAAACGCCCATTGGGTAAATGGGTATTTACTATTAAGGTGAATCGATGGTTCCGCTGATCGCTTCTGCTGCCTTGTTGCCAAAGTATATGCTCAAACTTATGGTGTTGATTATTTTGAGACGTTTCACCGTTGCTTGCTTCTATTCGGATTGTGATTTCTATGCTTTTCCCTTTGGTGATTCTAGCATTCATCTTGTAGAACAATAAAGTATAAAGATATGTACGAGAAAATATATAGACATGCAGAGAAAAGTATTAGTTATATATTCATTATCGCATAAAGCACCTATATATAATACAAGATACTGGCGATGACATAACCAATGTGGATAGATTCTACAATACCCTCAGCATATATATCGATCATGTCTAGCTTGGTACAAAGTTCGATAAGCCATGCCGCAGTTTTGAAAATATCGAATCTAGTTGACGATAATCGAAAGTAGTAATCGTCGATTCAAAACACACTCTCGAATGAAATGACAATCAACCTCAATATGTTTAGTCCTCTCGTGAAATACCGGATTATTTGCAATTTAGATAGCTGGTTATCACAATGCATAGGTAAAGTTTCATTGAAAGTGAACCCAATTCCCCAAGATGATTCTTAACTCATATCATCTAGTAGCAGATGAACCATAGTCTCATATCCCCTCGCGAAGATCTCGCAACAATATTTTGTTTCTTATGCCAAGTTACTAGGTTTCCCGAAGGTGCAATATCCAAAAGTAGACTTTCTATCGACTTAGAACCAAAGATAATCAAGATCGAATATCCTTCAATATTTAGATGACCGCTTCTTAAATAACAATCATTTCCCATAGATTTCGATATATAAGAATTCAATAGCAAGATCCCATGAACTTGCTTAGACTTATCTAGAAAAGATGGACTAAACCAAAGGCATTATTATCGTCAAGTAGATAAGTTTTCCAACAAGACGCTTATACTTAGCTTTATCCTCCAAGAAATCTCCATTGTCATCCCGAACACTGGATCAACTTCCATGGAGTATCAACAGCTTTGCTCAAAGTAGTCCATTTTCTTCAAGAATCAGAGTATACTTTTGTCGAGATAGAAACCCGATTTACTATGTGCAATTTCAATCCTTAAGAAATACTTAGGATGCCCCAAATCCTTAATAAGAAAATGTTGTCGCAAGTATAGTATTCCTTAGATCCTCAACTCCACGAACATCACTTCCAGATATGAGTATATCATCAACATATACAATGAGAATGCACAAAACCGAATGATCGACCGCATAGCTTTAAACCAATAGTTCCAAGAATATCAGCACGCGACTTTGTTTAAGGCCATAAATTGCTTTTGAAGATGACAAACCTTAGTAGCATCCCCGAGCAACATACCTGAGGTTGCTCCATAAAGACCAGAGTCAAATCACCATAGAGGAACGATTCTTCACATCAACGATGCATACCGGAAAGATTATAGCGAGCAAGATCTGATTGAGTTCATACGAGCAATGGAGAACGCCTCAAAGTAGTCAATACCATAAGTTTGTGTGTACCCTTTAGCCACAAGACGAGCCAGACGATCAATATTACCATCAACAAGAAATTTGAGGTGAATACCCAACGACACGATACAATATCCAGAGGGCAACCACCAATACCCAATTACCCCGACTCAAAGCATAGCTCCTCATCCATAGCGCACCACAGGGTGTTTAAGTTCGTAAGAAGTTGGAATCACCAGACAAAAACGAAAGGCCAAAAGCACGAAAAGGAACTCAAGAGCAAAGAAAACATGATTAGAACGGGTGTTTATCGGTACAATTACGCTTAGCCAAGAGCTATGGGTAATTCATCGCTGGTAGGTGGACTTTAGAAGCTGAGACGAAGATGACCGGTAATGGACATGAGATCGCCCGTGTTGTTTTTGGGTCGTTGGTTGTGTATGGGTCGACGGGAGCAAGGGCTCGGGTTGTTGGGGTCGATGACGCCGGTATAAACCCGTAATGGTGGGGAGGAGGCATAGGAGACGGATGTTGGGACCGTAAAGGAGTAGGAACGAACGCGTCGGTTGGTTTAGTTGACTAAGAGTAAAGTGAGACTCAAGAAAGTAACGCCTACACAAATATAACGACGCTTGAAGAGGGTCAAACATCGGTATCCTTTTTGGTCCTAGAATAACCAAGAAAACACTTAATAGAACGGGGACAACTTGTCCAACCGAGTAAGATCATGAACTAAACAAGGACGCCAAATATGCAGGAGAACAGATAAAGAGGTTTATCGGACGAAGACACGAAAAAGAATATCCCATGCAACATACTAGACGGCATCTTATTGATAAGGAAGCATGCAATAAGAACAACATCGAATTTATAGATACTTAGCACATGCATGTGAGACATAAGAGTACGGCAACATCAAAATAGACTATGCTTGCGCTTAGCAATCCCATTTTGTTGAGAATTAGAGCAAGAAATTTGATAAATTATACCACGAGATTCACAAAGGATGAAATAGATCACAGAAATTCAAGAGCATTATCATGTAATAATTTGCAAATCAAGTAATATCGAGTCTTTATTTCATGAAAAAGATTTGAGTATAGCAGGACTTCATTCTTTGTTTAAGTAAATACAACCATGTCATGCGTTAATAATCATCAACAAGAATCAAAAGTACTTGATACCCTCTAGATTCAATCCTTAGACCCAAACATCACAGAATCGATCAAAATAGAATAACCACGATTATCGACTGAGAGGAAAAGAAGGCGATGGTGCTTGCCCAACTCACAAGGCTCGCTTAAAATCGAGACAACCTAACTAAACTTGAAGACCAGAAGACGGGTGACCAAGACAACAATGCCACCGATATGGAGACACAACCGGAGAGAGCACGAAGAAAGAGGTGAAACAGATCCAGTAGCAGATCGCCACGCTCATGTCCTCCACCAATCGCCTCTTCGCCTGTGCATCGAAAGATACAATAGGAAGGATAAATGATGTAACAATTGTGAGTTTTGTTAGTGACTAATGGATAATAAATTGATTGGGAATTTAGGGCAAACAAACATCATCAAGAGTGATATGAGTAGTGGGTTGACAACACCAAAGGCGTTAGGGATTAGGTGCCATCGGCAAGACGAATGTAAGAAGAGAGATGGAGAAAAGGCGAAAAAGATTTTGTACCAGAATATGGACAGAGGCAAATCCAATATCCAAGACTTATCGAGACACGACAAACGCACTTACAGAGGTAGAGACAACAAGAGGAAGATGATGATTGCAATGAGTTCATAATCGACTCGTGGAACCGAGACCATAGTAGGAGTATATGAAGAACTTGTGCATAGAGGCGGTTTGCCCAATCAAGTTTGCCAAACTTCTCCCAACACTTATCGACTCATGATTGAACGACCACATAAACCACACCGCCAGTACACCATACGAACCCCGACCGCAGCGACATCGCCTAAGCAGAAGCAGACGGAGTCGAGAACGGGCGGAGCAGATCAGCGTATAGAGGCAGTAAACCAAAACCCTTTTTTTTTTAAAAGACTAAGTTAGAGACGGATTGAATCCACTCGATACCATGTAGAACAATAAAATACAAAGATATGTAGGAGAAAAGTATAGAGACATGTAGGAGAAAAGTAGTAGTTATATATTCATCGCATAAAGCATCTATATATAATACAAGATACTAAGGCAGATTGGATACATAACCAATGTGGGATAGTATTCTACAGCACATCTTTTTTATTATTTTCCATAAAACTTCACTAGAGTTTGTTTGTTCTACCATATAGAGGAATGAAGTATTTTCAGATCGGATCATTATTATTAATGTCTTGATTGGCAGACATTGGATTTTATAGTACTAGCTATTGATTCAAATTCAAAGAACTAAAAATTGGACTCAATTTCTAGGTATTTGTAGGTTGTAGGCTTGTAGCAAAACTGTCCAAAGCCCCAACCAAAAAATAGTTAAAAGAAAATTATATAAAGAGAAGAAATCTGAATGAATCGCCAAAGAAATAAAAACTTCGAACTAAACCAGCTGAACAGTCTGCGCTACTGAGTGGTTGCCGCTGGTCGCCGCTTTGGGTGAAGATTGGGATTATAGAGAAGGATGTGTTATATGTTTGACACTAGGGATAAAAGGAAAAGAATGAATCTCTATTTTGATATGATTAAACCCTAGTTTTAGGGTGGGTCTGGGTGGTCGGGTTTGACCCAGATTTTTATTAAACTAATTAGTAGCGCCATTTGTGCCATACCTTCCATGGCAGCCGCCAAACAAAGTTTCCATGGCAGCAGCCAAAGAAAGTTGCCATGAGGTGGTCATGGCAAAATACTGAAAACCTGCCACCGCCATCGCGGTTTTTGACAACTTTGGTGTGAAATAATAATTGATTTAATAATGTTGGGCTCAACATGGAAAGTTTAAGGTCCATTAGAAGGCCCAATCTTAATCCTCCTAGGAAACCCTACCTTAGCTCATAGCTCCTACCAATAGGCCTTAGGAGGCGCCACAGATGAGAGCTAAATATTTCGCCAACTGAGAGAGAGAGAGAGAGGAGAATGATGTTTGAGCATAATGCAATAGGGTGGCGCCAGTGTGCTATACAAGGCTCGTCAGATCGTTGTCCATCCAAAATTCGAGCTTAGGCGAAGATTTTGAAGTTAAAGGTTAAATGGCTGATCAGTGTGAGGAACTCTTCATCGAATTCATTACACCAAAAGACAATCAAAAGGTCAGAATGCCTAGGGCTCGATCTTTCCGTATGATATTAATTGTCTACATGTATTCTAGGTAGCAGTTAATTGCATGATTTAGGAATTTAATTATAATAACTTAGCCTCAGATCTTGGCAGCGAACCTTCACACGGTTCAAGCAAAGTGTCGTGCCCATGAGATAGTGCACCTTCACCAACTTCCTTGTTCCATTGTGTCATGCTGAGCTTTTCTCGGAAGAAGTTGCTTAGGTGGTTGCACAAGATTGACGGATGAATCGTGTATCATCCACATGTTGATGGTTAGATTGAAGAACTGGAGTAATTTGATAGAGTTAAGACAATAAACGAAAGAAGAATGTAGATTGAACGGAAAACCTCAAAGAGGCCCAAAGCGATAATACGCTAACAATAATAATATCAATAATCTAACCCTAATCAGTGGCAGAAACTATAAATACCCTACTAAGGCTCATGCATAAGGCATAAAGCCCGCATAATTAAAAGAAGAGATAAGAATACTAAAAGGTAATAAATAATAAATACTAAAGCCATTAATCTTCTTAATTCGTGCGGTGTACACTTTTAATCCACCCGCGCTGCTCCATCAATTGCCCCCCGACCAACAACCTTGTCCAAGGGACCCGCATATCCGCCACATCCACCCAACTACTCTCCTCAACCCCTAAACCCAACCACCGAATAAGCACCGCTTCACAGAATCCATCGCGAACCACGAACGACGCCCAACACCATGCTCGAACAAAAGGCGGTTCGACCGCCGGCACATCCGCAAAGTAGGATAAACCGCGCCGCCCCATTAAAGCAAACACGGAGCATATCAATTATAACTGATCACAGTCGAGTCACCCAAACGGCCAAAAAAGCTGGCGCTGTAAGCAAGAATAAGCTCTTCGACGATATGGACGGAACTTAAGATAAACCAAGTCACCCACAAGAACTCCAACGTCCGCCGATGCTTATTTCGCCTCGGCACCATACGCCTCCGGCACGTTGCAAATGGACCCGCAAATGAGTCAACACTCGCCCTCTCACGAAGAGAATCCGCCCACTTGCACCTTAATTTGCAAGAAAGGAACCAAAAGCGGAGGTGGTCGTCCATACACGGCCTCAAAAGGCATGCCGGCGCCGATCGAAACCTAAAGCGTAACTCAGCCCAAGAAAGCCATGTCCCCAACTCTTAGGCCGTCGACGCCGCAACGCAAATACGTCAAGACAGGTTCATAACCTCGATGCCATCCGTCTCGTGATGGTGAGAACTCATGTGCAGCGAGTCCCTGTTTTAAATAATTCGTGCCGAACGCACTTAAGAAAAGGGTCAGGTCGGATACTATCAAGTCGTCATTCCATGCACCGACAACCTCCTGCGAACAATTCAGCCACGGATCGCTGTGAAAGGATGTCGCAAGCCCATAAAATGACAATATTTGGAGAATCGGTCCACCACCATGAGAATGCAATCAAAACCTCCAAAGCGTGGCAATCCGTGAGAAGTCCATGCTAATGTCATCCCAAACTTTACTAGGGATAGGAAGCGGGTGAGAAGACCAGCCGGCTCTTAGCTTCATACTTGTTTCTTCGCTGGACATACTTGGTAACGATTTCATCATTCTGCCAATAAATAATGGGCCAACCTAGGTTCTAAAAGCTTCGAATGACCGCCTCGGGTTGCGTGAAACTTAGCTAAGAACTGCTTCCAAGATGAATCGGAAAGAAAACTCGCCCTTGTAGAAAAGGGTCCCATGCGCGTAACTATAGTGCTTCGTCCCGCTGTCCATTTTCCAACGCCGTGATAATCGGGAAAGTCTCGGATCCTCCTTAATCGCCTCGAGAGCTCGCCAATCTACCCACCGTGGTACCGACACCACCCCAACTCCGTTCTTCATCACGCGAGAGAGTCATTCCTTATTAGTTCGCCTCCTGTACATGATTTCGAATCGATGCAGCCCAATTTTGTTGTGCGGGTAGTCAGGCCTGGCTAGTAGTGTTTTAAACGCATTGATCAAGATGAATCACAAAATGTCGTCCATCAAGTAAGGACGCCAGCTGAACGGCAAGGACAAGTGCCATAAGCTCCTTCTCGTATGTCGATTGAAAAGCCTCGATAGACTTGTCAAGTACGCCATCGGTTGTCGCTCTGCATAAGCACCCCGATACCACGCCGATGCATCACACTCGATCGTAAAGGTTTAGCAAGTCGCATGCGAACCGAGCCGAGAGTGAGTGCATTTTAAGAACTGAATGCCTCTTCTCAATAGCCAACTCCATCGCTTCCTTCTTATTTTTGAGTAAGCTTAACGGGCAGCAAGCTTACCATAGTTGCAAATAAGCGACGATAGTAACCCGTCAAACCCGAAACCCGCGCAATCCTTAAGTAGTGGGAGTCGGCCATTTCAAACGCCCGACCTTGATCGAGTCCATCCGCACGCCTTTGCCGAGACAATAGCCTAAATACTCAACCGCGAGGCGCCTAATACACACTTTTTCGGATTAATAATCAATGAATGGGCATTTAATATGGTAAGTACTTCACGCAATTGTAGTACATGTTCGTCCCAACTGTGTATATCAATATGTCGTCAAAGAACACTAACACGAATTTCCTCAAGTAAGGAGAATATGTCATTCATAAGGCAATCGAAAGTAGCGGATGCATTAGTCCACCCAAACGGCATAACCAAAACTCATAGTGGCGAGGGTGCGAAATGCTGTGTTTGAATGTCTTCGTGACGACTCGGATTTGATAATATCCCGCCCAAGTCAAACTTGGTGAACCACCGCGCCATGTAATTCATCCGAAGTTCTTGTATGACGGAATTGGATACTTATCAGCACATCACTTTGTTTAAAGCTCGATAATCCACACAAAATCTCCAAGAGCCATCTTTCTGCACACTAGTAAAACTGACTGGAGTAGGCTATTGCTCGGTTGAATAACCCGCTGCTAACTCTCGCTACCAACCTCTCCATTTCGCTTTTTGCAGGTGGTTGTATCGGTATGGACGGACGACACCGGGCCACCCTCCGCAAGGTTATTCGATGATCTTACGGTCGGACTGTTGGAAGGTTCAGGAGGGCAACATGACTGCAGGAAATTCCAGAGCAACTGCCTATTTCAGCCCTGCTGTGGGTTGTAACGGATCGGGGAGAGACAGTAGTTTATTCGCATCCATGGCCCATATTAGCCAAGCTCCATCGCCGAGCTCAAGGACGAAATCCATCCGAACACAAGCTTTTCGTTAGCGGGATCACCACGTAAGCACACCCTTTGCCTCGATCTCGAATTCCATGGTGAGTTGAGCCCAATTTGCAGTCACGCTCCCAATTGAGCCAACCATGAAACTCCCAATATAACATCCACATCGGAGAGCAAAGATATAACAAGTAATATGAAAAATCTGATGAGAGAAAAGGTACTCCACAACCAAGTGCACCGTTGTGCCATCCCGAACACGAAAATTTCGTATGTTCCATGGCAATTTCAAAATTTGGCACATGTTCTGCTATAAAACAGTGGCTGGCGCCGCTATACACCATCGCAACAGTCGGCGATCTCCACTCTACTAAATAGTTTCAAGGTCCGGCTCCATCAAACCCATTTGACGATCCTGAATTGGTTTGAACTTCATGCTGCCACCCCATTATCCCGCTGCTCAAATCAGTCCCGCTTCTCCATATCTTCCTCTGCTCCAAAATCACCATGAGTGATCTAGCAGACACTTGTGCATGGGGCTGTAATGTTCCACACTTAAAACACTTCCTTTAGCTAGGTACTCCTTTTGTTGTTCGGACTAAGCCGTGAGTTGCAACTTCCCTAGGCCCCGATGGCCGACGAGGAAAATTGGGACCGTGTCCATATCCCATGAAGCCGATAGGAGAATTGGGCGGTGCCCGATGTTGCCACCCACCAAATTCGCCGAAGACGGAAGGCTGGAGCGATCACGTGAAAGCTCCGCGGTGAATCCCGATCTTTGCGGCTGCTTGATGCCTTATGCGATCGAGCTATTCGCGCTACGACCTAATGGCGGCAAAACGCGTCCATCTCCGAGTTTGGAATGCGATCTCTAATTGATGATTGCAACCCGTAAACATACCCAACCTGTTCGGAGGGGGGTGAAGCTGGGTAATTGCTCCTCAAATAGAGACAAATAATCATCTAGTGAGCCGCCGACGGGTTACGTGCATGGCTTCATATGCATTAATGGCGAGCTGTCGCCAAATCGTCTATTAGTTCCGAAAACCGATTCCATGGTATATTTGCTGAGCGAGTACCCATCGTGCCCAAAACATTGAAGCGTACATGGCGGCGAGCGCCAACTGCACTCTCTCTCGCGGCGATGTACCAAAAATATTGTTCCGCTGAGCAAGCCACGCGATGGGATCTGCCCGTGAACAACGGTAGGTTCATCCGTGGAACTACCATCGCTGCTTTCTCCCGGTGGCTGTCCGTTTTGCTTGGGATTTTCTCACCATCACCCGAACCGCGGAATCCTCCTGTTCCTTGTCCGTAATCTGGCCAAATAACAGCAGGGTTTTCCGATGTCCCCACCGTACCTCCAGCCCGCCAATCGCACCGTATTTCCACCATCGCCTTTCTACCTGCTCGAGCCGCTCCTTTGCGTCATAGAGAACTCCACGCTCACCGCACCAAATTGATAGAGTTAAGACGAATAAACGAAAGAAGAATGTAGATTGAACGGAAAACCTCAAAGAGGCCCCGCAGCGAGATGTCGCCAAAGCGATAATACGCTAACAATAATAATATCAATAATCTAACCCTAATCTGGCAGCAACTATAAATACCCTACTAAGGCCCATGCATAAGGCATAAAGCCGCATAATTAAAAGAAGAGATAACAGAATACTAAAAGGTAATAAATAATAAATACTAAAGCCCATTAACTGTCTCCTTAATTCGGCGCCGGTGTACACTTTTAATCCACCCGGCGCTGCTCCATCATAATTGGCTGGCTTTCTTGGAGCAAGTGCAAGTGCTACGTTACCGATGACTTGTGAGAGCACAAAGAAATTTTGAGCCACCACCGTTACATTTGGAATGCGCGGGACGTAGATGGAGGAAAATAAGTATCATTAGACTTTGGAGTCTAAGCCTGAAATGTGTTAGTTTGGAACCTTTGAAGTGGAAGCACTGATTGGTGCATTGATATATTGTGGTCTCACAACCTCCCACGTCATCTCATATTTTATGTCTATTTGTTGAGGATTGTTGTTGGTGACCATTCGATTGGCCACACTTTGTCAGATGGTTTGGGCATTTGCTTGTGATGCACAAGGATTTCCACCTGAAGTGGTGCTATATGTCAGAAGATTTGGAGAAGTGGTGAAACATTGGTTAGGGTCAAGTGGTCTAGGTTTCATGGGAAGATGTTTTGTGGGTGGACGGATGTTCTTCGGGTTAGTTGAGTTCAGCCTTGAGGTCAAGGTTATTAATGGTGGGGAATAATTGATATAGTTTCACTCATAAAGTTTATCACAAGCGCCAACTACAAACGAAGTGGCGCTGAGTCTAATGTACCTTAGTTAGGCCATCTGCCATGAATCTATTTGAGATCTTCGAGACAACCACTGTATTTTAATTTCGAAACTTTTTGTTTTCTCTTGCATCTATCTCATGTTCGTCTCACAAATTTTGATTCGTGTCTGTTGGCTTAAGCTATTACTACTACAACCAATGTTTCTTCTTTTTCAAAGGTTTGATCTTTACTGAGCCTATTTTACCGAGTGTGGGAAGAACTCCATATCTCAATATGGGTTTGCTTGATGATCACATTCTTGGGTAGGTTATAATGATTAGGTACTTTACTATGTGAAAAAATGTGAAGGGGCATGGGTTATTACAGATTGACTGAGATCAGAATATCGAATGAAGTTGAGTTTTGTTTGCAAAATTAAGTAGTATATGGTGGAAGAACACCACCTCCTACTTTGTGAATATTACTATTCTTAGATTAAATGAAACCATATTTCATTATTGCAAACCCCCATTGGTACTTTTGATCCTCTACTTTTAAGCAGGAAACCTCAGTTTTAAGCAACCTTAATCTAGCGCTGTGTTCCACAGGGTGCAGCAAGAGTCAGTTGATGATGGTGAAAGAAATCTTTTCTCGTTAACTATGTTGACTTTGCTTTTGATGATTTTGGGGCCGTCAACCACCAGTTTACCCAGGTTTATCTACAGTTTGGGGAAGTTTAGCGTAGCAAGGTAATATTGATTATAACTCTTTTGGTATTTTCTTTCTAAATTATGTCTCAAAAATAAATCAGCTTATCTTAATTAAGGATAGACCAATTTAAAGAAGTTTGTCAAATGAGATCTTATTTCAAATACTATTTGATAATCACTTTGTTTCCAGAAACCAGCACAACATATAAGCTAATTAATTTATGCCTCTTTTTCCAGAAAGATAAAGAAGACTTTGAGGTGCTTATAAAGGCTTATGAGCTCACTCAATTCTTCATCTTTTGAGATGAGACTGATTCTTGTTACTTCATTACTTTCAAATTTAGGCTAAAGGTTACCGTGTTGGGCCAGTTTATGATGATGTGTTGGCTATGGCTTGGTTTTTCTTGAACTCATTGTCAAATCTATGGCATTGGAGCAGACTCGATTGTTCTATCATTATCTTCCTTCAGGTAAATTCTTATCAAAAGCCATGTTTTTTTCACTGGTGCTGTTTCTGAATGAGCAATAACCCTATGATCCTATATGTTAGTCGTTACTGCAATAACCTTGTGGACTATTAATTAATTAATTATTATAATTAATTTTTTGGCAGGAGAAGATGTTCCTCCAATGCAGTTGAAAGAAGGTGTCTTTAGATGTATCATGCAATTGTACGACTGCCTATTAACAGAAGTTCATGAGCGGTGCAAAAGGGTCTTGGCTTGGCTAAATATCTAAACAGTGGCTTGGCTTTTGTTATGATCTTCTATCAACCATAGAGCCTCGCCAAGTTTTTGAACTGGTAAGCTTACTACTTCCCTGGTGTTCCTGGAGGAATACTTTGTACAGTAAGCATAACTGGGATTATATGTTTCTCTAACTGTCTATTCAAGTTGGAAAAATATTTTGAAACCATGTTATGCTTGAGAAAGACCGTTAATAACTTGGAATGCAAAACTATGTTATCATAATTCAAGTTGGGAAAATATCAAATCATGTTACACTTGAGAAAGACCAGTTAATAACTTGAAATGCAAAACTATGCTATCACAATTTATCATCGAGGCTCATTTCCTTATGGATCAGATATGGCTTCCCAAATTTGTTAAAAATAATGCAATTAAAGACCTGTGTATCTCTGTTAAAACTTAAACCTCAACATATTCGCATGCCTTGATCTTAACTATATCACTCTTGATCAGCTTCTTTCTGAAATTTTGGTTGGGTCAGCAGAACAGAGGCAGTGGCAGAAACCAAAACCCTAATTTCAATTTTTTTTGAAAGACTAAGTCAGAGATGGATTCGAATCCGCTCTGATACCATGTAGAACAATAAAATATAAAGATATGTAGGAGAAAAGTATAGAGACATGAAAGAGAAAAGTAGTAGTTATATTTCCATCACTGCATAAAGCACCTATATATAATACAATACTAAGCCAAATTGAATACAAAACCAATGTGGGATAGTATTCTATAACAATTTCATTGTAAGATCTTTTGAGGCAATATCCTTTAGTCATCATGAAAATACTTTATCAAAGATTTATTTAATATTACCATGTGTAACTGGAAAAATTGTGAATAATTAAAACATAGTTCCATGCCTTATTCTGTTTCAGATGTACCCAGAGATTGAAGTTGTACTTTTTTAGGATGATATCACTTTTGGGGATTGCTCGTCCCTTTGTAACAATTCCGTACTTATAAACTTTCTTGTTTCCTAGCAAGAAATAAAGATTTTTTCGTCTCTGAGAAGTTCAAGAAGGCAAATGTACAACAGCTACAACTAGTTGTAAAATCTGTATTTGGTTTAAACATTGGCATTCATTGTCCAGAAATTCACACACTTGCTGTTTATTGTTAAGTTGTTAACCCCAAATACCCTCAAGAGATGGGGCAATGATATTGATGTTTTTTTCATAGTTTACAGAAGTAAGATTGATTGTTTATGCAAAGTGAAATCTTCAAGACTCCACACGACTGTAGGTTATGTCACTGAAGATTTTGTGCAGCACTTGCTTCTAACTCTTAATATTCACTTTGTTGTTTGTGCATGTTTGTTGTTCTCTCTGATTTCAAAACTTGATCTTGTCTTTGACCTTCGGTTGTTTTATGTGGCTCATGTTTAGGCTTGACTATGACTTCATTTGTAACTGTTGTTTTGTAGGTGTCTTTGTATCTTGATAAGTTCTCTGGAGTGTGTCAACCAGTGCTGCATGATTGCAAGCTTACATTTCTGCAGATTTTATGTGATCACGATCTTTTGTGGAAATGCCAGGAGAGACCCTCTGACAGGTAACCTTATGGTGCTATCCTTTATAGCTTATTTCAGTGCCTGATTGTCATTATTCTGTCATACAGTGATTGCTAGCCTAATGAAGGTTCACACCTAAGCTATGAAACTTCTCAAATCTTCTTGCAGAAATTCATTGAATGTCTAGGAACTTGAGCTTCAGCATCTAAAATGTTCAAGTTAGTTTTATAATAATGGCTGGATATGGTTGGAGATTTTGCTCCTTGATTCAACATTTTCATGATTAGATGCAGTGATGAATTTTTTTGCTACCGATTAGCAGATCAGCCACTTTGGTTTATCTGGTTTGCCAACCAAGCAAATGAGTGCTAACTGTATTATATTAGTTGACAGGCTGACACGTTTATATAATGATAATCAGTTGACAGGCTGACCGTTAAACAACCTCATACATATATGCTTTAAGTAAATTCCCAGTTTAAACTTGTTCAGAAATTTGAAAAATCAAAATAAATAAGTATTACATAAATTTATGAAGTTGCTGATCAGACATACATTAGCTGATTGTACAAAAATTTCTGATGTTTTGAGTGAATCAAAGACCACTGCTGGTCCAGTTGAACTATTGAATAGACCATTCTGTTCAGTTATTATAATTTTGGCTTCATGTTTCTCACCAAATTCTTCTCTCTCTCTCTGCACTTGTTAGTTGGCAAGTAGTGGCAAGATGACAAATTGCACTTGTCAGATAACTTTGACCAACTTTGATAGGTTGACTGAAATTGAACCAACAAATTTAGAGGAAATGACAATAAGGAACAATGTTTAAAGATGAAGCAAGTAATGTGAAAAGTGATGGGACATCAGGAATTTCTTTTAGTGAAAAGCATCCAGCCATCCACATTATTTTTCGACTTCAAGTTGATCCCCAGTTTCATTTTGCATGATCTATTAGGTATTTATCGTATGGTTCAAATTTTCTTTCTTAATCTGTAACTTTAGACATTGTTCTTTTTTAATCTTTGGAAAATGATACTTATTTCCTTTTGCAAATTGGCTTTTGAATTTTCATGATTCTATATTTGTGTTTGGCTTTGTTAGGGAAAATGATATTTTGTTGAGCAACATTATTAAAGACGAGTTTTGATGTTATAGAATGTTTTTTTTTGGTGACTGGATGAATGTATTGTCCCTATGTGTACTGTAATGGTGGTCTTATTTTATTAACAAAATTTTGTTTCTCACCAGTGAGTGTACGTGAATTTAAACATGATTTCTTTATTCGGATGTTTAGACATGTCTGACATGATGCTTTTTAATCACAGAAATTACATTTCATCTATTCTTATACAAGAGATCTTTCTTACTTGGGACCATGAAGATTTATCCATGCGGGCTAAGGTGAGTGCAGTATGATGCAATGACTAGATGCATAGAAGATTAGCACTCCTAAGTATTTTATACCTTGATAATCATTGGTTGATTTCTTCTGTCACCCCTGTTTCTTTGAGCAATTTTATAATTCCGACATCTTCATTGGCTCACAGGCTGCACGAATTTTGGTGGTTCTACTGTGCAAGCACGAGTTTGATTTACGCTACCAGAAGCTGGAAGACAAACTTTATATAGCTCAGTTGTACTTCCCTTGTAGGCCAGGTGTTTAACACATTCCTTTTGAATCTGTGTTCAGTATAAAAGTTGTTAATAAGTTTGTATTGTTAGTCTCTAATGTAAAAGATTAAGTTCTTGGAGTTGGGCATTTGAGTAATGGTTTGTCATTGTGAGTTATATGCTCTGTAGTGCCACTGCATCGGCTATCTGTTTTGGTCTGTCAATTGCTCAGTTTTTGTCACATTCTTGTAGATACTAGATGAAATGCCTGTCTTCTACAATTTGGGTTCAAGTGAAAAGCGTGAGGTCCTGATTGCTATTTTGCAAATCATACGCAATTTGGATGATGCCTCTCTTATTAAAGCTTGGCAGCAAAGCATTGCTCGACAGATTATTCTTCAAACTTTTGGAGGAATGTCTAATTCATTTTGAGGTAATATAACATCATGTATACCTTTTTCTTAGTACATATCTAGATCTTGATATGAAGGAAATTAGTAGAGTAAAAGCCAAGGAAATCTGTTATGATTTGATTGTCTAATCTAGTCTCTAATCAGGCCTCTCATTCATGCCAATCATCAATTATCCATTCGACCAAATAAGTTGTCCTTTCTGGGTGCATGCACAAAATAATTCTTTCCTCTATTAATACTATAGAACAATAAAATATAAAGATATGTAGAAGAAAAGTATAGAGACATGTAGGAGAAAAGTAGTAGTTATATATTCATCATGATAAAGCACCTATATATAATACAAGATACTAAGCTAAAAGGATACAAAACCAATATGGGATAATATCCTACAACATAGAAACCAATGTGGGATAGTATTCTATAACACCCCTCGTGGAGCATATATATCGATCAATGTCTAGCTTGGTACAAAGTTCTTAGAAATGTTTCAGGCCAACGGTTTTGTAAAGATATCGCAATCGGTTGCATGAAGAAGTGAAGTAGTAATCATCTTATTCAAACAGACTCGAATGAAATGACAATCAACCTCACTATGTTTAGTCCTCTCGTGAAATACGGATTATTTGCAATGTAGATATCGCTTGGTTATCACAATGCATAGGTAAAGGTTCATTGAAAGTGAACCCCAATTCTCCAAGAAGAGTCTTAACTCCGATCATCTCGAGTAGTATGAGCCATAGCTCATACTCGGCCTCGCGAAGATCTCGCAACAAGATGTTGTTTTTTTACCAAGTTACCGGTTTCCTCCTAAGAATGTGCAATATCCAGTAGATTTTCTATCGACTTAGAACCAAAGATAATCAGATCGAATATCCTTCAATATTTAGATGACCATTCTTCTTAAATAACAATCATTTCCCGAGATTTCGATATATAAGAATTAATAAAGATCCAAGTGAACTTGCTTAGCTTATCTAGAAAACGACGACTCAAAGAAAGAAATGTCAGCCTGTTATTGTCAGTAGATAAGTTTTCCAACAAGACGCCTATACTTAGCTTTATCCTCCAAGAAATCTCCACGTCATCCCAAACATTGGATCAACTTCCATAGAGATCAATGCTTTGCTCCAAGTAGTCCAGTTCTTTCAAATCAGAGCATACTTGCGAGATGAGAAACTCTAGATTTGTCGTGCAATTTCAATCCCTAAGAAATACTTAGACGTCCCAAATCCTTAATAACAAAATGTTGCGCATGTATTCCTTAGTATCCTCAATCCCACGAACATCACTTCCAGATATGAGTATATCATCAACATATACAAGAGAATGAAATAGTTGCTTGATGTCGCACAAAAATCGAATGATCGACTTGCATTGCTTAAAACCAATAGTTCCAAGAACACTCGAACTTATCAAGCCACGCCTTGGACTTTGTTTAAGGCCATAAATTGCCTTTTAAGACAACAACCTTAGTAGCATCCTCCCCGAGCAACATACCTGGAGGTTGCTCCATAAAGACAACCGAGTCAAATCACCATAGAGGACGATTCTTCACATCGTCGATACATAGGCCGAAAGATGATGACCAGAGCAGGATTCGGATCGAGTTCAAGAGCAGTGGAGAAGCTCTCAAAGTAGTCAATACCATAAGTTTGTGTGTACCCTTTGGCCACAAGACGAGCTTTCTATCAATCAATATTACCATCTGCAACAAATTTGATGGTGAACACCCAACGACATGATACAATATCTACTGAATGAGGGGCAGCCACTAATACCCAAGTACCACGACTCAAAAGAGCATGCATCTCCTCATCTATAGCGGCGCGCCACAAAGGGTGTTTGAGTGCCTCTTGGTAAGAAGTTGGAATCACTGTAGACAAAAGAGAAAGAGCGAAGGCACGAAAAGGAGAACTCAAGCGAGCAAAGGAAACATGATTAGACATGGGGTGTTTAGTGGTACAAGTACGTTTACCTTTGCGAAAAGCTATGGGTAATTCATTAGTGGTAGGTGGACTTTCAAAAGCTGGAGACGAAAATGACTGTGGCAGTGGACATGAGACCGGTCTGGTGCTTTGTTTACGGGTTTTTCTTGGGGTGTGTGTGGTCTTTGTTTGGGAGCGATGGCTCGGTGTTGTGGGCTGATGACGTCGCGTATAAACTGTAATGGTGGTGCGGGGAGGCATAGGAGACACGAGATGTTGGGACAAGTAAAGGAGTAGGAGCAGGCGGTCGGTTGGTTTAGTTTGACTATGAGAGAAGTAAGGCTGAGACTCAAAGAAAGTAACGTCTGCACAGATATAATGACGTTTGGTAAGAGGGTGAAAACATCGATATCCCTTTTTGGTCCTAGAATAACCAAGAAAAACACAATTAATTGAACGGGGGGACAACTTGTCCAATCCAGGAGTAAGATCATGAACAAAACAAGCACACCCAAATATGCGAGGAGGAACAAGATAAAGAGGTTTATAAGGATGAAGACACGAAAAAGAAATATCCCCATGCAACACACTAGACGAAATCCTATTAATAAGGAAACATGCGAAGAAACGACATCGGACCATAGATACGTGAGCACGTGCATGTGAGACATAAGAGAACGTGCAACATCTAAAATATGACGATGCTTGTGCTCAACAACCCCATTTTGTTGAGAAGTGTGAGAGCAAGAAGTTTGATGAATTATACCATGAGATTCACAAAATGATGAAATAGACTGCTGTGTAAACTCAAGAGCGTTATCTGTGCGGAGAATACGCAAATCAATAGAATATTGAGTCTTTATTTCATGATAAAATGATTTGAGTATTGCAGGGATTTCAGTTCTTTGTTTAAGTAAATACAACCATGTCATGCGTGAATAATCATCAACAAGAATCAAAATGTACTTGAAACCCCCTCTAGACTCAATCCTATTAGGACCCCAAACATCACAATGAACTAGATCAAAAGCAGAAGAACTACGATTATCGACTCGAGAGGAAAAAGAAGTGCGATGGTGCTTGAACTCACAAGACTCACAATTAAAATCAACGACGCAATCGAACTAATCTTGAAGACCGCCGAAGGCGGGTGACCAAGACGACAATGCCACTGATATGGAGACACAACGGCGGAGAGCGCACGAGAAGAGACGGGTGAAACAGGATCCAAGTAGTACAAACCGCCACGCTCATGTCCTCCACCAATCGTCCTCTTCGTCTGCAGGTCTCGAAAGATACAATAGGAAGGATAGAAGGTGATAGAACAATTGTGAGTTTTTGTTAGCTGAGTAATAGATAATAACCTGACTGGGAATTTAGGGGCAAATAAAACATCATCAAGAGTGATATTAGTAGTGGGTTTGACAACACCGGTGCCGGTTACCGGGGAATAGGTGCCATCGGCAAGACTAACAGAAGGAAGAGAGGATGGAGAAAAGGATGTCAAAAAAGATTTTGTACCAGTAATATGGGCAAAGGCACCCGAATCCAACATCCAAGACTTACCAGGAGACACGGAGAACGCACCTACAGAGGTAGAGGCAGCAGTTGTAGAGGAAGTGCTAACAGATTGCTGTGGAGTTTCATAAAAGTGCTTGTGGAACCGAGACCATAGTAGGAGCAGATGAAGAACTTGGGGCAGTAGAGGCCGTGTTGGCCCAATCAGGTTTGCCAAACTTTTCCCAACACTTATCAGACTCATGATTCGAACGACCACAATAATCACAGTGTCGATCATTAAACCCACGGCCTCGGCCACGTCCACGTCCACGCCACGTCCACCATACGAACCCCGACCGCGAGCAGTCATCGCTGAATTATCAAAAGAGGTAGATTCAGCATAGCCGGTGGTGACACGAAGAACGCGAGACAACGCATTAGACAACGTCGGTACGTTATCACTGGACATCAAACTATCTCGAAGTGGCCGGAGATCGGCATTAAGACCTGATAAAAATTTTGCCACCATGAATTCCTCCCACTGTTTTGCCCTTATCGTAGCATCGCAGGAAAGAGGATGATAAACCAAAATCTCGTCAGCAAATCCTTTCAGAGTAGAGAAGTAGTCATTGACTGACTGTGTATCCTGAGTATGAGAGAAATGTTTCTCATATAACTCAAATACTCGAGAGACGTTTTTGTCATTAGAGTACATCTCTCGGAGAGAATCCCACATGGCTTTGGCACTGTCCAATAACATGATGTTCTGAATCACAGATGGTTCCAGGCTATTGAGTAGCCAAGTCATGATGGAGCAATCATCAGCGGACCAAGTTTCGTAGTTGGCATCCGTAGCAGCAGGCGGGGCAGTCAGAACATGGCTCCGTTTCTTCTGTGATCCCGAAAACAGGAGAAAAGCACGGGACCAGAACATATAGTTGGAACCATTCAACTTAATGGTGGTTCCAATAGTTTAGAATCAGACATGATAAAAAAATAGGGTAGAGAGCAAAACCCTAAGTAGAGTAGCAGGCGGAGTCGTAGAACGGGCAGAACAGAGGCAGCGGCAAAAACCAAAAACGGGCAGTGGGAGAAACAAAAAACCCTAATTTCGTTTTTTTTTTTGAAAGACTAAGTCAGAGACGGATTCGAATCCGCTCTGATACCATGTAGAACAATAAAATATAAAGATATGTAGAAGAAAAGTATAGAGACATGTAGGAGAAAAGTAGTAGTTATATATTCATCACTGCATAAAGCACCTATATATAATTCAAGATACTAAGCTAAAAAGGATACAAAACCAATGTGGGATAATATCCTACAACATAGAAACCAATGTGGGATAGTATTCTATAACAAATACCACCAAGGAAAAGCCTTGAATAGCGACCATCCAATTCATGCTTACCACTGATAGGTGAGGATAAAGTGAAAGAGTGAGTCGTGGGATCCTAGCTATCCAGGATTCCAATTTATTTTATAAGATTAGCAGTAGAGAATGTCTCTCTGTTGTTTGCTTAGACATCTTAGGTTCATGGTGTATATCTTTTGTGTTTCTTGATAGATTAATTGTAGCAATTAGTATCAATGCTATTGTAATATCTATGCCAAAGTTTATTGTACATTTTTAGAATGTCCAGGCATTCAACCACACCTTACATGCTCATAGAACAGATTTTCTAGTAATTAACATTCTGTGGTTCTCCTGCTGGAAAATCGATCTTAACTATCCTGTGTTTATTGTGGTATGGGCAGCAAAGGAAGCCTGATGATACCTTGCTTATGGGCAGTAGTTCTCGCAGTCCGTTTGGGGATAAGCCCTTCTCATCAAAGTATTCTGAGAGACTTTCCCCTGTCATTAATCAGTATCTTTTGGAGGCCGCTCGCCAAGAAGTTGGAGTATGCATATCATCTGATTTTGTCATGTTTATCTAAATGAGTGTCTTTTCACAGTGCAGTATCATATATAACTTCTTTTAAGTGTGCTAACTTTAAAAGCTTGATTGATGCAGCCCCAGGGAACACCTGAAAATGGATATTTGTGGCAAAGAGTCAACTCTCAGCTAAGCTCTCCTAGTCAGCCATATTCCTTAAGGGAAGCTCTGGCCCAGGCTCAATCTTCTAGAATTGGAGCTTCAACTCAAGCATTAAGGGAATCTTTGCACCCAATATTGATGCAAAAATTGGTATGATTTTCGATGCAGACAGTAATACTCTTGGTATTGCTTGTTGATGATGATAAGATCTATCATTATATTTACATTGGTATTGCTGGATATTATTATAATATCCATTGCATCTGTCTTCTTCAGGAACTTTGGGAAGAAAACCTTAGTGCTGCTGTCAGTCTTCAAGTTCTGGAAATAATTGAGAAATTTTCTGGGGCTGTAGCATCCCGTACCATTGCCACTGATTATGGAAAACTTGATTGTATTACATCTATATTTATGATAGTCTTCTCTCAAAATCAACCTCTGGCTTTCTGGAAAGCTATCTTTCCAGTTTTCAATAATGTCTTTGAGCTTCATGGAGCAACACTAATGTCGAGGGAAAATGATTGTTTTCTAAAGCAAATTGCTTTCCATCTTATCCGGCTTGGAGTTTTCCGGAATGAGAATATTAGGAAAAGAGCTGTTATTGGGCTTCAGATACTTGTTCTGGTAGGTCTATATCATTACTTGCTTAGTCTTCATATCTTTTTTCTTATTTCTTGCTCAAACTTAAACTGTGATCATTGTGCAGAGCTCTTTCTCCTACTTCACGCAGACAGCAAGATTACGGGTTGTGCTCACCATTACGTTGTCTGAATTGATGTCTGAAGTCCAAGTTACACATATGAAAACTGATGGGACTCTAGAAGAAAGTGGTGAAGCACGCCGTCTTCGCAAATCATTGGAGGAGATGGCAGATGAATCTAAGAGCCCCTCTATACTCAGAGAGTGTGGTCTTCCAGAAAATGCTCTTCTTGCCAGTAGTGAGCAATTGTCAGATAACCGTTGGTCCTGGTCAGAGGTTAAAACACTCTCTGATAGTCTACTTCTGGCTCTCGATGCCAGCCTGGAACATGCACTACTGGTAGACCTTAACCACCCTGGTTACTGTTCTCAAATGCGCAAGTTCTTCTGTTGAATAAATTGTGGCATTAATTTAATTTCCTTTCAGGCATCTGTTATGACGGTCGACAGATATGCCGCTGCAGAGAGTTTCTACAAACTCGCAATGGCATTTGCACCAGTTCCTGATCTTCATATAATGTGGTTATTGCATCTGTGTGATGCCCACCAGGAGATGCAGTCTTGGGCTGAAGCAGCACAGTGTGCTGTTGCTGTTGCTGGAGTAGTGATGCAGGTAAGATTCTGCTTTTTTACTTTTCTTGCTTGCTGCCATTAAAGGTTAATTTGATATGCCCTTAGATGACACAGGGCAAGCTCAAGACGCTAAGATCTTAGATTCATATCTGACCTACGTGTTGAATTTAAAAAATTGGTCGGTATTTGATTGATCGGATAAGATTCATAATAGAATTGGTTGGTCATATACTTCTCGACTTGATTCTTGATATACAGAAGTTACTAATGAATTCGTTAATATGTGGAGTTGTCATCAAAATTATTTAGTAAATAATATAATCATCAAATTACTTAAGTGGGATATTATGAACTCCAACTCTTAAGATGAGCATGCACCAAACATATGATGCTCCATGAAGCTCTTAAGATGAGCATGCACCAAACATATGATGCTCCATGAAGCTCTTAAGATGAGCATGCACCAAACATATGATGCTCCATGAAGCTCTTAAGTGGGATATTATAAACACCAAACTCTTTAAGATGAGCATGCACCAACCATACTAAAAAATTCTAAGAAACATCCACTATTTTATATTAATGATATAACAAAACATGCATGTGACTGATTTGAATCATCGTCTCAAATATCATAACCACATATCTCTGCATTGCGCAATAACCATTTATTCTTGTGTGACATGAACCATTTTTTCTTTTTAGGCCCTTGTATGTAGAAATGATGGAGTATGGAGCTCGGATCATGTCTCTGCATTGCGCAAGATATGCCCCATGGTGAGTGGCGAGATATCTTGTGAGGCTTCAGCAGCAGAGGTAGAGGGATACGGTGCTTCAAAACTTAAAGTCGAGTCGGCTGTTAAGTACTTGCAACTTGCAAATAAGCTCTTTTCCCAAGCCGAACTCCACCACTTCTGTGCCAGCATCCTAGAACTTGTCATTCCAGTGTACAAAAGTAGGAGGGCGTACGGACAGTTAGCTAAGTGCCACACAATGCTGACAAACATATACGAGTCAATTCTTGAGCAGGAATCGAGCCCCATACCCTCTGCAGATGCAACATATTATAGGGTAGGGTTCTACGGTGAAAAATTTGGGAAGCTCGATAGGAAAGAGTATGTATATAGAGAAGCTCGTGATGTAAGGTTGGGTGATATAATGGAGAAACTCAGTCACATATACGAGTCGAGAATGGATGGTACAACATTGCACGTAATCCCAGACTCTAGACAGGTCAAGGCTGATGAACTGCAGGCAGAAGTTTGCTACCTGCAGATAACAGCTGTAGATCCAGTTATGGAAGATGAGGACTTGGGAAGCAGAAGAGAGAGAACATTCCCACTTTCCGCGCGTGCACGGGTCTTCGACCGGTTCTTGTTCGACACTCCTTTCACGAAGAACGGAAAGACTCAAGGCGGGTTGGAAGACCAGTGGAAACGGCGTACAGTTGTGCAGACAAACGGTTCATTCCCTGCCCTAGTAAACCGTCTGCAGGTGATAAAATCAGAATCACTCGAGTTCTCCCCCGTGGAGAACGCAATCGGGATGATTGAAACGAGAACAGCAGCACTGAGAAACGAACTCGAGGAACCTCGCAGCTCAGAAGGCGATCAACTCCAGAGTCTACAGAGGATACTTCAAGGCTCCGTTGCCGTCCAAGTGAACAGCGGAGTTCTGAGTGTTTGCACGGCGTTCCTTTCGGGAGAACCTGCAACAAGACTGCGTTCGCAGGAGCTGCAGCAACTCATTGCTGCGCTCCTTGAATTCATGGCTGTTTGCAAGCGTGCTATCCGCGTCCACTTTCGCTTGATTGGGGACGAAGACGAAGAGTTTCACACGCAGCTAGTCAATGGATTTCAGTCGCTAACTGCAGAATTGTCCCATTACATCCCAGCCATTCTTTCAGAACTTTAACATAACTGTTTTAGGAGCTGCTGCACCTTTGTCTTCTTTAGTGAGTGCTTATGTAAAAATTTATCCCTTTTTGTTGGTGTATGATGGGAATATTCAGGTAGTTTTATCTATATTTCTATCATGTTTTCCTTTCAAACTTCAGTTAAGGTTGTTACCTGATTTATAGTGTATTGCTTCTTGTATTGATATGCTGATCTCAATCTTTCTATTGATAGATAGGATGAACTCTGCATTCTATAATTGATATCTCTTACAATGGCTCTTTAAAAATTGATATGACAAGGAATACCAGTGTTTGGCGGGGGAGAAAATTAAATTACAGGTGTCAAATCAATTGATTATTTTTGGGTAAATTGGTTTTTGTTAAATCAAAGATAGAAAATACTCTATATTCATAACTTCATCAAAATATCTATTTATACAAAAGAGTCATATTCAAACTAGGAAAACAAATACAAGAGTCATAACTAAACTAAGTGATCGATCTCAATTTTGTTAGGGAATTAAATGCGCAATGAACACAGAGAATTAATGTGGTTCGATCTTTAAAATAGATCTACATCTACGGAGCAAGAGAAAGTATATGTGTATTGAGAGTGTGAAAGCGATTACAAAGAGAGTAGTTGATCTTCTCCGTCTAATCTATCCTCTATTTATACACAATGATATTGAGTTCGACTTTAATACAAAGTCTTCTCTTATAAGGATTCTTTTAGATATACATCCAGGATTCCTTTAGATATCCGAATCTTCTACATCTCCACTTGCGAGATTTGAGTTGTAGTTGGTTTAGGAGTCTTCCTGGGCCGAACTCGCGTAGGCCGAGCTTGATGTCTGGGCCAATTTATATTGGGCCCGATGCTTGGGCCTAGTGTTTGGGCTGTATCCTATCATATCCCCCCCCCAAAAAAAAGCGTAGAAGTGAGGTCGTGATGGATGGGGGATAGTGGTTTGCTGGAGTTCGCGATCTGACGAAGGGACCAATGATGTCGATTTCCCAGGATCGCGTATTCGGCTCCAATTGGCCGAAGTCGAATACTTTCCGTGCTGCCGAGGTCTTATGCCGGGCTTAAATGTCACTTGGCTTCATCTTACTGAGGCGTTATGCCGAAGTCCCATTTTGCTTGGTTCACCTTGCCGAGGCGTTATGCCGAAGTCGTATGTTGCTTGGCGTTATGCCGAAGTCGTATGTTGCTTGGCATCACCTTACCGACGCGTTATGCCGAAGTCATATGTTGCTTGGCTTTACCTTGCCAAGGCGTTATGCCGAAGTCGTATGTTGCTTGGCTTCACCTTACCGAGGCGTTATGCCGAAGTCATATGTACGACGACGTTATGGTTGAATATGTAGCGTCATGACGAGGTCGAACACGGGGTGTCCTGCCGATGTTGAATACGGGATCTGTCGTGCATTTAATGCGCATTTAATGCGGACAGCGGTTGGGTTCCCGATAAAGTGCATATTGAAGGAATAACTTCCATGATACGCCATTTCTCGTATCACTTTTTCCATTTCCATTTTCAAATTCCTCAAAACTTTCCGACTTTCTGAAAAAGTGCGCGTCAGTTGCTTCACTATTGTCGTCTTCGTTGTTTTTGCTGCGTCTGTGCCATCTTCTTCGATCTACCACCCACAAACCAGTAAGTTATATTTAATGGCTTCGTCTTCTTCTTCTGGAGAGTCTCATGGCCATGATGGTCGTATTGTGTCAGTGTCGCCACCGAATTATTCGATGGATGTAGAAGTTTATACCTTTGATACCCTCCCACCTTTCGTGCGTAGAGTTTATTTCCCGCCTTTGAGGGATTTCGGTAGGGTTTCTTCTATTCCTTCGATTTTAGAAGCCCCCGCAAGATTAGAGCTTGCTTCTAATTTTTCTATCCCAAAATCCTTTGAGTATGTCGTTCCCCGACTGGGTGATAGGGCTAGCGCTCCCCCTGAGGGTTTTGTCACGGTTTACGAGGATAGCCTTCGGTGTGGTCTTCGTCTCCCCTTTCCTTATGTGTATACCGAACTACAACAAATGTTGGCATTCCTCTTCCCCGCTTAACGCCAAATTCCTTTCGGTACCGCAGACGGCCTTGTGTCTATGCCCATCGGCATAATTTTCCTTTTACCCTTGGGCTTGTCCTAAGGTTTTTCATGCTAAAATCTAGCTTGGGGTGGTATTATGTATCACCCCGTCGTGGCTTCAAAGTAAAGACGAAGTCGAAAATCTCGAACTGGCAGAAGAAGTTCTTCTTCTGTCGGTTCGATGAGTCCATAAAGTTCGCCTGGAATCCGGAGAAGTTAGCGGATGTGGCCACCGATGAAAGCTTCGGTGGCCTAGAGGAGGCGTTGGACAAGGTCGGTCTTGTTGACTAAGTGTTTACCGAGGCCGAGCTTGCTGCTGCGGGGCTGAGCCCTTATGATCCTGCCACTTCGGTGGAGGCGGTGAAGGGTGAGCCCTCCCCTTCCTTCACTTTGTCGCTTTATTACTTTTGTTCTCCATTGTGCTAACTTGGAGCTTATTATTCTTTGCAGTGGACTTCGTTAAAGGAAAGAAGAAGAGCACGAGGTCGAGCTCTGGTCTCGAGTCCTCCACCTTGGCATTGAAAGAGGTAGCCGAGGCCTCTTCTGAGAGGACTGAAGATGTCCCGAAATCTCCTTCGCCCGTGCCCCTCCAACACTTTAAAAGGATAAGGCGTGCGATTCCCGATGCCACGGCTGCCGACGACCCAGATTGCGAGATCGTCGGTTCTCAAGCTACTCGCCTGTCTTTCCCCAAGGTAATGCCATTTGTTGTACTCGACACAAAGTTAAGTATTCGTTGTGTGTGTTTGACATGTTTGGTATTGCATGCGGGTCGAGGATATGTCGGCCGAGCCGCTATGGTATCCACCAACTGGCGGCGACGTCCCATGTTGACGGACTACTTGAAGGCGCCGTCGTTCGGTTTGACGAGGTTGCCCGCTATGCGAGGGAGATGGAGGAGAAGACCTCCTCGTCCAAGAGGTTGCCGAGGCCGAGAGAAAAGCTCGGGACGCATCCTTGGCTCTGGCGGCATCCGAGGCGGCGGTCGTCGGGAGGAGGAGGTCGGTCGCCTAAAGGCCGAGGTGGAGGTTCCGGTCCGGGAGGCGCGGTGGCGACCTCGCGAGAGAGCTTCTTCGTGCCTTCACGGAGGCTATTTTTGTAAGGAGGTTTGGCGGGTTTACCGGCGAGCTGGCCGAGGTGCTCAACACGAGGGTGGTTGCAGAGACGCTGGACGAAGTGGCCGAGGATTATCCAAATTTGGATAAGTCAAGTATGGGTATGAGGTCCCGGAGGATGGGGCCTGCTGCGAGCGCGTCTGTTGAGGTCTCTCTGCCGGCATGAAGAGCTTGCACATCGTGGAGAACCTAGCTTCGTCTTCGACCGTGCTTAATGCCGAGGTGGTCCGTTCCTGGCCGGTGGACCGGGACATCCAGTTTGAGGCTTTCATAGCTGGAGTGGCTGGAAAGCCGGTGTTGGCCGCGTCTGCCGAGGTCGAAGCATGGAAGGAGGTTGAGGCTGCTGAGACCGAGGGGGAAGGAGCCAATGCTGGGGAGGTGGCCAGGGCCGCTGAAGCTCGGGGAGAGGCCGAGGTGTCGGGAACTCGGGGAGAGGCCGAGGCGTCTGGAGCTCGGGGAGAGGCCGAGGCTGCTGAGCAAGGAGCTTTCGGAGGGGTCAGTTGATCCCTCTTTTTTTTTTTATGTATTTTGACAAATTCCTGCCTTGAAGGCCTTAATAAAATTCCCAAATTTGATGGAAGAAATCTTGTCTTTTGTTGTTTTCAGTCTTCTCTTGAACATTTCGACGTGTCCCCATGGTTGGATCAAATCAAAACGTTGACTCGGGCTCTCGAATCTAAAGAGGTCGAGGTCCTGCACCTGGAGGGTAAACTTGGCCATGTGCAGAAGGAGGCCGACGTCAAGTTCAGGACTTCACAAGAGAAGTTTGACGAGCTTCAAACTCGATTCTTGGAGTTGGAGGAGAAGCTCGAGATTGCGGAGGATAAGGCTAAGTCAGTCGTCGAGGAACACACTGAATACGAGGCGGTTATCCGCCGAGGTGGTGGAATGACTATCTCCGATGCCGAGGCTAAAGTTTTCGAGCTCGTAGCCCGCTGCTCGAGGTATAGACAAGAGTACGGTCAGAACTCCTGGCAATTTCAGGAGCAATATGCCGACCTGAAGAAGATAGGTGGCTTGTACAAGACCGTAGTAGTTCGTCATTCTCTCCTCGAGCAGGTGCTTCGTTCGATGATCGAGGCTTCTTCATCTGCCGAAGCTCCTCCTCCTGCCGAGGCTCCTTCTTATCTTCCGACGACGTGGAGTGTGGACGACACTTCTCTTGAATTCTTTATGCAAGACCGACGTCGCCCATCGAGAAGCCGAAGTCGTGTGTCTTCGAGCGGCCGAGGTCATTCGTCGAGGTAAAAAGCTGGTCGAACTTCTGGCATCGATCGAGGACGAGGCCGAGGTAGGGATAGGGTTAGCATAGATGATTTGTTGAACCCTGATTTTCCTAGGGATTGGCTTAGCTTTTCCCAGCCTCCTGGACCTTCATCGTCCTCGTAATGTATGCGTTGTACACTTTTGGAATAAGAATGAATTTTTTTCTTTGCCTTGTGTTGAAAATGCTGTATACATTTCATCCTCGTAGTCAAACGAATGTAGTTCGTCCTTGTATTAAACGAATGTAGTTCATCCTCGAAATAAACGAAGGTAGTTTATCCTCGAAATAAGCGAGTAGTTCGTCCCTCGTGATAAACGAAGGTAATTCATCCTCGAAATAAGCGAAGGTAGTTCATCCTCGAAATAAACAAGGTATGGGTTCCTTTTTGGCAAGAAATATCGCTAGGGGTGGTCCTCTTCCTCGAAATAAGCGAAGGTATAGGTTCGCTTATTTGTCGAGTTTTATCGATGGTGGTCCCTCACGCGCGTTATAGTTAAAGTTCGTATTAAGCGAAGGTAGTTAAAAATCCTTGAGGGTAGTTATCCTCGTGAGAGGTATTGTAAAATGGGGAAAAGGTATTATGCATAAGTGACGAATAAAACATACTGAAAAGATTTTATTAATAAAACGACGGCGTTACGAGACACGATTGAGCAGATCTCTCGAGATGAATGATGTGCCACGACGATTTGCTCACCGGATATAGACTCGACTCTTGACACTTACCGAAATATCTCTTAAGATGAATGATGTGCCACCCCTTGATTTACTTGGTTGAGAGCGTTGATGGTGCGTAGGACTCGGCATTCCGATCTCTGCGAGGATTCTTGCTTCGATCTCTCGCAGGATTCCATACACCAAACCGTAGGGTGTTTCTCCATTCGATGTCAGGGTGTTGTATGGTACGACCATAAGACTGCGGTAAATTTTCTACCCAATCGCTCTTGACTCGGTCGAGGCGAGTTTGAAGTCCTTTACGATTGTCTGTTCGTGACTTGGTTTGACCATTTGCTTGAGGATGGGCCACCGAGGTGAATTTTGTTGGATCTAAAGCTCTTGACACCACTCTTTGAATACCTTATCCGTGAACCGTGTCCGTTGTCCGAAATGAGGATATGAGGGATGCCGTCGACACACGATGTTCTTCCGCACGAAGTTGATGGCGTTTTGCTTGTGATTTTCACCAATGGTTCGCTTCCACCCACTTTGTGAAGTAGTCGATCGCGAAAATCGAATTGAAGCGCCTGAGCTTTGCGAGAAAGGGCCTCGATATCAATCCCCATTGCATAAATGGCGAGGGCTTTGTATGCTTGAGGTCGGTTTGAGGTAGTCTCGCACGCTTCCATGAATTTGGCACTTTGACACTTCTTCACGAGGTCGATTGAGTCTTGGAACATTGTTGGCCAATAATATCCCTATCGCATGACTTTCTTCGATAAGGCGCGGGCCGATGTGACTTCCACATGATCCTCGTGTCTTCTCGTAGTACATAATTAGCTCGGTTCGGACCCAAACACCTTAGGAGAGGTGTGGGTATGATTTTACAGAGAATTCCACGCCGAGTGTATATCGTGAGATTTGCTCAAGACTCTCACGGCTTCGATCTGTCGTGGGGCGGTTCGCTTTTCTCCAAATATGTTTGGATGGAGGTCATCAATTAGGTTCCTCGTCCGAGACTATGTTGACTTCGACACGGCTTCGTCTGTGCTCGCTCTGGACTTCTTCTCTTGGAGGGCTCGTTGACGACGAGGCGGCTTGTTTAAAGTGTCACCGGCTATTTTGCTCCCTTGGGATGCGAACCAGTGGAAGTATGAGAAAGATTGTTGCAAGCTTTTGGTTTTCAAGGTATTTCTTCGTCCTGTTGCCTTTTGCTTCGTACTTTCGACATGTGGCTCACTATAACACGAGTCGTTGTGGACTTGCGACTAATGTCACGGAGACTTTGAGCTAGGCGAAGTCTGCGATAAGGCTTCGTATTCCACTTCGTTATTCGTATTTTTGAATGTGAACCCGAAGTCGTAGGCTATCTCTTGTCCATCCGGACTTATGAGTAAGATACCTTGCTTGCTCGTTTTTCGAGCTCCATCCACGTAGATTTGCCAACAATCTTGAGATGGTTCCTTTATGAGTTCGGCTTGGCGTTATGCGGAGTCGGCTCGGCGAGTTTGGCTTTTACGTGAAATTAGCCTCGACAAGGAAGTCTCACTGGGCGACCATGATGGCTTGCGAGGCGAAGGATATATCGTGTTCGATTGATTGCCCATTTCGCAATTCTCCACGAAGAAAGCACGGCCGTCGATACTGCAAAGTGGATGATCGGTGAGAACACATATGGGATGTGCGTGGAAGTATGGGCCTTGATCTCATGCGGCATTACTAATGCTAAGGCGAGCTTCTCAAAGGCGATATCTCGTTTACGCCCTTTTAGTGCTCGGTGATAAAATATCTGAGGAGTCGACATCCGTCTTCTCGCGCCAAAACTGCACTTATGGTTTCGTCCGAGGCGGTATGGGGAAAGGACCTCTCCTTCTTTCGGGATGGATAAAGTGGGAAGTTTGGCGAGTAGTTCTTGAGATCTCAAAGTTGACTTGTGTTTATCATCCCGGAGAACTCGGGAGCTTTTGAGTATTTTGAAAAGCAGGGCTTATCCCGGCTTTTGAAAGAAAGCGGCTTAGTCTTGCTATGCAGACTGTCGACTTATGTACGTCGTGGATGGTCTTGGCATTTTCATCTCAAAATGGTTTGAACCTTGACGGGTTGGCTTTTAATCCTTCTTGTGAGACCAGCACCCCAAAAATTTTCTAGACGAGCGCAAAAGTACACTTGAGGATTTAGCTTTAGGTTTACCTTTGAAGTAAGCGAGGATAATCACGAGGTCGGCAACACATGTGGCTTCTCTTTACTCTTGACGACGATGTCATCTCGTATACCTCCACATTCGACCTATGTAGGGTGAAATATCTTGTCCACCATTCTTTAGTATGTAGCTCACTGCATTCTTGAGTTGAATGACATCTTCTTATATCAAAGACTCAAAGTCCGTAATGAAAATTTGTTTTGGATGCGTCCTCGTCACTCATCGGGACTTGGTGATATCCTCAGTATAAATCAAAATCTTTGAAGACTTAGTATCCGACCAAAGCGTCGACCTTTTGTCGATATTTGGAAGAATATGATCCTTTAGGCGATGTTTATTGAGATCGATGTAATCGATACATTCGCCATCCCTCCTCCTTTCTTGACCATCAGGGTTGGCAATCCGGTCGGATACTTGACTTTGAACAATATCGTGCTTTTAATAGTTGGTTCACCTCGTCATGTATGACTTGATTCCGTTCAGTTTGCAAAGATCCGTTGTACGCGAATTGGTTTTACGCTTGGGTCGATATTGAGCGGTGGTGATAATACTTGGTGAGACCCGGCCATGTCGAGGGTGACCAAGAAAACATGTCTCTGAATTCCCTTAGGAGTTGGATGATCTGTTTTCTTAGTTGAGGTACTGCCGGTAGAACCTACTTTGGCGATCTTGAGTGGATCGTCTTCATATAGCGTGACCTCCTCTCGCGGTGGCCGGGAGGCGATCGGCGTCCTTTCGAGTTCCAACTCCTGGGTTTCTTTAATTGCTATGCCCGTGGATGCGGGGCAAGTCCCCGCAACCCCAAAGGCGACTGCGTGCATTCTTTGGCTGCATTTACGATCTCCCACGAATCACGGCTACCCTCCTCCGTGTGGGGATCTTCATTGTCGAGATGAGTACGTTGAGCATACCGCCCTCACTGCGTTTGCTTGATCTCGTCGATATGATGTTATCTGGTAGTAGCCTTTACCACGAAGAACTGTACCACCTTGGTGGATCTCGTCGGCGCTCTTTCCACCGTGACGGGTAGTTCGATTATTCCTTCGGGCGTGTCTCTTCCCGCACAAAGCTTGGGTGGTAGCGGAGCGGTGTAAGCGTGCCTCTCAACTCCTAACTTGTCAAGCATTCCTTGAAGAGGATGCTTACCGACACTCCACTATCGATGTACCGCGTTTTACCGACTTGTTGGCGACCACCGCTTGCTTCACCACCATGGCTGGTGCGGTGGTCGATCCTCGGAGAAGGTGATTGCCTCGTCCGCACCCAAACCTCTTGTTCTGCTGGTTATTTGGTATGGGGACTTGGACCTCGGCCTTAGAGAGAACTTTGTGACTCATGAGGAGCCCGTGATGGTGGAGATAATCTCGTCGTATTGGGGCTCGTCATCTCCTCTTCGTCGATGTCGCGCCTTGTTTTCTTGTGAGGGCACGGTTCCCTCTTCTCTTGCTTCCTCTTCTTGACCTCGGTGGGGGCTTCGTCTTGACCCGACTTTTGCGGCCATGCCCTTAGTACTTCTTTAGGACTCCATCCATGCCAAATTTCGATGTCTCCATGAGGTCTCTGCATTCTTGATGTCGTGCCCATAATCCTCATGGAAGGAGCGATGTTGTTCTTAGATCGGTAGCTTTGACCCCACGTCATTGGTCGAGGCTTCTCGAACATGTTCATGTAGAGCTCGTAGATCTCCGCCCTTGACTTCGTCGAGGGTGTATCTTGGGTCGCTTGGGTTATTGCGTGGCCCGAGCTGAACTCTATTGGGCGACGTATCATTTCAAGCACTGCCGTCGGCCTTGGTTTGGGTCTCCTCGGCCATCTTCTTTCCTCACTTTGTCAGGGTTCCACACTTTACGCTTGGCGCTTTTTCTATCGGTAAATGCGCTTTGGCGAACCGATGCGCTATCGCCCACGGCTACGGCGCGATCTGAGGTTCGTGCCGACAATCTCTTTGTATAGGGTCCCGGCAAGATGCCGTTTGGAAGGTCGAGATGATGAGGAGATCGTTTCGTCTTGACTTTCGAGCTCTCCTTGTTGAACCTGGTCATAAAGTCACTAATGGACTCGTTTCGACCTTGCCTCACTGTGAGGAGATGTGCCGATGTCGTTTTGGACTCGGCCTTTTGGAAGAACCTTCGATGAAAGGCTTCCATTAGGTCGCGGTATGATCCGATACTCCCGGAAGGTAAACTGTCGAACCACCGTGACGTTGTCGACCGGTAATTTCGGGAAGAGTTTGCACATATGGATGGTGTTGAGCGTTGGTTGATCATATTATCTTGGAATTGTGAGAGGAAGTTTTGCGGATCCCTCGATCCGTCGTGAGGCGATGCTCGGTACCACTGCATTGTCAGGAGGGTGTCGAGTATTTCGTTTGAGAACGGGTAATTATTTTCCGTATCCATCGAACCCGCCTTCCGGAGCCGAGCGGAGTTCATCGACCGAACTCGTTTTGATAGCGGGGCCGACCTCGCGGCGATCACGATGTCTGTCTCATGCTGTTCGTCCCTTGCGGTTGGTTTGGGCCCCAACCCGTGTAGAGGTATGGCGCCTATCATCCGGAGGTGGGGATTCACCTCGTTGTGTTGCCTCGTGCGCAGCGAGGCTTCGCGTCCCTATCTTCATGATGGTGCAAACCTTGCTCTCGGCTGAGGTACTGGAGAAAGCTTTCCTTGTTCTTTTCAAGGAATCCTTTAACTGCCTCGTCAAGGCTTATCTGCTGAGCTGGAGGTTACTCTCGGTTGCTGTTGCGGCCTCCCTCGCTATTATACTATGCTTCTTCATGTAGGATAGGATGGCCTTGCTCGTCGAGGCTTTGGACATGCCCTTCGGGGGTCGGTTCTCTGACCGGGCTTTTCCCAAGCTGAGCTCCGTGCGTCCTGCCATCGATAGCGGCTCTGGATGTGAGACTTCTGGTATTCATCGTCGTGATTGATTCCCTGTAAACAAAGATTGACCGAAAACACAAGATTTCGTTTCCCACAGACGGCACCAGTGATCGATCTTAATTTTGTTAGGGAATTAAATGCGCAATGAACACAGAGAATTAACGTGGTTCGATCTTTAAAATAGATCTCGTCCACGGACGAGAGAGTATATGTGTATTGAGGTGTGAAAGCGATTACAAAGAGTAGTTGATCTTTTCCGTCTAATCTAGCCTCTATTTATACACAATGATATTGAGTTCGACTTTAATACAAAGTCTTCTCTATAAGGATTCTTTTAGATATGAATCAGGATTCATTTAGATATCCGAGATCTTCTACGTCTCCACTTGCGAGATTTGAGTTATAGTTGGTTTAGGAGTCTTCTGGACCGAACTCGCGTGGTAGAGCGATGTGCGGGCGATTTATATTGGGCGATCTTGGGCCAGTGTTTGGTAGTATCCTATCACTAAGAAACTAGTAACTTGCTCAACAAGTAGTACCATAAAATAAATATATTTCTAATAGTAAATTTATTTTGATAAATTCAATATTACTTATAAGCTTATGAAAAAATGAGTTGGATCGAGCTACTTATTTTTGGAAAGCTTATAAGCTCTTGAAGTTTATTTTCATAGCTTATAAGTTGTTTAGGAGCTTATTTTATGAAACACTTTGCATGAACTTATAAGTTGTTTTAAAGAGTTTATAAGTTTAGCCAACACCCTCTAAGATTTTTTTTTTTGGTCAATTAATACATAAATTTTAAAGGCTGCGTCACGGTGGACTCGAACCCGAGACCTTTGGCCTCGGTATTAACCACTCTACCACTAGGCCAACACACACACCCTCTAAGATTTGACATGCCTTGTTGAGGGCAGAGTTCACTTTCTGGAGCCACTTAGTATACTTGGTGGATCCAATCACAGAATTTGCTTCTACCAAATCCTTTTTCTCTACGGCCTGCCCTATTTTTCTCAGTTTGAATACATCTTGCAGGTATGCTGCAACAATTTTGCAATATTATCCCCTTTTTCCACAACCAGACTCACATGGTGTTTGAATGCCAGTTGACATCTTTGAAAATGATCTAAACAGTAATAAATTTCATAAGAATTTCCACTTTATCATGCCAACATCATCAGCCATTAAATTTGCTACTAATCTAGTAGAACAATCACACAATTAAGCTCAAATTCTTCCCCAATCATAATACAGTACGTTCGCGTGAGGAAATAAAAACGAAAGAAAAATAATGAACATTTTTCCCGAGTTGATTAGCTTATAAAGCCTTGTTTCTCGAGCTTCTTCTTTCTATCTCTCTTCACCTTCTCCATCAGCTCGTCATCCTCGTCCGCCTCCAGGATGGCGGCGCCGACCCTACAATTAGCAGCGGAGACAAAATACCGGTGGCGGCGGCCAGAGAAAGAGCGATGTCTCTCCTGGTTGTTACAATGGAAGAGGGATCAGTTGGAGCGGACCTACATACAATCTGTTGCGTCTGCGTATGATAAGTTGAAGGTGAAGATGAAGATGTGGATGTAGATGGAAGGGAAGGGAGTAACACTTTTGCGTTTGAGAGCAAAAATGTAGCCATTTTTCTTTCTATTCTGGAATAGTTGATAATTTGAGTTGGTGTATTTTGGTGGCAAAGGAGAAGTGGCATTTTGAAATTGCACAAAGATAAGATTACGAGATTTTCCTCCTCATACTTTCCAGTTTTCCAAGGGTAGTTTCGTCAAACGACACCCACCAACGTTTAATAATTAATATGCGAGGAGGCTGCTACAATTACAAATACAATATTTCGATCTCACCATCCCCACCTCCGATCTTTATCACTAGCATAAAATGTGTTTTTTCGATATCATTATGTAGAATTTTATCTTTGTTATGCTTTCATAGGTGTGAATTCCTTCCTCAGCTATATATGGTAATTTTCTTATATGATGTGCGCAAGAAGGAAATGTTTTTTAGCAGATCTTCCAAGAGATATTCAAGTCTTCATGAAGACTTTTCAAGATATTTCATTTATCCCTAAGTTTCCTTCATAATTTATTTTTGGTATGGTCCTCAATCTTCTTTCTATTTCCATTTATTGATACGATCCCACAAAATATTCCTTACTTATTACCATCAACAACACCCTTTATTTATACCTTAACCATTCATGACCCACAATTATCTCAATTTTTACACTCAACAACACCACTTATTTATCCTTTTACCACCTATGGTCCACTACTAGTTAATTTAACACTACAATAATATGGGACCTTACTCTATTGTAACAGCCCCTTAATCCTAAATACGGATTAACATGGACTATTACTTTAAACATGAATTTATAAATGGAAAAGACCATTGAATATTGAACTGTAATACATATATCAAGAATACTTCTGGACTTCATTACATGACTTAAAGATCTTGCAGCGGAAAACATGTGATATGTACATATGACGATGTCGATCAAGGTACAAACTTTCGACAAACATTTCTATTGCTCAACACCGCTCCATCCCATCACTGACCAACTGCACGTTTAAAACAAACATGCGGTGAGTACAAAAGACACTCGGTGGACTCATGCCAAAACATTTTATCATCTTTAAATTACACTGCCCCATCATGGTAATACACAAGGGTTTTATTTGAAAAGGCCTTGTGCTTACTAAAACATTTTCATCATTTATCAAATCATCGCATGGCCAGGCATTTTCTCATTGTATGTATGATCCATATCCCTTCATTTCTCATATAACATTATCATTCACGCCGTAGAAGTAGGCCTCCTTCTACGTCGCTGTGACCGGCTGCGCATTGTCCTTACGGCCCCCAGTCACCATTAAATGTACACGTTAACCCTAGCCAGGAATTTACCCTCCGGCATAGGATCTGAATACGATTTTCATTCATATATTGGTAGCGAACCAACAACATTCATCATTCATTCATGGATAGAATACATACATAAAAACATAAACATTTGGGCGGTAATTAAGTAAAACATTTCATCATCATTTCTTGAAATAAACATCATAAATAAATACTTTTCATTTCAAAGAAAGCATCATAAATAAAGTATTTGTCATTTTGAGTAAAAGAAGTCCACCTGGTACATATGCTTTCTACACAGTCTTTCTTTAACATCAGCGATCAAAACGCGTCCCACCTTTACGTAAGAAACTAATTTAGTACGTCGGTCACGTTTTTCGAGAATGTCAAAGTCTAATAAACTTTGATAACCTTCTAAAATAATACTTCGCATCTCTTAACTAACTTTGTACGTCTTTTCATCGAACATCTTAACTTATAACTTTTCGTACTTCGATAGAGACGAAATATGATTTATGACCTCATTTTAATCATTTAGGTCAAACGTAGAACTTTATACTAAAGTCTTTCGATAAAATGATTTCAATTATGTAATCGTCTCTTATAAAAGAGATATTCTTATATTTCTAATAGACGTACAACATAACATTGTTCACGTACTAACGTATTTCATATGTTTAGACCTTAGTCAACAATTTTGACTTTCATTAACATATATTTCGAATTTATAGACATATATGTCTATCAATACATATAAATCGATTTTTAATCATATTCTCATACGTCTCAATTTTTCACGTTAATCAACAATCATACTTGAATTTATTCTTAAGTATGACCTAACTTGTACAATACATACCATTATTCACAACATACGTTACCTAACGTAACGTTTCGACATAAAAATAGTATACCTTATTTTAAAAATCACATAAATTCATAGTATGTCTAAAACATATTTTTGAAACATAACATGTGATTATACATGATAAAATAATTTTAAAACTTTCAAACCTTATACAATAAGGTTTCGGTCCTTTAGTATACATATATCAAATTTTTTCCAAAAATTCTTATAAATTCACATAACATACTATATCAACATAGGATCAATAATATGTAATAATATTGTAATATTCCAAGGAAACGAACGTCTAATTACGGTATTTTAAACCCGTGAATTAGGGTTTTCCGTTTATTATTTTTGTAAGACAACGAATCTTGATTTCGATTCGATATCCTAATAACGATTTCCTTATTATATTCACTAAGGAATGTGAATTAAGGATTTAGAATTTCGCGAAATAACTCGACAATATATTTTAACGTCGATTACGTATCGTACGTCTATATTTTGTGAAATTTTCTAATTAGTGAAGCTTGGAATTAATTTCATATTAATTCCTATATTAATGGAATGATATTTATGAAGTAAGTGCAACTTACTACGAACATTTTGAGATGAGTCGATTATTGGCGCTTTGAGGCGTTTTGAGCGTCGGCGTCTGAGACGCGTTTTGAAAATGGGTTTAACACCACAAATTATAATAATTAATTTCCTATTATTATTTTATATAATTACAATATTATTAAGCATTGAAATCAATTTTGAGCTATAAAAACTCGATAGTGTATATCGTATATTTTCAAAAACCTAATTTATAAAACTAGGGTTTTCACATAAAATGATACCATTAAATTATCTTATGCTATTATTTATGATCTAAATCATATATTATGATATATATGAGTATATTTAACACGGAATTGACATGAGTATCAATAATAGGTGTGATTTATATTTTAACCCTATAATTGGTAAATAATTGTTTATGATGGACTATAGATGATAAATATGCTATATATTAATGTTGGGACATTATACTAATTGTATATCAATTTGGGAATTATTGGACAATTATTCCATAATTAATGGAATTACCGTGGCATATATATACATATATGTTAATAAATGACAAACAAATATCATATGGATGATATTAATTCTTATTAATGACCACAGTGTATAATAATACACTATATTAATTTAGAAATTTCTTAGAAAATCATTTGGTAATTTTTATATAATTACCGAGAATTTTTGAGAATTTATAAGGATTTTTAAAACCTTTTTAATTCAGTTTAATAATAAATTATATGTCTAATAATTATTTTAGACATACTTGGATTTTATAAAATTTTATAAACATGAATCACTATGTTCGAAACAAACGTTATATTTAATAACGTATTAATCGAAAATATATGGTTTAATTATTAAAAAAAGTTTAATATTTGCGAAAAATATTAATAAGTCCTTGATTTTTACGAAAAATCGAGAAATAGGACTTCACGTTTTGGAATCGAATGAAAATCGATTTATTAAACGAAATAGTAAGAAATTATTATTTGAAAGTCAAAATTGTTGACTTTGTTGACATTTGTTGACTTCGTTGACTTTTAAAGTCAAACGTACGAATATACGTTCGATAAATACGCTAATACGCGTAAGACGTACTAATTGAGCAAGATACCTCATTAGTAAGAAAGGAATTTAAAAAATAAAACCCTTATATCGAGACACGTATTTATATACGTTAAACGTCTAAATCGGAAGGGTTAAAACGATATGATTGAACGTATCTCGAAGAACGAGAACAATTCAATTGAAATACGTATTTGAAAGCGTATTGAATTCATTGAGGAATTCAGTCTGCATCGATTTGGAATATCGAAGTTTATCTTAGACTTTGAGAAGTCTCGAAAACTTAAGCGACGTACTAAAATATCGCTTTTGCGTAAAGGTGTGGGCCTTGAGCGACGATCGGACATTGACGAGCAAACAAACCTAGGACTCAAATTAAGGCGAACCATAGTCCGGTGGGCTTTCTTTTCAAACAAAACGTGACTTTCCGTTGTTCTGTTGAATTCAATCAATACTTATTTTTAGCTGTTGATAATCATTTACAAGATTACCTGCCAAAATTGTTCTGTTTTGTGTATGTATCCTATCCGTTATGAATGGTGTGAAGGATGGAATAACATGATGATATGAAATGTTATTTTGTTGGGTCGCGCCCAACCTTTTTATGAAATCGATATCGGGTCCTATCTTGGGAGGATGATGCACAGCTGGGGCTAACGTGTACATCCGACGTGACTGTGTCTTTGTATGGGTCGGCGGTCACGGCGTCGTGAAGGAGGCCTCCTCTCGGCGTTTAATCTTTGATGTTACGATGAAATGAGAATATGGGATACGTATCATACACCAAGAAAATGCTTGTGAAACGACTTTCTGAGCGAAAATGTTTTAGTAAGCCTGAGGCATTTCAACTAAAACCTCACTGTGACTTACCATGATATTGGCGATGTAATTCAACTATGAAAATGTTTTCGGCATGAGTCCATTGTGTGCTTTTCTCGTACTACGCCTGCATGTTTGTTTTTAAATGTGCAGGTTGAGCTCTGATGATGGTGATGGAGGAAGTGTTGAGGAGTCCAGTGTCCTTGACTGTTTTTGTTAAGAATTTGTGGTTTCACCTTGAATACATATCTTCATATATGTATACACACACTTTCCGCTGCAATCTCTGAACTCTTTTATGTTATGTTTACTGTTATGAACTATTGAGGTCCACCGGATCATTGTTAAGTCTTTGGGTCTGATGGCCTAAATCACTTGGATTGTTTTGACATCGCCTAATGTTATGATCAAGCATGTTAGTTTACTTTTGATATGTACCTTTATATTAGCCTTCATGACCCCAGATACTATTCCTAGTATCAGGTCACCCTCCAGTCCGGTCATCCGGGCGGGCGTGACAGTGGTGTCGAGCACTTTGCTCTTTGAAACCCAAGTTCCTTTAAAATTCTAAGTCTAGATCGAGTCACTGGACTTTTAGAAACCTGCTGACTCCTCTCAACACTCCATCACATCGAGCTCAACCGGGAAAAAGGTGGCGATTTCTTTCTCAAACTCATGAAATGAGGAGTTTTGAATGTAGAGCATGTTTGGAAGTATATTTTGAAGGAAAAGGGAGAACTTCAAAACCTTGTTTTTGAAAAACGATGAAAGTAGACCCATGTTGGGTGAAGAGATGTATGATGTTGAAATGAAAGTATGAGCAAAATTTTTTCCAAAACTTTGATTTTGAAAATCAAGCGAAATTTATGCAAGTGATCAAGTTTTGAGACGAAAGTTTATGGTTGATCCGAGTTGAATGATCAACATGGAAGGATAATTCATTTGTTATACATGTATGAGTTGGCTATGTTATCATTTGAAACCTTATTTCCTTGTTTCCAAATTTCAAAATTTTGTTTATGATGAGCGATATGTTATCACAAGAAGAACCTAGACTCTAAGGAGCATGCTCACGTATCGTGAGCGAACATAGAAGTATGAACTTCTTTCCCTTTTCGAGAACAAAAAGAACGACATGAGGAACGAAGGTGATGATAGCCTCGCACTCAAACGACAAAAGGGAAACGTAAAGGATGAATAAGGACGACTACAACCTTGGAGATGAACGACGTCGACATTACATCACCAAGTGACCGTCGACATGGCTATGACGTGGACTTCAAATATGATTTCAGAATGTTCAGCATCAACATAAAGACGTGGACGTGATAGTCGTATTACGTCGGCTTACGCCTCGGATTTTTGCACGATCGCACAAATTTCCTGCACTGCGCAGTAAATTTGTTTTAGCCAGTTCTCTCTCGTTAGAACTCCGATTTACGCATGGTTTTCACCTGCGTACTCCTGACATCCTGAACGTCATTTGTTATGAAGAACAGAATCCCAAATTATGTCTCCAGAATACGATAGAGTCTGTTGAACGATAGTTCAAGTGTTATGTTTAGAACAAGGATCTCATAGCATAGCCTATGCTTTAGAACGCGATTAGATTACGTGTACGTTTCCGGGTAAGAGTAAGAGTATATTATGATGTGTGCTATGCCTTATGACGTATACCCACCGTATAGATTGCTTAGTTTAACCTAGTTGCTTATCTGATGTGCTTAAGATATCCTCGCTCGCTATGAGATGGCGTTAGTTTGACTTATGTTAGTTTTGATCGTGACGGATGGAGCGGATGTGATACATTGCTAGGAGGAGGATAGGACCACACCTACCCACGAGGAGGTGATGAGTACTTATCGCGAGAGTTGGATGTCGCGGAGAGGACTTAGGCGAGTTTACGGCGTATTACCTTGGCTTTGGAGGCACGCCCGAGCCTATGGCGCGACCGACTATGATGGCATCCGGCGTCTCTTAGCCATACTCCCCAGCTTGGGAGGCTATGCCCAGAGATATTGGGGATTACATCTACCGGTAGTTGGCGGCTATGACTGATTGGAGATCCGCCTGATTCGTAAGTCATCGACTTAGGTGTACGATATTCTGAGCCGCACCGATGGGACCCTATCTCCCTCCACGGGAGTACACCTGGCGGGATGAGTCGCCGAGTGGCTATATATTGAGGTCCCGAGGCGAGATTGACCCATTGTGCCTCCATACCGGTTTGACGGGCGGGCACCTTTCGTTTGGAGAGGCGGCGCCCGAGAGCTTTGGGAGAGCCCGTCTTTCCTCCATTACCTGTTTGATACCCCGTACGTCCGCCACTACCACCCCTACCACCCATGGGAGTTCCCGTACCTCCGGTAGAGCATTTCCGCCCGACAGTGCGGACGAGTACGACAGACGCTTTCGACGGCTACAGCCCGATCCGCCATGACTACGAGCTATATGGCGACGACGACTTCAACCCCATGCGTGACATACCGATGATGGGAGATGACGGGGCAGAATCATCTAGGGCACGTGCTCGCGAAGATGATTCCGACGAAGAGAAAGATTCCGAAGAGGAGGAAGACCCCGAGGAAGATGAAGAGTAGGAGCATACCTGATGAAGGCACTAGATGAAGCTTAGTTAGAATTATGTTATGGTTGATTTATGTTGTTTCTTTTTGTGCATTGGATTGATGGAACTAGAACCTTGACGTTTTGGAAGGTCGTGTGAGCCGAGAATCATGTTTTGCTTTTTGGCTATTGGTTTTTGAACATCCTGCCTATGGCAGAGCTTGGTTATCTATATATATATACGACCCCGAGTGGGCTTTTGCAGCGAAATTTTGGGATGAAAAGAGATGTCATGCTTTGTTTAAAATCATCATGCAATGAGGCTATAATGATATTATGCGTGTTAAGATATGAAAGAGACAAGTGATTAATGATTATATGTTTTCATAGCAGAATGCCTCCGAGAAGATACCCGGAACAAGAACCCAGAGGCAGAGGTCGGGGAAGACCTAGAGGAAGGGGTAGGATTCCCGAACAAGAAGCTGAAGACATACCCCAACCACCTCCACCTCAACCCGATCGCAGGATCGATGAGTTATTCCTAAGACAGAACCCTCCTGTCTTCAACGGAAAGGGAAGCCCAGAGGAGGCTGAGCAATGGGTGAGAACCATTGAACGAATCTTCAAATTTAAGATGCACAAAGACAGGGCGGTCGTCACGTGTAACGTTCCAACTAAATGGACCCGCGGATTTCTGGTGGGAGGCCAGAAAGAAGACATTTACTGCTGAACAACTGGAAGAGTTCTCGTGGGAGGACTTTAAGAAAGAGTTGTATGACAAGTACATACCGAGGAGTTACAGGAAGAGGAAGGAGTAGGAATTCTTCCTGCTGAAGTAAGAGAAACTATCTGTAACCGACTATGATCACGCTTTCTGCGACATGTCGAGGTATGCACCGGAGCAGGTAGACACCGACCTGAAAATGTCGGAGAAATTCAGGTCAGGTCTGAGGCCAGAGATACGGATGTCTCTTGCCAGCCATGGAGACCTGACCTATACTGAAGCTCTTGCACGAGCTTTGGATATTGAGGCAGTAATGCCCGACGATAAGTCAGTGTCGGCCTAGACACACAACGCGTTGGACAAAGGAAAGGGGAAGTGGGAACCAAATCGCCGAAATAGCAACCGAGGGAACTATGGGGATGCGAGTCACAAGCGCCCATGGCAAGGGAATATGGTCCAACCAGGGCAAGGTTAGAAGAGGGCAACTTTTGCTCCACCGGCAAGAGGCTCACAGGAACAGACGAGGGATCCTCCATGCCCTAGATGCCACAGGGTGCACAAAGGAGTGTGCACGGCAAGCCATGTGAACTGCTTCAAGTGCGGAGAGAGGGGGCATTACGCCAACAATTGCCCAGGGGTACGCCCTGAAACAATTATGAGGGCAAACCAACCCGGCAACGCCCAGCCGCTTAGGGCCATACAGTTCTAGCCCCAACCCCCGCCACAATTCCAACCCCAGCCTCAACAACTCCCGCATGGCAATGGCAAAGAACCTCCAGAAGAAAGGCGTCGACCACCGCGATAGCGAAGCGGCGGCCGAACCGAACCAACAGGGGCAAGCACCCGTCGACCTCGACCGCCCAGGGCTGGAGCTTACGCTCTGCACCGGAGGTAGAACGAGCAAAATCAGGGAAACCTGGCAGGTATGGGAGTTCTTCTCAACATACCTGTTATTATATTGTTCGATACGGGTGCTTCGCATTCTTTTATTACCGAGTCATGCGTAGAAATGCTGGGACTTAGGTCTGAAAAGATAAGTCAGGATATGAGAATCTCTTCACCTATAGGAGAGATTATGACTGTTACGCATAAGTGCTCGAACCTAGAGTTGACACTAGGATCACTTAAGGTTCTGGCAAATCATCTAAACATAATGCCCATGGATGACGTAGATATCATCCTAGGAATGGACTGGTTAGCTAAGAATCATTCCACGATTCTTTGTAAGGATAGGAAAGTCTCGTTTCACTTTCCTGGGCAAGAAGCCACGCATTTTCATGGAATCAGCATGGGAAGAAGAATCCCGATTGTATCGGCACTACAGGCGAGAAGGATGATGAACCAGAAAGGATGCCATGCCTTCCTTGTCTACCTGAACGGGGAGGATAAACTCGAAACGAGGGTTGAAGACATTGAGGTTGTTCGAGAATTTTCGGACGTGTTTCCCGAAGATCTACCAGGATTACCTCCTGATAGACAGCTAGAGTTCACCATCGACTTGGAACCCGAATCGGCTCTAGTGTCGAAGGCGCCCTATAGGATGGCCCCAAAAGAATTGGAAGAACTAAAGATTCAAATTCAAGAACTGTTGGACTTAGGTTTCATCAGGCCAAGTGTTTCACCTTGGGGAGCGCCTGTGTTGTTCGTCAAGAAAAAGGATGGTTCTTTGAGGATGTGCATCGATTATCAGGAGCTAAACAAGATGACACTCAAAAACAAGTACCCTTTACCAAGAATTGATGACATGTTTGATCAATTGCGAGGCGAGAGTATTCTCGAAAATTGATCTCAAGTCGGAATATCACCAAACAAGATACGGCTAAGGATGTACCTAAGGCGCATTCCGAACGGATATGGCCACTATGAGTTCATAGTTATGCCGTTCGGATTAACCAATACACCACCATATTCATGGACCTCATGAGCAGTATTTCATCCATTTTGGATAAATTTGTTTTGGTCTTCATAGATGATATCCTTATCTATTCAAAGAATGAAGAGGATCACGGGAACACACGAGAACAAGATGTGCAAACCTTGAGAGATGAAAGACTTTTGCTAAGTTTAGCAAGTGCGAGTTTTGGCTAAAGGAAGTTATGTTCCTTGGACACATCGTGTCTGCGAAGGCATAAAAGTAGATCCAACCAAAGTAGAGCGGTCTGAGGATGGAAATCGCCAAAGACTCGGCATGAGATTAGAAGTTTCTGGGACTAGTTGGTTACTATCGAGATTCATGAAGGATTCTCCAAGATGCAGGACCAATAACCCAAACTACTCGAAAGGAATCAAATTCAAGCTGGTGAGGAATGTGAGACGAGTTTTCAAGAACTTAAGGAGAAGTTGACAAGTGCACGAGTTCTAGCAGTTCGAGCGGACAAAGAGTATGTAGTCTATCTGACGCTTCTAGACTGGGGCGGGTTGTGTTTTGATGCAAAGCGAAAAGGTGATAGCTTATGCATCCCGACAACTCAGACCGCATGAACTGAACTACCCAACCCATGACTTGGAATTAGCGGCAATAGTTCATGCCCTGAAAATTTGGAGACACCATCTCTATGGAGTGAGGTGTGAGATCTTCACGAATCATAAGAGTTTGAAATACTTCTTCGAGCAACGAGACTTGAATATGAGGCAAAGAAGATGGCTAGAACTAGTGAAGGATTACGACTGTGGTATTAACTATCACCCGGGCAAGGCGAATGTACTAGGCGATGCCTTAAGTCGTAAGAACCATATCAAGTTAGGATGTCTCATTACACAGAGGAAAACTCATTGAAGAGTTTGGAAGGATGAGGATCGAATTGATTGAACAACCCGAGGCGATCGCGAGTTGTATCGCTACGCTCGCGCGACATCGATCTAAGAAAAGGATTGTCGAGAGCAAAGGATGGAGAAAAGTTAGAAAAGATCGGGGCGAAGGGTAAGGTCTCGAAGGATTTAAGAACTTCCGGAAGCATCGGACAACGCCTATTATTTGAAGGGAGGATATGCGTTCCAGACGCAGAGCTTGAGAATGAGATCATGAGTGAGGCACATGATACACCCTACACCACCCACCCAGCGGTACTAAGATGTACAAGACACGAAAGAAGTTACGGTGGGAAGGCGTGAAGCGAGACATAGCTTCTTATGTGGAGCAGCCGTCTTGTTTGCCAGCAGTGAAAGCGTTACATCAACGTCCTTACGGAAAGTTGCAACCATTAGAAATACCGAATGGAAATGGGATGAGATAACGATGGATTTCGTTCACGAACTTACCCAAATCGAAAAGAGGAAACACAGACCGTATGGGTAATGTGGATAGACTCACCAAGAGTGCTCACTTTCACCGATTCAAAGCACTCATGGATCGACAAGTTAGCCGGTATGTCGTCGAGGAAATTATCGACTACATGGAGTACCAAAATCCATTACCTCGGATAGAGAATCGAGTTCACATCCAGTTGGATTAGCTTGCAAAGAAGAATGGGGTGCGAAACTTAACTTGATGCGGCATTTCACCCTCGGGCCGATGGGCGATCGGAAAGAAAGATCCAAACACTAGAGGATATCTTGAGAGGGTGAGTGTTGGATCGAGGTGCAAAATGGGAAGATATTCTACCTCTGATTGAGTTTTCCTACAACAACAGCTATCAAGCGACGATCGGTATGGCCCCATACGAAGCCTTGTATGGCAATAGATCACCACTTTATTGGGATGAAGTAGGTGAGAGAAATATCATAGGGCCAGAAGCAGTGAACGAGATGATTGAGATCGTCCGACAGATTAGGCTGAGGATAAGAGAAGCTCGGGATGAGCAAAATCTTATCTTGTCTGGCGTAGATCCGAGCTACAGTTTGAAAATGGAGATAAAGTGTTTCTCAAAGTCTCTCCATCGAAAGGAATAGTCTGGTTCGGACTGAAAGGAAAGCTGAGACCCCACTTTATAGGACCTTACGAGATCCTAGAGAGGATAGGTCCAGTAGCTTATAGGTTGGCTCTTCCGCCAAACCTAGGGAATGTTCACAATGTCTTTCACGTGTCACAATTACGAAAATACATACACGATCCAAAGCACGTGATCCACCAAGACGACGTGATTCTCAAGCCAGACATGAGCTATGAAGAAGAACCAGCGGCGATACTTGACCATAAAGTTCAACAACTACGAAGCAAGTCGATTCCGCTAGTCAAGGTGCTGTGAAGACACCACGGACAAGAAGAAGCCACGTGGGAGCTTGAAGACGCAATGAAAGAACGATACCCCGATCTGTTTTTATAGAGGTACGCAAATTCCGGGACGGAATTTCTTTTAAGGGGGGTGGAATGTAATATTCCAAGGAAACGAACGTCTAATTACGGTATTTTAAACCCGTGAATTAGGGTTTTCCGTATAGTATTTTTGTAAGACAATGAATCTTGATTTCGATTCGATATCCTAATAACGAATTCCTTATTATATTCACTAAGGATTGTGAATTAAGGATTTAGAATGTCGTGAAATAACTCGACAATATATTTTAACGTCGATTACGTATCGTACGTCTATATTTTGTGAAATTTTCTAAGCAGTGAAGCTTGGAATTAATTTCCATATTAATTCCTATATTAATGGAATGATATTTATGAAGTAAGTACGAACTTACTACGACCATTTTGAGATGAGTCGATTATTGACGTCTAGAGACGTTTTGAACGTCAACGTCTAGAGACGTTTTGAAAAATGGGTTTAACACCCAGGAAATTATAATAATTAATTTCCTATTATTATTTTATATAATTAAAGTATTATTAAGCATTGAAATCAATTTTTGAGCTATAAAAACTCGATAGTGTATATACGTATATTTTCGAAAACCCTAATTTATTAAACTAGGGTTTTTCACATAAAATGATACCATTAAATTATCTTATGCTATTATTTATTATCTAAATCATATATTATGATATATATGAGTATATTTAACACGGAATTGACATGAGTATCAATAATAGGTGTGATTTATATTTTAACCCTATTTTTCTCGCCAATTTCGTGTATGTTCACTATGTGATGATTTAATTATTTTAATTACATGTATTATATATCTATGACCTATACTATGATTATTATGTAGTATTAAGGTGTAATAAAATTAAATCCACCCTTGGAACCCATTGAAGTCGTCGGCCATCATCCTTGGAACAAGCATGTATTTTCTTTTTCCATTGGCCAATGCATGAGGAGCCTTTTTGCACTCACTCATGATCACTTAACCCACTAACAAAAAAATGCTGCCATTTGTAAGATTGTGTGTGTGTGTGCCGTGTAATAGGAGTGATATAGGGGGAGACGGACTCTTCCCCTTCACCCCATTTTCATTATACCTCTTCCCCTCCATTTCAACCTTTTTGGAACACCAAAAATTCTCTACTCCCTCTCCCATTCTCTGAAAAAGCCGAGAGCTTCCTCCCCATTAATCTTAAAATTTTTCTTCATTCCTTCTCCTCCATTCACCCAAGGTTGGATACCCTAGCATTGTTCCTTTGAATCAATACCATTCCAAAGGTAAAACATGGACCAAGCTTCGATTTTCCTCTCCCATTTGTTCAAAAATGTCGAGCATATTCATATGTTTATATATGTGTTCTAATGTTCTTATTTTCGAGATTTTGAGTATGTGTATGTGCTTGACGATTTTTATTTCAAAGATATGAGAATATATGTTTAGGATGAACATGTGACATTGTATATGAAATTTTTGAATAGATCTAGTGTATAAAATAATTTTCGAAAAATGTATAAGATGTTATATGATGATCGATTATGTCTTAAATATTTTAGGGATGGATTATTGTTCTATGATGTGTTTAGAGTTCATAGTAATTTATTTAGAATTTTTGGAAAACCCTAGCCTATTTCTTTGAAAAAGCCGAGAGCATATATATATGTATCTTAGTATATAATTTTTATTTTAAGCATACAATGACATATTAATGCTTTAGGACCTTGATTACATGTTCTATGAATTTATTAGAATTTTTGAAAAACAAATGCATGAATTTGTGTAAATACCGTGAGCTATATAGTTTCATATGTTGGTGTGTGATTTTATTTTTAACATGCAATGGTATATTGTTGATCGAATATATCGATTATGTGTTACATAATATTGTTGGAATTTTTGGAAATCAAATGCCCATTGAAATTCAAATAAGCCGTGAGCTATTGCTCTTTAAGGTGATGATTCAATTGGTTTTGATGAATGTATTATGTTATAATGTTATATTATAGTGTATAAACATAGTGTATAATTGTTGGAATTTTTGGAAATCAAATGCCCATTGAAATTCAAATAAGCCGTGAGCTATTGCTCTTTAAGGTGATGATTCAATTGGTTTTTGATGGATGTATGATGTTATATTGTTGTACTATAGTATATAAGCATAGTATATAATTATTGGAATTTTTGAAAACCAATTACCCATTAAAAATCAAAGAAGCCGAGAGCTATTGCTCCTTATGGTGATGATTTCAAATGGTTTTGGTTGATGTTATGATGTTACAATGTTATAATATAATGTTTGAGCATGATATAATTTAATTGGAATTTTGGAAATTGTTTAGTATTTATTTCACTAATACCGTGAGCATTGGGAGATCTAATCCTTGGTAAATAATTGTTTATGATGGACTATAGATGATAAATATGTTATATATTAATGTTGGGACATTATACTAATTGTATATCAATTTTGGGAATTATTGGACAATTATTCCATAATTAATGGAATTACTGTGGCATATATATACATATATGTTAATAAATGACAAACAAATATCATATGGATGATATTAATTCTTATTAATGACCATAGTGTATAATAATACACTATATTAATTTAGAAAAATTTTAGAAAATCATTTGGTAATTTTATATAATTACAGAGAATTTTTGAGAATTTATAAGGATTTTAAAACCTTTTAATTCAGTTTAATAATAAATTATATGTCTAATAATTATTTTAGACATACTTGGATTTTATAAAATTTTATAAACATGAATCACTATATTCGAAACAAGCGTTATATTGAATAACGATTAATCGAAAATATATGGTTTAATTATTAAAAAAAGTTTAATATTTGCGAAAAATATTAATAAGTCCTTTGATTTTTACTACAAATCGAGAAATAGGACTTCACGTTTTAGAATCGAATGAAAATCGATTTATTAAACGAAATAGTAAGAAATTACTATTTGAAAGTCAAAATTGTTGACTTTGTTGACCTTTGTTGACTTCGTTGACTTTTAAAGTCAAACGTACGAATATACGTTCGATAAATACGCTAATACGCGTAAGACGTACTAATTGAGCAAGATACCTCATTAGTAAGAAAGGAATTTCAAAAATAAAACCCTTATATCGAGACACGTATTTATATACGTTGAACGTCTAAACCGGAAGGGTTAAAACGATATGATTGAACGTATCTCGAAGAACGAGAACAATTCAATTGAAATACGTATTTGAAAGCGTATTGAATTCATTGAGGAATTCAGTCTGCATCGATTTTGAATATCGAAGTTTATCTTAGACTTTGAGAAGTCTCGAGAAACTTGAGCGACGTACTAAAATATCGCTTTTGCGTAAAGGTGTGGACGCCTTGACGAGACGAATGGGACATTGACGAGCAAACAAACCTAGGACTCAAATTAAGGCGAACCATAGTCCGGTGGGCTTTCTTTTCAAACAAAACATGACTTTCTTTGTTCTTTCAAACTAAATTCAATTCTGAATACTTATTTTTAATCGTGATAGCTTGTTTACAAGATTACCCGCCAAAATTGTTACATTTTGTGTATGTATCTATCCGTTATGAATGGTGTGAAGGATGGAATAACATGATGATATGAAATGTTATTTTGTTGGGTCACGCCCAACCTTTTTATGAAATCGATATCGGGTCCTATCTTGGGAGGATGATGCACAGCTAGGGCTAACGTGTACACCGAGCGTGATCAGTATCTTTGTATGGGTCGGCCGGTCACGGCATCGTAGAAGGGAGGCCTCCCTCTCGACGTTTGATCTTTGATGTTACGATGAAATGAGTATATGGGATACGGATCATACACACCAAGAAAAATGCTTGGCCAAGCGACTTTTACGAACTGAAAATGTTTTAGTAAGCACAAGGCATTTCAACTAAAACCCTTGTGACTTACCATGATATTGGCAGTGTAATTCAACTATGAAAATGTTTTCGGCATGAGTCCACTGAGTGCTTTTCTCGTACTCAGCCCTGCATGTTTGTTTTTAAATGTGCAGGTTGAGCTCTGATGATGGTGATGGAGGAAGTGTTGAGGAGTCGGTGTCCTCGATTGTTTTGTTAAGAATTTGTGGTTTCACCTTGAATACATATCTTCATACATGTATACACACACTTTCCGCTGCAATCTCTGAACTCTTTTATGTTATGTTTACTGTTATGAACTATTGAGGTCCACCGGATCATTGTTAAGTCTTTGGGTCTGATGGCCTAAATCACTTGGATTGTTTTGACATCGCCTAATGTTATGATCAAGCATGTTAGTTTACTTTTGATATGTACCTTTATATTAGCCTTCGTGACCCCAGATACTATTCCTAGTATCAGTTCACCCTCCAGTCCGGGTTATCCGGGGTGGGGTTGTGACAAATATTGATCATAGAAAAATTGTACATCACCTTATTATACACTATAACTTTCGGTCCTTTTAATAAATATATCAAACATTTTCCAAAAATTCCAATTAAATCACACAACACATAATTAACATCATATATCATCACTATAACATAATTTTCATCAATTACAACTCATACATCAATATATCCTAGAGTCATATGTTCAAATTTTGGACATAGGTAAAACTATTTTTTTAAAATTCCAATAAATTCATACAACACTATATTATGAATCTACAACATTAATATGCTATAATATCACTTAAACATGAATCATATCTCAACATACCATGTCTTATAATTTTTGGTAACTTTCAAATAATATGCTAAAGTTTTCCAAAAATTCTATATAAAATCATATAAGCTTATTTTCTACCATAGATCATTAATCCACGCTCAAACCAACAATTAAAAATCATTTCCCTCAACATATAATTCGCATATATTTTCGGTAATATCATAGAAATTTTATACATGCTCAACTTTATACTAAATTCATAATATATGCTCATAATCATCATATAAACATATTTAATAAACATCCTAACATTATAACATAATTTTCGAAAACATATGATCTAATGGTTGGATTTCGAAAATTTAAGCATGTATGGATAGATCGTACGATTTCTAACCTTTTAATCGGAATCGATTTTTGACGGCAAACGTTTTATGTTAAGGATTTGGGAAAGAAATGAAATGAGCTCTCTCTCTTTTTCGTTCTCCTCACTCACGGTTCTAAGGGAGAAAAATGAGAGTAAAAGTGATCTCATCACTTAATAAAGCTATTGTCAACTTGTTGCTCAAAATATCTAGCATAATTAAACCTATTTTCAATTTTTCCATCAAAACTTTCGGTCCACCTGAGTTGGTTTAGAGACAATTTCATTCTTATCTCATTATATATTCTTATGTCATGCCTTATCTCTTAATTAATGCACATGCATATCACTTTCAAAATTTGTACAAAAAAATCTTACTTTATTCCATATGTTTCGGTCATCTTAGGATAAAATACATCCACTTGTGGTTTTTTAATAATTCACCTCATTAAATAACATATTATATCATATAAGAATTAATTATATGATAAATTCTAAGATCAACTATCATTATCATGAAATAATGAAATTTCAACACTTTGTACACATATAGCATAAGTTTCGGTCATCTCTAGTGTATAGGACAAAAATTATATTTTTTTCATGTTTCAATACATCATCTTATCTCATATCACTTTCATTCTCATTATTATCAAAAATTGAGAAAATTCATCACCTTAAGTATACATATGTGCATCGGCTACCTCAATATATATGAGATGAATTTTGTTTTGTCTTATACTACAATTCATGAATCATATATGTCATTATCAAGCGTAATACATTAATAATACCTTTGGAAAAATCAATCTTTGAAAAGTAAAAAATATACACCTTGAATTTCCCCATTCACACTTGTTCACACTATGCACATTTGTTATCATTTTCGGTCATCACATTACATAGGAGATGATATTTTTATTTCATGTACTAAAATACAAGAATTTATGTATCATTATCAAGACATCACTTTCACACACATAAGCTTTGAATTTTCAACATTTTCTTCCTTAATTTCTTCAAACTTTTCGGCCAAAATGGATAAAATTTCATCCACTTGCACAACATGTTAAAAACACCTCATCTTATCCTTAAAAATATCTTATTAACATAATTATTATAATACATCATCAATTGGATAGCAATTAAATCCATTTCACACTTATGAAACCCTAATTTTCGAACATATATAGCAATAATGCTATACATTTTATTTTCTTGCAACATATAGCTAATATATATTTATGTGACATATTATAAGTCCTAGATGATAAATTTAATCATAGAAAAATAATTAGAACAATTCTATGTCACAAAACCCTAATTTCGAAACCCTAATTTTCGAAAATAGGCTCACTCTATTCAATCTTTATGCCTTAATTCTCTAGCATTATTTTAATGATAAATAATGCTCTTATTACATAAAATAATCATAGGAATTTAAATAATATAATTTCTTGATCATTAGACTAAGTTTTCGAATCGTTTCTAAACGTCGACGTTCGATACGTCTCAAAACGTTAATAATCGAATCATCTCAAAATGTTCATAATGAGATCGTAATCACTTTATTCATTCCTTTCATTAATAAGGAAATTTAATTCTAAGCTTCTTCGCTTAGAAAATATCGTATAACTAACTATCGTAATTTAATCGACGTTAGAATAATACTTTCGAAGGAATAATATAAATTATATTCCTTAATTCACTAATGATAGTGAATATGATATAAGGATATTCGTATCATAGATAGTCGAAATCAATATTCGATAAATTACTAATTCAATTATCGAGACGAAACCCTAATTTACGATTTTTATTATGGTCATTAAGCATTAAACTTCGGGGTATTACATTCTACCCCCCTTAAAAGAAATTTCGTCCCGAAATTTGCATACCCCAGAAAGTATGGGGTATCTTAGCAAAGTGTGGAATATCTTCGCATCATAACATTCTCAAGTTTCCACGTGGTTTCCTTTTGTCCATGGTGTTTACATTGGACTTTCACTAAATGTATAAACTTGTTTCTTAACCGTTGAATCTTATGATCAAAAGAGTCGTAGATTCTTCCTCATAATTCACATTTGGGTTAAGAATAATGTCATTATGATGGATCACGTGTTTTGGATCATATTCATACTTTCTTAACTGTGACACGTGGAAAATATTACGTACATTCCCCAAATTTGGTGGAAGTACCAATCTATAGGCTACTGGCCTATCATTTCTAGGATCTCGTAAGGTCCTATAAAACGTGATCTCAACATTCCTTGTACTTTAAACTTTATAATTTCCCTCGATGGAGAAATCTAGAGAAACTTTATTTCCGCATTCAAAATGCAGTTTAGATCTACGCGTATCAGCGTAAGACTTTTGTTTGTCCTGAGTTTCTCTTATTCTTTGCCTGATTTGGCAGATATCCTAATCATTTCATTTACGTTGTCAGGACCTTATACTTTCTCTCACCTACTTTATTTCAATAAAGAGATGGTTTACATTTCTTTTCATATAATGCCTCATATGGGCTATCGATCATTGTTCGACAACTATGAAGGTGAACTTAATAAGTGGTAAAATGTGTTCCCACTTGCACCTTGATTTAACATTAATGTTCTCATCGTATCCTTAAACGTTCGTATTGTCCTTTTGATCGTCCATCTGTCTGTGAGTGGACATCTATGTTAAGGTTCAATCTTGTGTCTAACTCCTTTTTGTGAGCTAGTTCAAAATCTAGGGGTAAATTTGGAGTCTCTATCTGAAGTGATAGGTTATGGTACCCCATGTAACCATAAGATTTTCTTTATGTACGATAGAGCTAACTTATCAGATCCATGAGTCATCTGAATAGGCAGAGATGAACATATTTGGTGAGTCAATCCACTACTACCCATATAGCAGTGTTACTTCTTTATGACTTTGGCAAAACCCGTCATAAAATCCATTGCTATGTCATCCCATTTTCATTTGTGTATCTCTAGAGATTATAACCTCTTATAAGGTCATTGATACAATGCCTTCACTTGTTGGTAACCAAGACAATGCTCGACAATGTGGTTATATTTTGTTTTATTCCTTACTATCAAAACTTTTCTCGTGAATCATAATATATCTTAATGCTGCCTAGGTGGGCGGTATGAGGAATATCATGAGCTTCATTTATGATTTCATTTCTAAGCTTATTATTCCTTGAAATATATAACCTTGCTTCAAAAAATATAGCATTGTCAAGTGTCTCCTTGAATCTTTCAGCCATTCGGTCCTCTTCTTAACTCGTATTCTTTCAAATCTTTCATCTTTCCTTTATTATCTTATTATCCCTTTTCCTCAAATCTGACGTAATCATGAGCGTGGCAATACGGCTCATGATTAATCTTGGCATCTCGACTATTTCTACCTTCATTTTCTTAAACTCTCCGATGAGTTTTCCTTTTCTATAAGGATATACCATAACTTAGACTGAATTTTACAACTTAGGGCATTAGATTCCACATTAACCTTCTGTAGGTGATAATTTATACCACAGTTATAATCTTTTACTGATTCGAGCCATCTTTTCTATCTCATATTTAAGTCTCTTTGCTCGAAGAAATATTTCAAACTTTTGTGATTTGTGAAGAATTCCCAACTCATTCCATATGAGTGATATCTCCAAAACTTTAGTACGTATACTATTGCTGCTATTTCAAGTCGTGAGTTGGGTAATTCCATTCATGTGGCTAAGTCATTGTGATGCATAAGCGATTATTCTTCTTACATTAATACATGGCCTTACATTTATTGGTCCATGTAAATTTGATTTCCTTTTGGGGTAGTTGTATTATTGGCCTTACTATCTTAGAGAATTCTCAATGAATTTCTAATAGTAGCTAGTTAACCCAAGTAATTCCTGATCTCATTTTGGGTTGTTGACAACTTCCATTCTGCCATTGCTTTATTCTTTGCCGGATCCACTTTGATTCCTTCTAAAAACACTATGTGCCTACGGAATATTAATTCTTTAAGCCAAAATTCTCATTGGCTAAACTTGGCATAATTTGTTTGGCTCTAATTGTCCGCAAGACAGTCCTCCGATGTCCTTTATGTTCTTTCTCGTTCTTCGTATGGATGAGGATGTCATCTATCAAGGCCTAGTCAATTTGTTTAAGTACGCGTGGAACACTCGATTTTTGAGGTTCATGAACAGGGCTGGTGCATCAGTTAGTCCGAATGACATAACTATCATCTCATAGTGGCCATATCTTATTCGAAAAATTTGTTTTCGTACACCAGATACCATTCTACAAAAATCATGTAACATGTACCATCAAAATGCCTCAATGAGGACTTTCCATACATTAATTACGAGGATCGGTCTATCAAGCCGACTGATTACATGGCGTCCTATTCTATCTAAATCAAAAATTTTGACACCACTCCAACATATTAACAATATGATATTACCAAACTACGTTTATTTTATACATTCTAACCATACCATCTACTACATAACCCACTATCTACATATACGTCTCATATTACCATAGTATTCTATGTCTCTGAGTGTCCTTCATCGGAGTCGTATTCCTCACTTGGAAAATTTGCCTATCTCCAGGTACGTTTTTGCCTCATATACAGATGATCTAACTCCTTCAAAGAGCCAGGGTCACACTGCTCCCTGTTTCTTCTTCAATACCAGAAGTTTGTGTTGCTTTTATCTCAAAGTAAGGTTGAGTTGGTAGCGGTAGTTCTCCTAATCCTCTAGGGCGGTAAGATCCTGTCTTTTGGCCATTCTCATCTCTCTCAGGTATAATCAACGAAAAGGGCGTGGGGCGGTGTCTGGAAAATTAGGGTACAACCATTCCTTTCTATCATGCTGTGTAACTTTCCTGGGACCAAGACAAGTGCTCATAGGTGCCGTCCCATACGTGTCATATGTATACTTGAGCCGGTTGACAAATCCTGGTAAATCTGCCACAACTTTGAAATTTTCTACCTGGAGAATATACTCTCTTGATACTTCTTTTGCAAAATCCTGCAAGTCTATTGGCAAACGACGAATGAGTCTTGGATACCATCCTCATATGTCACTCCATGGTTACGAGCATCCATCCAAAGGTGCAAAAATTCCACCAAAAAGTGTCTTAAATCCGTGCCTAGTTTATAATAAAAGAGTCGATACTCCCGTGTGAGCTCTAGGCTTGTAGGCCTTGTGGTTAACCTTTTACCCGTAATACTCCTTTTCCCGCCATCTGTAAACAGATAGTTCTAGATAAGCCAGACTTAAACTAAAGCAATAGAGGAAATTTAAACAAGAAGGATTTCTTAAAGGACTAAATACTTTAAACCATAAACTTGTAAACAACTTACAACACAATTCATAGACACTTATCTTATTCCTCATTTAACAATTACACCTCCATTCTTATATCGCTCTAAATTAATTCGTATAAGCAATAGTGGATCCAAAAATCCCGTTGCGTAGAATCTCAAATGAAGAGACTATGCCCATGTCACTGATCACGTGAATGACGTCCGTTTCCGAAGCTCCCATTTCTAGAATTATATCTATGTTCCACATAGATATTATGATCCAGATTATTCGTTAGAACCTTAAGCGATTCTAGGTTCAATTCCAAGTTTGAGTAACACCTGTGGCGGTCATAATTCTCCCTATAGGTAAAGAGATTTTCATTTCTTGCTTTGTTTGCTCTGATTTTCGGTGTGAATTTCAGGCTCTAGCCTGCGGTATTCCCGTCTATTCAAGTAAACATTTATCTCATTTGTCTTTGTCCTTGCCCCTATGGAATCATGTTTCCTTGTTATGGCCTCTTGTTACCTTGTTTGCCATATTCTTCTCAGGTGTCAGTACAATTATAACTTTATCAATTACATTTTGTGGTTAGGTCTACATCAACCTATCTTTTGATATTGATATCTCGATAATTAAATCTTATCGTAGAGATCGTGATGTATCTGACACTATCATTCGTTCTTGATCCAGTATGAATGATTCGGTTTCCTTTTTCTTTATCGATCTTAGGGATATATCTCTCATGTATCCTTACTTTAAACTCTTTTCAAGAGAAATCCTTATACTGGCTTTTAGCACCATTGTTTGTAATATCCTTTTAGGATATACGTCTTTCCTTTTTAATCTTTATTGATTCGTCAAGTGCTTTCACATAGGATAAAATCCTTTGTCCACTGGGGACGTATTATACTTTTGCCTTGACGTCAATTATCTTTACCATCTTCTCGACATTCTATGATTACTTCATTTCAATGTCAGAGATACTTAATATTCCGCTTTATTGATCGTCACAAAAGTATGAAGGATAAACTTTCCAATTGGATTCACCTTAAAGTTCCTTAATGTGAATCTCTTCCTTTGTTCTCTTAAAAGTATTTCCTTTGCAAAAGTCTATAGAAGCTATCTTGCTAGTTAATTACTAAGACACACAAAACAAGCGTTTTGTGTCTATATAACTTAGAGTACTAAGGTTCATTTCAAATAATAAATCTACTTCTTAATTCGCTCCTTTACTTCAAAGGAATGACCTATTTTCTAGCTATGGTTCGAAATTTTATATTTAGAACATAGAATTGTTTTTGTTCATTGTTTTATGATATATATCATCACCTAAGATCTATATTATATCATATTATTATTAAATTGAAAAAATGGAGACATGTAGTATATTTTTTTCATTATGGCCGAAAGTTTGAGTAAGTGTGAAAGGAAGAAAAAGTTTTCATCTTTGTTGATAGTGATGTGTATTTATTTTGAAAATGAAAGGTATTTAATTTAGAGATAAGATAAGATGATTAATTAATAAGGTGATAAGGTATTATTTGTTTGGGAGTAAGGGTGTGAATTTTTAAGAGATAAGATAGTGTATTTTGTTGACTTTGTGTAGATATTTTTTTTAAAGGCTTGATTAATGTGTTATATCATCAAAAAAATAAAAACACTTCCTTCTCATTTTCATAGTGACCGAAACTTTGAGAAAAAAAGGAGAGAGTTCTTCAAATTTTTCTCTTCAAATTTTAAGTTAGAAAATCGATTTCTTCGCCGATCGACTCCGATTAAAAGGTTAGAAATTATGTAAGCTTCTTAGATATACAAAATATTAGAAATCCATTCATGTAAAATGAAGTTATATATATGCTTTTGTTATTTCATGTGAAATTTGAGAATTTTTGTTAAATGTTTAAGTTGTTAATTAAATAAGTTTATATGATGGTTGTAAGAATATATTATGAATTTAGTACAAAGTTGAGCATGTTAAAATTTTTCTTATTATAGTTGAGACATATGAGATTTATATGTTTAAGCGTATGTGATTTAATTCATAATTTTTGGAAAATATTAGAAATTATTTCAAGAAATTTTCGAAAACTATAGAGCATGAATTATTGAGATATAATTTGTGTATGATGGATATTAGTGTATATTATTGATGTATGATGAGAATAATGTGTTTTGTGAATTAATTAGAATTTTTGAAAATTGTTTAATTGATTTTTCAAAGTTTTCGAAAACTATAAAGTGTACGGTTTTGATGTCAAATTTTTCTATGACTAATGTTATTAGATATTATTGATCCTATGTTAATATAGTGTGTTATGTAAATTTATAGGAATTTATGGAAAAGTTTTGATTTTTTTTTCAAAAGTGCCGAAAACATTAAAGTGTGAAGTTTAGAGTTTCAAATTTATTCTATTAAATGTGATCACATATTTAGTCCCAAAAATATGTTTAAGATATGCTATGAATATATGTGATTTTTAAAATGAGGTATAATATTTTTACGTTGAAACGTTTTGTTAAGTGACGTAAGATTATGAAATATAAAATGTTATGCTTAAACTAGTTTCATCTATATGTATATTTTGGGCATAATTGTTTGTTAAAGTGAAATTATGAGATTTATGGGAATATGATTAGTAATAAATCAGAATTAGAGTATATATGTAAGTTAATTGTTCTAAAGATGAATTTTGAGAAATGCATGTTTTTGAAGTTGAAAATGACTTGGTTAAAGTATGAATGTATGAAGCATGTTAGTGCGTGAGTAGAGTTATGTTTAACGCACAGAGTAATATTTTACGCCTAGTATAAATATGGGTTTCTTTGAATAGATATACTAGGACGTGTGAGACGAATTAGAGATATAACAATATCTCTTTTATAAGAATTGATTTCATAATTGAAATCATTTTATCGAAAAATAGCTAATATGAGTTCAACGATTGACCTAATTTATTAGTATGAGGTCTGAAACAATGTTTCATATCAGTTAAAAACGAGAAGTTATAAGTTAGATCTTTCGATGAAAAGGCGAACCAAATTGGTTAAAGATACGAAGGCTTTAGAAGGTTTATATTTAGTTAATAAATCTTAATAAGATTTAAAAGTTATCGAGTTCTATTAGATTTTGACGATTTTTAAAAATACGACCGACGTACTAAATTAGTTTCTTACGTAAAGGTGGAGCACGAAAGTGAGCGCTGAAGTAAGAAGAAAACCCGTTTTGAGAAGAAGAATATACCAGGTGGGCTTTTTCTCCTCAAGGATAAAATGAAATGACAAATGTTTTATTTACGATGCATTTTTTTAAGAAAATGATGAAGAAATGCTATTATTTAATTACCTGCCCAAAGTGTTTATGTTTTATGTATGGATCCTATCAGTGTTGGTTCGCCAACGTAAGTTTAATCGAATTCGGATCCTATGCTAGAAGGAGAATTTAACGTGTACACTAGGTAACTGTACTTGCTGAAAGGTTTGCTCAACCAGTTACGGTGACTGTGTGCTGAAAGGTTTTCTTAGCCGATCACGGCATCCGTGGAAGGAGGCCTCCTTCTACGGCGCAAGATGAGATGGGATATGGATCATACAGACATAAAATGTTTAGTAAGCACGATATTTCAAATAAAACATCGTGTGTTACTGATGGGGCAGTGTGTTAAAGGTATGATGTATGTTTTTGGCATAAGTCTACTGAGTCTTTGTACTCAGCCCTGCATGTTTGTTTTTAAATGTGCAGGTAGAGCTGGTGATGAGATGGAGCAGTGCTGAGCAGTAGGAAACTTTTATCGCTGATAGTAGAACCTTGAGTGCACATCTTCATATGTGTACTTCACATGTTTTCCGCTGCAAGAACACTAAGTTATATTTTGATCAGATAACTAGGTTCCTTCAGATTAGTTGAACCTTTTGTTAAGGATCTGATGGTCTAGTCTCTCGTATGTAAATTACGTTTGCTTAATCTCCAATGCTTTGAAGTTCTAGAAGTTTTCTTGGTATATGTCTCACAATTCGATATCCCATTTATTTTTCCCGCTTCTTAATTCACATTCCAAGTAATAGTCCCTGCTAATCCGTCCTTAGGAATAGTGGGCTGTTAGAATAGCTTATACTTAGTTTTATCAATACATAACATCTTAAACCTTAACTTAAAGCAAACAAGTAATTGAATCTCTTTTATGAACTCATCATAAGCTTACTAAATTAATTCTCAAAGCATCTTAACAATAGACCATATCGTATGCAAATCATTCTCAATTCACCAAAACTTATCCAACATTCACCAAATCATCACCATATGACTAAATATATATATATAGAAGCTTAAAACAAGCTCAAACTAATCCATTTACACCATAGTTATACTATGCCCTTCAACCACATTATTATGCAAATAAATGAATTTCTCAATCCACAATAAATCTAATTCAAAAAACTCATATATATGCTTATCCATCATCAATGATCACCAATCCATAACCAATTACAAGCCTAATCAAACTCATCATATAAATCCTTCAACTTAGCATAAACTTTCCAATTCCAACTTTCACATTTCAAGTTAACAAAATCTCATAAATTCAAGTTAAGCATTATTTATATCCTAAATCTTAAAAATCATATCAAATAAGTCAAATAAAATCAAGAACTCAAAGATCCTTCACCCTCATTATTTTCAAAAATTAGGGAATATATATACATTCAATTTATTCCAATTTCTTCTACTAAATCATGTTTATTTCCACTTAATCACATATATAAACTCAATTGAATCAAATCATAACAAATAATCAACATGTAAAATTAGGGTTTAAGCATTCTTACTTGATCCCACAATTTCAATAATTTCAATAATTTAAACCATAAACCTATTATATTTAAGCATTCTAAGCATAAAAAAATCATTAAACATAACAAAAATTAAACAATTCAACCTTAATTTGCATCTTCAAATTTTTGAAAATCATGAAATGTGAGAAAATCATATTCTTCAAATTTAACCATAAAAACTTGGATTAAATAGGCTATTTACCACTTTGGAGATGATTTATACTTAATTCCACAATTAAACCTTGGATAAAATTGAAGAAAATTTTGTGTGTGTGAGATGTGTGTGTGTTCGAAAATGAGGGAGAAAAGAGAGAGCTTGAGGATGATCCAAATGAATATTTGTTCTAGAAGATGTATATATATATATAGCTTTATTTATTTATTTATTCATTTTCTTTAATTGTTGAAATTTTCGAAAATTGCATAAGTTATCCTCTAAAATTTACTAATATTGGACATTAATATTCTTTAATAGTAAAACTCAATATTCTCATTAATATAAAGTTACAAAACAATTAAATCAATTATTGGAATACAAATAATATAAATATAGATTTAACTCTTTTATGTACAAATAATCAAATATTTATTCTATTTATTCATAACTTTCGAAAATTATAGAAAATAATTTCCTTATCACTAGATATTAATAAAATAAAATTATTTAAGCCACTTAATAGCTTAAACATTATTCCATTTCATTTTATAAATAAATCTCATATAAACAATAATTAATACATTTCTTATAAGCATTTCTATTCAAAGAAATTTTTCATCCAAACATTCCATACTAATCATATATTTCTTATTTTATCTTATTAGAATTTATTTCTAAATAAGATCTACATTTCCTAAATTCTACTTCTTCGATTAGCAATTAATCGAATTTTTATTACTTCCTAATTTATTATGCACTTCTTTATTGATTTTTAGGGATGCAATTCCTTTAAGCCCCTAATTAGTACTTAATTAGGCTCTAATTAGGACTAAAAGATTTTCAAATTACTACATTTACTCTTGCTTAAAGGTTGTCTAAAATATGGATTGGGTAGTGAGCAAACCTTGTTCACGTCCAAGTTATGTGTGTTGCATGCATAACTAACGAGTTATCATGGGTGGAGGTTTAAGAAGTTCCTTAAACTAAGCAAGAACGAGTCTTATTGTGTAAATCATTTGTAACTTATCTTCACGTAATAAAGCATTTCTCTTGGGTGACGGCCCCAGGCGTAAGTGTGTTATCACCGAACTGAGTAACCATATCGTGTGTTTTTTTTAGTTTCTTTGTGCTTGCTTTACTATTATTGTGTTTATTAGTACTTATTCTACTAATTGTGATTCCAATGTCTAGAATTGTATTGTGTTTGTACAATTATAAGGAGTAGAAAGTTTCAATAATGATATATTAGTATCTAATGAAATAATTTTATTTTAAAATTTAGGAATTAACATTTCTTCAATATTGAAAAGTCATATCTGTAAATCTGTAGAAACTCAATTGTTTTTATTCAAGTGCAATTTCCACCTAGATTCTATTAGCCACCGTAACTTTTACGTAAGAAAAAATGGATAAGTAATAGAGTTACAAAATAAAATCAATTTATTAGGTACTAATTACCCATTATCAATGAGTATGGAACAATTCTAAAAAATATATATAATTTGGGCTAAAAGGTGATATTCATTAAATTATATAAATATATTTAAGGGGCGTCTGTAACACCCAAATTTTTCAAAAAAATAATAATAATGTTATATTGCTATTTAATTATGAGATATGTTTCACAATATTCTCAACAGATAACATAGACTCGCTTTGATACCACTATGTAACGCCCCAATATTCTTATATAATTTTTGTTTAAAATTGAATTAACAAATCAAAAACTTGTAAACTCACACTACAAGAATTTGCGCGATTAACGACGGAATTTTCCGTCGTTTTACAAAATAAGTCCGTCGGTGATCTTAAATAACAACGGAAACAGACCGTCGGTACAAACATAGTCACTATTTCGATCAACGACGGACTCGTAGTCCGTCGTTGAATCACCGGCGGATATAGACGTCGCCGTTGGGTAAGCACGACCGTCGTCGATCAACGACGGCCTATCCGTTGTGAATGTTTTAAAAAATAAATCCATTTTTTCACATTTATCATACCCAGTTATCGACGGTCACCTGTTTTATCCATACCTCAACAAACTCAACAATTCATCATTCAATTCAATAATACCTCAACAAACATGAAATCTCAATTCAACATTCAATTCAAATACATTAAAATAACTAAATTAACTAAATCGTATTTGTTTTATTCATACAGAAAGCATATAAATATAATCCATCCAAAAAGAAAATAAAAACGAAGTGTGCAAATCCAGAGTGTGAAATAAACAATACATAAAAATGAGTATGATCAATAGGGAGGAGGAGGTGGTGGTGGTGCAAGCCCAGAGTGTGCTAGAAGCTGATCCAGTATGCGCTGCTGAGCTTCTAAGCATGCCCTCAATGCCTCATGCTCTTCGTCTTTCTGTCGTTGAAGCTCCTCCATCTACATTCGTGCCTCCCGTTCCTCCTGCAGCTGCTTCTTCACATCTACTAAGCACTGGTCATATATTGGGGATACGAATTGAGATGTGGCAGTTGAAGACTCGCTTCTCAAACTCCTTGCAAGTGCACCAACATCGAACATCCGTTTCTTCTTGTCTAGCCCACCCACGGGACCCACATAGATTTGGCTCATGTCTAAATCTGGCGAGTCACTCGAATCTTCTACAGGCTGGCTTCGCTTGGTGACTAGCTCTTGGACTCTCATCTACATTTATAACGTACAACTTATATAGTTGATGTACATTCATATAAAGTATGTGAATTGCAATTAAACTAACACATAACCCAATAGATCTGGATGTCTCGTCAGTATAAGATCCATCCTTGTTGACGTGAAGGATGTTATAAGCATCGTAGAGACAACTGCTCGGATGAACTCCTTTCTGTGCAGCCTTTTGCAACCACACAAAAAAAAATAATCATACAATCTATATAACATTAGTAATAAAAGAAAGTCATAACATCTATATAAACATTACCAACTCAACAGCATACTAAAGAAAAGGTTTGGAGCCTCCCTTGTGCTTCACCTGCCATGTTCCTGGTCCTGCAGGCTCGACATGCGACACTTCCTCGCAATCTCTGACTTTCCCTTGACTTCTTCAGTGTCCCAATAAGCAAGCCAAGCAGGCCATTCATCCTCGTGGATACAAGGAGGTCTCGCCCTACTCTCGTCATACCTTGTGGCCTTGATGCCACAAATAAAGTCTCTATATCGCCGTGCGGCAATAGGATGCCAAAGGTCATATATGACCTCATCTGGGATAGTCTCGTCCTAACAGAAACGTTTATGTTTCAAGTGAAAAGCAAAAAAAAATCAATAACAAATTATGACTATATATTTATTGATAATTAATAACCGAATGGGCATCAATTAGCAAACAAAAAAACTATCAATATAATTCTATATCCTAGATGAATTAACAATCACCATAAATATTAGAACAACTAATTAACAATCACAAAAAAGGTTTTTAAGATTGTAAACAAGCTTATAAACATTCTTTTTTGTTACATTGAACTCATTGAAATAATCATCATTCATTGACTGTAGCGTCAGTCTCCAGCTAAAATCCATTGGGTTTCTGACCTACTTGAATATACTAGTGCAGGTGCCAGGAACCACATTATATGGGACTAAGTTACTGCATAAAACATAAATATCATTAGTTCAACAAAATAAAAATACATATTGTAATTGAAAGTATAACAAATACCCCATATCATCGAGCGCAAGCCTAGTCCGTCCTGTCATCGCTGAGATAGAACCCGACCCCGAAGCTGAAGCTAAAGCTCGAGCTGCATCAGGGATATGCTCCTCTTCTAATCAGAAGCGATCAACAGAGGCATTGATGCCTCCCTCTGATCCTGATGACAAAGGCGATGAGGACCCACGTCCTCTAGCAGATGAGGATCCACGTCCTCTAGGCATCTAGTAAAATAGATCAATTGAATAAGAAAACAATTTATATGTCATATGAAAACATACTATCGAAATATTTTTCTATCAAATTGATTCATATAAACCTTATATTAATCACTATCGTCGTCATAGCCATCATCATTGTTATCTTCCTCACTCGTCAAGTATGTATCTTCGTCTTCTTCACTATTGTTTTCATCTATGTCTATCAAGCCACCACCAGGATGTATTATTGTGTCGTCATCGTCTATATCTGGATTAGTTGAGATGATTAAGTCATCTTCCTGATATGGTTGGTCTGATGGTATTTCAGATGTTAATGTTTGAAATGGGACTTCAATTTTGGATTGTGCTTTTATCTTACAAACTTCCCACCAATCATTCTTAGATTGATTCATACTCGGATAAGTACAATAATATACTTGGATGGCTTGGTCAGCTAGTACGAATAGTTCGTACTTATTATACCGACGCATATGATTTATGGAAACCAATTTGAATTGAGGATGCACTGAAGTCCCAGACGTAGATGGATCAAACCATTGACACTTTAATAATGTAGTCATCTTTTTAGGTAGACTGTGATACTTTAGCTCACACACCTCCAACAAACGTCCATAATAATCGAGTTCCCCATTATCATCTGAACCATAACAATCACCTTTTATGCAGAAACCACTGTTCATAGTGGATCGAGATGACCCATGAGACATCGTATGAAATTTATATCCATTCACATAGTATCCTGGGTATGTCGTGACTAATGTTAATGGACCTTTTACAAGACTAATCAAAAATTTATTCTCAACATTGCTTGTTGGATTTAAGACCTGTAATAGTAAAATAATGTGGAAATAAGACTTATCATGTACATTTAAACCATGATTGTAGTATTACTATATAAAGACTAGATAATCTCACTAGTGAACGGAACCACGACGCAAATTGTGCTTCCATCTGATCGTTAATTTTTTCTTGCTCTGAGATAGAGTACTCGCGCAACTGATCCACAAATAATCTTAAACACAATATATATGTTACATATAATAATCTATATATAAATAAATGGTAAAATTTAGTAATAGTACATACTTGAGATATGTTTCTGTAACTTCTACACAGTTGAGTAGAACATATGTGTGAGCTGCATGATACTCTTTGTCATCCAAGTATCTCTTCGACATTTTTCTAAAATAATATCCTTTTTGTTTGAATACTGATAGTCTATCCGGGTGTTCGTCAAATCTAAAGCATCTACCCATCAAAGTTACGAGGCACATTCATATGTATTGTGCTCACATGTTCCTCAAAGTAATATGAGCAAAAAGTAGATGCTTCTTCCACTAAGTAAGCATTACAAATAGAACCTATTTGGTACGAATTTGTGCGTATTCTTGGTATTGTTTTGCATATCATTTTCAGTGGTTTGTCCTATTTATGGCGTTGGTTTGATTAGTATTTGTCGAATTGAACTTATTTGGTTTGTTTCGATGTTTTGCAGAAATATGGAATTAAATAGGATGAAATTTATCTAACAAGAATGATCTAATATTGAAGAGCATCTCGATAGGAGTCCGTGGGCGCAAACGGATCTCAATTCGGAGTTCGAACGAGGGAGAACGGAGCGAATCAATAAAGTCACGCACGACACCCGTCGCACGGCCAGCAGCGCCCGCGGCGCCGCCCAAGACTGCCACACGCGCCCCCAGCGCCCCCAGCGCGCGTGCCCGGCGCCTTCCACAGCGCGCTCGTCGCCCGGCCTTCGCCCGCCCGCGCCCCTCGTCAGCGCCTCGCTTTGCCGCCCGTCGTGCGCGCAATGCTCGCGCGCCGCCGCTCGCCGCTTCCTCGCGCCGCTTGGCCCAGCCTTCGCCGGCTGCAGCGCCCGCGCGCCGCCCACACAACACGCCCCGTCCGGCATTGGAAGCGATGCCCGCTGCGTCCGCGCACACCACGCAGCGCCCGCTTTCTTCATGCACGCCGCCGCCAGCACCCGTCGGTGCAGCGCGCCACGCCGCCAACGCTCATTCCAGCCAGGCCGGTGCTGCGCTCCAAACCGGCCAGTAGTCATTTTCGAATCGCGGCGCATCCGTGCTGTGATCCGTCCTACGCTTGGTGCTGCTCATCGTTTTCTCGAGCTCCTCGCGTCCGTCGCTGCGCTCCGTCCGGCGCTAGGTGCGAAAAATCTGTTATATAATTACAGAGACGCACGATGAAACCCTAGCCCTCATTTTATTATTCTTCAGTTTTTCTCTCCCCCTTTGGGGACGCCTCTTCCGTAGTTTTTCTTCCTTTAATTCTTTCTTGCATTTGTTTTGTCTTTTTGGATCTTAGCACATTAATTCAAGGAGTTCATCCATTCCATTTGTAAGGTTTTTCCTTGTACGATTTCTACTCTTGAATGCTTAAGATTTATTTTCATTGTTGTTCTTATTTATATGCTTTCTTCAATATTGTATTTCTTGCTTTGATTTATATGCTTGTCTTTAATTCATGCTCTTCGATTTATGCCTAGGGTTCATTAAATCTATTTTGTGTTCTTAGTTCAACTAGGGATTGACAACCCCTAGTTTAGATTTCTTGCTTTATTAGTTTAGCTCGGGATTGACAAACCCTAGCTTAGGATTGCTGTTTATTTTCCGTATTTCAATTCTTGCATGTCCAAATCCCTTGTTGGTATTAGAATGTTTAGGATTTAATTGCTTTCTGTGTTCGACACGAACAATAGCCCTGTTAAGTTTCCCTTGAGAGACGACTTGGTTTAACTTATCACGCTACAATTACCTCGTACGATTGTGAGTGAATTTGAGTGTGTTTTTAGCTTGATCAATTTTGGCGCCGTTGCCGGGGAAAACTTTAGGCGTATTGTTTGTGTTGTTTTTTTTCTGTATTTCTTACCGTTCTGTTTAGTTATTTTCTCCCCCCGGTGCGTGTGATCTTGTTTTTGTTGTTGGTGTCTCATTAATGCGGGGTACCAAGAAGATGCGAATATGGTCAAGCAGTGGGGAAGGAAAGTTCGTCGTATTGGGCAAATTCTTCTTACGAAGAAGGAGCCCGGTTCGATCATGTTGAGGGATATCCGCTGTTTATGAGCAACAATATGGTTCGGGGTGGAATAACCAGCCCGATTTGGGATGTTGGGATCCACAGCAGCAGCAGCCGCCTCCACAACCTGACCCGGAATATTGGAACCCACAACCTGATGAGCAACAAGCCTATGATCCATACTGGGACCAGCCACCTCCATCGCAGTACGAGGATCAAGCCTACAATCCATACTGGGATCAACCACCTCCGTCGCAATATCCGTACCCACAGCCAACCCCTCCACCTCACTATTCATACCCGCAGCAGCCGCCTCCGCCTCCGCCTCAATATCCATATCCACAGCAGCCGCTTCCGCCTCCACCGCAACAGTACCCACAACAGCCGTATCCACCTCCGAGGCCAGCTTGGGAGGATGAGCTCACTGAAAAAGAGAAGTTGTCCATTAAAGAAATGGATGATCATAACTCCACACTTCAGCGTCTTGAGATTAAAATGGTACAGCTGAATATCATGCTTAAGGAGCTGTTGCAAGAACGTGCAGAGAGTGAGCTTCCAATTCTCGAGAATGAGGTAGGAGAGACACCAGAAGAGCCGTTGCATCCACATGAGGTGGAAAACGAGAAAATGACTGAAGTCATACCTGTCCCACACCAACCCGATCAAGCTCAGACGGTCATTTCTCTTGAAAATGACCCAATTGTTGAGAATGGGGTTGGAGAGGCACCAGACGAGTCGCTGCAACCACAAGAGGTGGAAACTGAGGAAGAGTGGGAAATGAAGTTAATAGCATGCCAACGCCCACTCTGGAGGTGAAAGAACAATCCCAACGCTTGGAGGGGGATGAAGAGAGGACGAAGAAAGAGTGGGCATGTGAGGTTACAAGCATGTCAAAGCCCACTCTAGAAGTGGAAGAACTGCCCCAACCATTGAAGTATATGTTCCCAGAGGAGGACAAAGTAAGGACAAAGGTTATCAACATCTTAATTCACCAAAGTATTGTGCTTTGGGAGTTGAAATTATCTATTTCTCTTTGGAAAATAGGATGTTTGATTTGAGCTTAACTGATTTACTATCTGCTTCTTTACTTGTCCTCTATGCTTATATGGTTCATCTTGATGCTTTGGTCGAGATGGTATTCCTGCGGTGAAGGACTATGGATAGTCCATTGTCAACGGATACGTCGTGCTCACGACGTTAAATTGAGTACTACGGGAGTTAACCCACGGTTTTTTTTCTTTTCTTTTCTTTCTTTCTCTTTTGTTTGTTTAAATCGTTTAGTTGTTTTCTTGCCCGTTTGGTTCTTGTTTTCTTTTGGTTTTGTTTTGCTTTTGTTTGTGTTTTCGTTTTATTTTGGTTTTGTTTGGTGCGGGGTTTGGTGTGAATTATTCTAGAGATTTGGGACGTCGTAAGCCGTGTAGTGAAGCAGTGATGCTCCAACTCTACAGCGCACACTCGTTATTATCAGGGAAGTATCATCCTCTATTGGCCTTTTTATGCTACTAATGTTTTAAGCACTGAGGACAGTGCTCGAATTAAGTGTGGGGGATGATTAATCAGTTTTGTGTGCGTATCTTATCTATTTGTATGCTTGGCAATGTGCCTTTGTGCTTATTTTGATTTCTTGGAATCAAGTATTGTCTATGCGAGTAAGTTAGGATTTTGATTTGTGCAACTGAACTCTGTGGTATTGGTCAAATTGATTTTGAATTTCCGAGACTTTTGGTGATATATGATTTGAGTGTAATGTGAATTGACGAGATTGTGATTGATAGAAAATGAATAGGGGAAAATTGATGTGATTTGTCCGGCTAATGTTAGGGGTAGTGTTAACATTGTGGTCTTCTATATACTTGTCCCCTTAAATAAAAAAAAAAAAAGTTGGAAGAGAAAAAGAAAAAAATAGTATAAATTTGTCTTGTTGAGATTGTTGAAATGGAGGATGGGATTCTGTCCCTCTTTCTCGTAAATTGAGAAATGGACATGGGAAACCACGATAGGAGACTCGAGTTCATCGAGAGTTCACCTTTCGAATATTGTTCCAAAATCTGTTAAAACATTCTTTGTGCTTTAAAAAGGAACTTGTTGCTAAAGATGACCACATTAGTTAGTTCACCCCTAACGGAGAGTTGGGTCTGAGCAGAGGTTACTCTTGTATTTATTAGAAATCAATTGCTGTCCCAAATTTATTTCACATTATCTTTGAATTCATAAACACCAAGTGTGGGGGAAAAGCAATAAGGTTTGACTGATTAGAATAAGAGTGAAGTTGCATGAATTATTTTCCCTGTTCTTATTGGTATAGACTTTGCTTGAGGACAAGTAAATAAATAAGTGTGGGGGAGTTGTTTGGTACGAATTTGTGCGTATTCTTGGTATTGTTTTGCATATCATTTTCAGTGGTTTGTCCTATTTATGCCGTTGGTTTGATTAGTATTTATCGAATTGAACTTATTTGGTTTGTTTCGATATTTTGTAGAAATATGGCATTAAATAGGATGAAATTTATCTACCAAGAATGATCCTATATTGAAGAGCATCTCGATATGAGTCCGTGGGCACAAACGGATCTCAATTCGGAGTTCGAGCGAGGAAGAACGGAGGCGAATCAATAAAGTCACGCACGGCACCCGTCGCCGGCGGCGGCGCCAGCGCCGCCAAAGACTCGGCCACACGCGCCCCAGCGCCAGCCAAAGCCGCGCACGCCCCAATGCCTTCCGCGGCGCCGCTCGTCGCCAGCGCTTCGCCCGCCCGCCGCCCCGCCCGGCGCGCGCGCGCCGCCTGCCTCGCTTTACCTCGCCTGTCGCCCACGCAACGCCCGCCCGCTTCGCCGCGTCGCCGCTTCCTCGCGCTCGGCAGCCAGCGCTTCGCCGAGCTGCAGCGCCCGCCGCGTCGCCCGCACAACACGCTCCCGTCCGGTCTTTGGAAGCGGCGCCCTGCGTCCGGCGCACACCACGCAGCACCCGCCTACTTCTTCATGCACGCCGCCGGCCGGCGCTCCGTCGGCGCCACGCGCCCACGCCTCGCCAACGCTCATTCCAGCCCAACCGGCGCTGCGCTCCACACCGGCGCTGTACTCCTTTTCCAGAATCACGGCGCATCCGGCGCTGCGATCCGTCCTGCGCTTGGGTGCTGCTACTGTTTTCTCCAGAAGCTCCTCGCGTCCGGCGCTGCGCTCCGTCCGGCGCTGGGTGCGAAAAATCTGCTATATAAATACAGAAACGCACGATGAAACCCTAGCCCTCATTTTATTCTTCTTCAGTTTTTCTCACCCCCTTTGGGGACGCCTCTTCCGTAGTTTTTCTTCCTTTAATTCTTTCTTGCATTTGTTTTGTCATTTTGGATCTTAGCACATTAATTCAAGGAGTTCATTCATTCCATTTGTAAGGTTTTTCCTTGTACGATTTCTACTCTTGAATGCTTAAGATTTATTTTCATTGTTGTTCTTATTTATATGCTTTCTTCAATATTGTATTTCTTGCTTTGATTTATATGCTTGTCTTTAATTCATGCTCTTCGATTTATGCCTAGGGTTCATTAAATCTATTTTGTGTTCTTAGTTCAACTAGGGATTGACAACCCCTAGTTTAGATTTCTTGCTTTATTAGTTTAACTCGGGATTGACAAACCCTAGCTTAGGATTGCTGTTTATTTTCTGTATTTCAATTCTTGCATGTCCAAATCCCTTGTTGGTATTAGAATGTTTAGGATTTAATTGCTTTCTGTGTGTGACACGAACAATAGCCCTGTTAAGTTTTCCTTGAGAGACGACTTGGGTTAACTTATCACGCTACAATTACCTCGTACGATTGCGAGTGAATTTGAGTGTGTTTTTAGCTCGATCAGAACCTTCCACTCTAGCCTTGTTCCTTACATTGTTTTTCAACTTTCGTAGGTACATATTCATGAATAGAGTCATAGTTTCATAATGTTATAAGATATAAGGGCAACTTATTATTTTCAGTTACCTTTCAAATGGGTACATCCATCTATATTGAACAGGTCCTGCAAGGCGAGCTTCGTCAGCTAAATAAATTGGAAGATGCTCCATTGAATCAAAAAGTGGGTGGAAAGATGCGCTCAAGCTTGCATAAAGTGATAGGGATATTGTCATTGAGTCTGCACATGTCCTCACTTTGTATATTCTGAGAGGTTAAGTCTTTGAAAAATAAACTCAACTCTGTGACTGCCTTCCACACATTTTTTGGGAGTAATTCACGAAAAGCAACAGGTAGAATCCGTTGCATGAACACATGACAGTTGTGACTTTTCATCCCAAACATCTTAAGTTTACTCATGTAGACACATCTTCCCATATTTGATACATAACCGTCTGGAAATCGTAGGGTTTTCACCCATTCAAACACGACTTTCTTCTCGTTCGTGTCAAGTGTGTAACAAGCTTTTGGATACTTGTTTGTCATATCATTCTTTTTCAAAGATGGCCTGGAGGAGTATATGTTTAGCTCCTCCCTAGATTTGGTCGTATCTTTTGTCTTCCCTGGTACGTTCAACACTGTATTGAACACATTATCAAACAAATTCTTCTCAACGTGCATGATATCCAAGTTGTGACGAATTAAAAGGTGTGGCCAGAAGGTAAATCCCAAAATATACTACGTTTTTTCACCAGTGCCAAAACGACGAGCTACAACCTTATTAATTGTATCACTATTCTCTTTAGTAACTTTTAATAATCACATCATCTCTATTTCAGCTAATACATCTTCGCCTGATCTTGCCAGTGGAGGTTCTACTGTAATAATCTTATTTTTGAGGAAATTTTTTCTATCTCATCGAAATGGATGGTCCTCAGGTAAAAACTTTAGATGGTTATCAAACCATGATTATTTTCCACTATGTGCTAGGGTGAAAGCTTCAGTTTCATTCATGCAATGCGGACATGCAAGTCTTCCGGTGGTACTCTACCCAGACAACATAGTGTACTCAGGAAAATCGCTAACTATCCACATCAACACTGCTCGCATTTGAAAATTTTGCTTCACCGACACGTCGTATGTAAGAACACCTATATTCCAAACTCTATCAGTTCAGCTATTAGCTGCTGCAAAAAAAACTTCTAATTTCTCCCTTGGATTCCGTGGGCCGGGGACTAGGATTGTAAGGAACATGTATTGTTCCTTCATACACATCCAAGGTGGTAGATTGTATGGTGTAACGATGATCGGCCACGAAGAATATTGTTGCCCCGATCGACCAAAAGGTTGAAAACCATCCGTGGATAACCCTAATCTAACATTTCGAACCTCTTCAGCAAAATCAGGAAAAATTTCATTCAAGTGTTTCCATGCAGGTGAGTCCGTAGGATGACGCATAACTCCATCATCTACTGACGAAGCATGTCAATGCATGTCTGCTGCTGTAGATTTAGATACATACAATCTCTGTAGTTGAGGAGTAAGAGGAAAATAGTACATCTTCTTTGCTGCTACCAGTGTTTTTTCACTGATCCTCGATCCTCGATTATTTTGTTTGTAACGAGGAGTACTACAGAATTTACATTGAACCAATTCAGAATCCTCCCGCTAATAAATAATGCAGTTATTGCGGCAACAATCAATCTTGTCTACGGGAAGCCCCATGCCATGTAATAACTTCTTTGTACTGTAGAAGTTATTAGGAACCAAGTTATTTTCTTGCATAATTTCCTTGATCAATTTAGTCCATTGATCAAAATTTCTCTCAAACATGTTACCCTCAGTCTTCAAGTACAATAGACGAGCCACAAGCGACAACTGTGAATGAGATTCGCAACCTAGCCACAACTCCTTATCCGCAGCATCCAACATATCATACAGTTGTTGTGCTTCCGGATTAGGCAACTCTTCAAAGTCTTGAAAATTTCTCTGAGACATCGCAACGTCCGTCACCATAGTATGGTAGCTACTTTGTTCGTACTAAACATCTTATAAATTATGATAATTTTCCGTTGGTATTTCAATTTCCCCATGAAACCTCCAAAGCTCGTAACCTCGCATGAATCCATTTTTTACAATGTGATATTGAACAATATCTTTACATGATAATACATATTATCACATCTTCTGCACGGACACTTAACTTTGTCCCCATCCAATAACATTGTTTAAGTCATTGCAAAATCCATGAATTCATTAAGTCCGCTGAGAAATTCGGGATCGAAAGTTCCATCTGGTTGAAACCGTCTTTACATCCAAGCACGATTTGTACTCATTTCTTGAAGAAGCTATTATTTTAGAAAGTGCAAGTTATGTGTAAGTATTTGACTTGAAAATCATTATTGTGTTTTGGGTTTTTATTTTTAAATCATTATTGTGAATTATATGTTCATATTGGACTCTATATACGTAATATAATGTATTGATTATTTATTTAAATTCTTAATTATTGCACTTTATTCTTGACATGAGTACCAATTTATGTACTATATAGCCGACTCTATCTATATTATGTCCTAGGTTTCCTCACCTAATTAAAGATCTATGTAAGTTAATTCGCATTTGCACCATCTAATCTCGTCCCATTTGTGCTATAAATTCCAAGAAAAGGTGAAATTTCTCTTCATTATCATATAACGGCAAAATATCAAATATATTAATAAATTTTTTTAATTCTATCATGAACTACTTTAACCAATAATATCCAAATTTATGAAACTACATATGCAAATCCATCACGGAACAATTTTTTGATATTTGAAAGTTGAGTGGATGGTCTTGAATTTAGCGTGACTTGATGTGAAGCTATCGTAGCATAAAAATGACATGTAAATGAACTAATGAATTTACGTAGCATAAACATGAACTTACGTAGCATAAATGAACTAATGTAGCATAAATGAACTTACATATGCATAAAAATGAACTTACGTAGCATAAAAATGACATGTAAATGAACTAATGAACTTATGTAAATGAACTAATGAACTAATGAACTTACGTAGCATAATGAACTAAATGAACTAATGATGTGGATGCCCTTATGACATGTAAATTCAAAATGCTATCGTAGCATAAAAATGAACGTATGTAGCATAGAAAAATCATTTATATATATTCATATTCACGTTAAATTTCTGAAGATCCTATTCAATTTTAGAAATTGAAAAAATGAACTTACGTAGCATAAAGAAATCATTTATACACATTCATCTTCCCGTTAAATTTCTGAAGATCCTATTCAATTTTAGGTACATAAATTTTTTCCTAAAGATAGATTTTCTTAGATTATATTACTTTGAATATTAATTGGCCAAAACCGGTAGAATATATTTACCCAAAGTAGAATATATATGCCTTAAAAATATACTAATTGGAATCAAACGGAATAATGCTACAGCATATAGAAGCTTAAGAAACAAAAAGATCAAATATGGTAGGCCGACAAAAGACTTGTGATTTTTAAACAATTATACATACATAAGTAACATATTGACGTGGTTATCAGTTAAGTGGATATATAAATGGCCCTTAAACTAATTGTTGGATAAATAGACCTTAACCAGATGATGATTTTGTTAGATTTACTATAAAGTCAAAAGGCACAACGTAATTAAAGAGATTCGAAAACATAATATTTCTTTTTAAAAAGTTGAAATTGTATGTACGATATGTTTTCGTTATAGACAAATAAAAACTTCCAAGGCGTAGATCATTACAAGAACTGCAAATGAACTATTGATTGCAAGTTGTGTATTAATAATAAGTGTAAATTGTATATTAATGGGACAATGGTGTTGATTATTATTATCACTAACAAATATTGTGAGTGTATTTTCTTGTTATGTAATGGGCCTACTTAAATATAAATACAAATGACATATATCTTTATATACACAAGAAAAACTTATTTAGTACAATTCCAAGTCAGATTTGTTCCGAAAGTATATTCAAGGGCCCATACGTGCACCTTCACATAAATGTGGCATCATTTTTGTACTTTTTCCCTATTGCTAAAGAAAGTATTTTAAATTCTATATAAAATATGTAAGTGAATTATACTCAATTCTCATATAATAATATATATCAATATTTTATATATAGTACTTTGAATATTACTTTGAATATATTTTCTACGTTGAATTCATTGCTTAAGGATAAGTGTAGTTCACTGTACGATAGCATAATTTACCCAAAGAAGATCACAAATATTATCACATGGTGTGTATGTGAATTCAATGCACATGGTGTGTATATTTCAAAATCAATAGACAAAAATGTGCAGCCTCTAATCGAGAATCGAACATGATCATCATACATACACACATATACGATAAATATCATCATACATATACATATACATATATGATAAATTCACGAGTACACAAAATTCAAGATCATATACGATAAATTCACGAATACATATACATATACGATAAATTCACGAATACATATACGATAAATTCAAGATCATACATACACAAAAAATATAGTTTCAAGAGTACCTTTGTTCAGGTGGGACGAGGCGGGGCAAGACGAGCCGAAGATGGGGCTGATCGGGATGGGGCAGAGATGGGACCGACGGGTTGGGGCGGACGTGAGGCGGGGCGGACGTGGGCTGGTGGGGCGGGCGGGCGGGCGGCGGCAGCGGGGGCTGGGCTGGGCTTGGGCGATGGTAGGGGCTGGGCTGGGCAGGGGCTTTCTCACAGAGGTACAGGGACGACGACGACGTGAAGACGGCGAGGCAGGGGCGGCACGGCTTGGGGCTGGGCTGGGCAGGGGCTCTCTCACGGCGGTGAGGTGAATACGTTGAGGCAACGGCGACGACGATGGGGTTGGGGCGACGGCATGGGCTGGACTGGGCTGGGCAAGGGCTTTCTCACGACGACGCGAGGACGGCGGCGAGGCAGGGGCAGCACGGCGCGGTGAAGATGATGGCGAGAGAGGCGGCGCGGGCGGCGAGCTTATTTAGGGTTCGAGTGTTTCTGTGAATCGCGTGAATGAAAAACTAGGGGTGGAATCCCGTGTTTCTGTTAAAACTCAACGATGGATCAACGACGGATAATCGTGCGTCGTAATTACGTCGTTGATCAACGACGGAATTATGACGCACGATTATCCATCGTTGAAATTACGTCGTTGAAATAGTCCATCGTTATTCCGACGTTGATGGTCCGTCGTTGATCCGACGTTTTTATGTCCGTCGTTATTACGTCGTTGATTTGTCGTCGTTGGTTCGTCGTTGATCAACGACGGACTTCGTTCCACAGTTAATCAACGACGGAATGACGATGGCCTATCTTACATATATGTTAAAGTATAATACATGTTTCAACTAAAAGTGATCTCTTAATTGACTCATAATCGAATGAGGTGTTGTAATAGGGTAAGATAACCCAAGTCGTCTCTCAAGGAAAACTTAGCAGGGCTTATTGTTCACATTGCACGTAAAAAAGGTAAATCCTAAACACTCTAATACCAACAAGGGGTTTGAAACAACGAGAATTGAAATACGAAAAAGTAAAATATATAAAAGAAAGCAATCTAACTAGTGGTTGTCAATCCCTAGTGGACAACCTAATAAAACACGAAAGTAGGAAGCTGAGCATCGAACAAACTAATCTAGATCATCAAACACGAAACAATAACATTCAACGGAAAGAAATTCAACATGTAACTAAAATCCAATATCAAATTCATAGACCGTAAACTTATCAAATGCCAATGTAAAAACCAATAACCCAATATCAATTATGTAATTCAAACAAACAATAATCATAAAGAAAAGTACGTAAATTGATCGAATGAAGTTCAACACAATTACAAAACATCCAGAATCAACAATGAAACTGAATCTAACAATGATCTCAACACAAACTCGTAAATGATCCAAAGGAATTCAACAAGAACTACAAAACTAAATGCAATAATCGAAAGGATGAAAACAGGAATCAAATACTCTTAAAATGATGTTCAATCTCTCTCTCGTCGTTGCTTGAAAAGCTCCTCAGTCGAAGAACAGAACAGCGGCTGCGTAGAAAATCCCAACCTCTCAAAATTATGACCTAACGCGTATATATATTAAGTGAGAGTAAGTGCCGGTTGCAATGTGAGCGAGCGCGGAGCAGAGCTTCTGTTCCCAAAGTGAACGCCGGCTTAGATCGAGCGCTCGCTCACAAGAGTGCATTAACTTAGAAGCGAACGCCAGCTCAAGGGTGAGCGTGTGTGCGGGCGGACGAGCGCCGGGTGAGGCGTGAGCGCGCGAGGAAAATTGGCGAGCGGGCGATCAGATGGAATGCCGGATGAGGTGCGCAGGATGGGCGCTAGCGCCGGATGGGCAGCGGGCGCTGCGGGTGAAGCGAGCGCTGGGTGGAGATGTAATAACCCGCAAATTTAAAAGCCTAATCACGGTTTTTAAAACCGTAAAATAGAATTTCGCCGTGAAATCAAATCAATTTGAAATCGAATATGAATTCGATCTACCTTACAAAGGAATGAATTCTTGTTATAAATTCACTAAAAATCGTGAATTTAAGAATCGAAGACTATAACGTTTTTCGGCATTTAATTTAACGTCGGCTGCGTATCGACAGTTAAAATTTCATAAAATTTTCTAAGCAATCAAGCTTAGAATTTTATTCCTTTATTAATAATGTATATTAGTAAAGTGATTACGAAATCATTACGCCCATTTCAAGATGAGTCGATACGTAACGTTTTGAAACGTTTTCAAATGTTAACGTTTAGAGATAAAACGAAAGATGGTTTCAATGATCAAGAAACTATAGGAATTTATTTCCTATGATATTTTTTGTATAACTACAGTATTATTAAGCATTTAAATGATGCTTGAACATTAGAATTAATAAAGATCAAAACCTAGGTTTCGAAAACCCTAGATTTTCGAAAACTAGGATTTTCATCATACAATAACATCTTTTAATTATCATATGATATTAATTATCATCTAATTCATATACTATGATGTATATATCTATGTTTGGCATGAAAAATAAAATTTAACCCATATTAAGTCATAAGTGACGAGAACTACATACATATGTGTACAAATTTTACTTGTTTTATTTCTTCACTTTTACATGTATATCTTTTAATTGCTGCAGTTTTTATATCAATAAACCTCCCACTATATATATATATATTAGCAATTTTAAAGATATCTTGTGTAAGACACTAATGATTAGGAACCCATTAGTGCATAAAATAGTATTATAATGTGAAGAGTCTCTTGTGTGTGCAAGTGAGAGAGAGAGCCGAGAGTGAGCGGATATGGGGGGGAGAATTTTCAGATTTTCTCATTCCCAACCTCACTCAACCTTTCACATACTCAAACACTCTCATTCTCTCTCAAACATCCTCATTTTTCTCTCTTAAACTCTCTCTTCCCTCTCTAAGTTTCAGCCATAGCCGAGAGCTCCCTCTCCTCTCAAAGCTTTGATTTTCTTCTTCTCCTCTCTTATACCAAGTTTGGAGCCTTAAACATTGTTCCACTAATCCATACACCAAAGCTAGGAGTCGAAACAAAGGCTTGGTTGTTCTTGAAGCTTTCAAAAATTTCGAAAAATAGCTTAGTCCATTGCATGTGTTATAGATGATCCTTATTGGTGATGCTTTGCTATTGCATGTGTATAGATGATAAGAAAAGGATCAGGTATGTGTTCTTGTTTTCAAAATGTATTGCATGTAAAATTTTGTTCAAAACTTTCGAATCAATGGCTATGTTGTGTACTAAGGATGTGTAGCAATATGTTTTGAAGCTTAGATCATGTTTTAAAAATTTATTCAAACATGTATGAAAAATTATTGAAATGGCGAGACCTATGAGAGGTTATTTGGACTTGAATCTATGATCTATGATGTTATATGTATCTATAGTATTTATTTGAAAATTTTAGAAAAATCCATACTATTTTTCTTCTTGGAACCGAGGCATGTACAATTATATAAGGGGTGTATGATTTTATTTTGTACATGCAATGTGATATTATTGATTTATGATGAATTAAGAGTGTATAACAATTTGTTGGAAATTTTAGAAGATCAATGCTATTTTTTCAAAATGACCGAGACTAATATATAATTATATGTTAATGAATGCTTTTATTTTCACATTCAATGACATATAATTACTCTATGGTGTTATGAAAGTCTATAGTGATTTAATTAGAATTTTTGGAAAATTCTATCCATTTTTTTTTTTTAAAAGGGCCGAGACATATATATATATATGTTGATGTGTGAATTTTTTTTTTGGTACATGTAATGTTATATTATTGGCCTAGGATATGTTTTATGCACCTCATGTTGTTGTTAGAATTTTCGAAAATAAACAACCTATTTTTATTCAAATAAACCGAAAGCCAAGCTCACTATGGTGATTAATAAAAATTGTTCTTGATGTATATCATGATATAGTGTTTCTACACTATAGTGTATAAGCATGTTATAATTGTTTGGAAATTTTATAAAAATGTTTGACATGCATTGTGAAAAGGCCGAGAGTTATGATACCATGTATATGGTATATAAATGTCATATCATTGATTATATGACATAAATATGTCATGAACTAATGTTTGGACCTTGTATTAATTTATTGGAATTTTAGAAAATTGTTGGGCATTTTTTTCAAAATGCGTAACATTATGAAATAAATAAGGTGATGTTCGAAGGTTGAATAGTTGATATTATAACATAATAATGACTATAGTGTATAATAATACACTATATAAAATTAGAAAAAAAATTGGAAACCATTGGGTAATTTTAATAATTACCGAGAATATTTCTAGGGTTTTTGTGGACTTTTAAACCCTTTTAATTATGTCTAATAATAAATTATATGTCTAAATATTATTTTAGACATATTTGGATTTTATAAGAAATTTTCGAAAAGATTTAAGTTATAAAAAGTTAAAATAGCCGTGAGCTATTTTTAATTTTCGAATAAGGATTTTAAATCCTTAAATTCATTATTTATAATGAATTATATGTTTAAAAAATAAATTATTTTAAACATATTAATGAGTTTATAAAAGAAATCAATTGGAAATTGATTTTGTGAAAATTAGATATTAAAGTATGACTTAGTAATTAAATTACTAAGAAAAGTCAAAATTGTTGACTTTTGAAATCAACGAGCGAAATCGTTCGATAAATACATGTCTGCCGTAAGCCGTATCAGTTCTTGATGAAATCACGCTAATCTGAAAAGATTTCATGTTTGAAGTGGTTTGACGAAAAACGTAAGAAAAGCGTTGAACCATTTACGAAAAGGGTAAATGGTAATTTCAAACATATCTCGTCTCTAATGAAGGACGAGAAATGTTAAACTTAGTATCAAAAGCAACTTTTATGAACTGTTGAAAATGTTTTAGTAAGCACAAGGCATTTTCAACTAAAACCCTGTGTCTTACCATAATATTGGCGGTGTAATTGAAAGAAAATAAAATATTTTCGGCATGAGTCCACCTGGTGCAAATTTTGTACTCACCGCATGTTTGTTTTTAAATGTGCGAGTTGAGCTCGGATATTGATGATGGAGGAGTGTTGAGGAAGTCGGTGTCCTCGATGTTTTGTTAAAATTGTTAACCTTGAATACATATCGTCATATATGTATTCACACACTCATTGCAACTCGAACTATTTTATGTTATATCTATTGGTAAGATAATATGAGCTATGAAGCCCTTGAGATCGTAATATCCTTTGGGATCTGTTGGTCTAAACCTTTTGGTCCGAGATGTTATAAATGTATGTTTGGTCCCAGTATTATATATCACATGTGATAAGCGCTTGTAAATAGTCTTCGCATCCATAAATACTATTCCTAGTATTAGTCCGTTCGATCCGGGTTATCCGGTGGGGTCGTAACAGTGGTGTCGAGCGGTTGCTCTTTGAAACCCAAATTCCTTCCAAAATTAAGTCTAGATTGAGTCACTGGACTTCTAGAAATCTACTGGCTATTCTCAACACTCCATCACATCGAGCTCAACTGAGAAAAGGTAACTGGTTTCTTTTAAACTTACGAAATGAAGAATTCTATATGATGATCAAGTTTGAAGGGATTTTTGAAGGAAAAGGAAAGAAAAGTTATAATGTTATGATGATGGAAATGAAAAGTTATGAGCAAAGATTTTCAAAAATTTTAAATTTCGAAATTAAATGGTAATGATACGAAGTGATTAAGTTGAGATGTACATTTTGAAACGAATCAGAATAATTAAAGACGAATGTATGAAAGTAAGTTGATATGTATAAGTATGTATAAATGACCTATGATGTTATTTTGAAATTATAATTATGAATCATGAAATTTATGTTGATAAGCGATATGCTATTCTCTTAAAAAGAGCGTGACGCGATATAAAGCATACTCACATAATGAAAGAAAACAAAAGAATGATAGGAAGCATGAATGTGACTTTAGTTTTGATTTTCGAGCGTCGAGAGTTGAACGTAAAGATGATCGAGAACGACGTTGACCATGAAGAATGAAGGAGATTGATATCGTCATCACAACTTTAACTTAAGCGACCACAATCACAATTTCAACATGCGTGACCGTTGACTTGGATTTCAGAATGCTAAGCATCAACCTGAATACGTGGATGTAATAGTTGTACTACGTCGGCAGCAGCCATAGCGTGCACAACTTCGTCGTCGGCATTGCCTCGAAATTTTGCCACGATCGCGAAAATTTTCTGCACTGCGCAGTAAATTTGTTTTAGATCGTACTCTTTCGATAGGAATCCGTTTTACGCGTGGTTTTCGCCTGTGTACCCCTAACACCCTGAACTTCATTTGTTATGAAGGACAGAACTTCGTTTTCCATCTACAGAATACACTAGAGTCTGGTTAAAGTTTAGCTTAAGTTTTAGTTAGAGCGAGAAAACTTATGGTATCTCGTATACCTTAGAATATCATTAAGAGTTTTGTTTCTAAGTAGACTAAGAATGTCATGATCATGTATTACCCGCCAAGATGTTAAGCGCCTTATAGATGGAATAGTTAGTCTAGTTGCTTAACCGATGTACAAATTTACTTTGTCGACATAGGATATTGTTAGTGATGATATTAGTTACGATCGTGACGGATGGAGGAAATGCGCTATATCGCGAGGAGAAGGATAGGATCAAACCCTACTCCAGAAAATGGTGCGCACATATCGAGAAAGTCGGATGTGTTGTGGAGAAGATCTAGGGGAATTCCTGATGTACTATCTCCGACTCTGGAGAAATGCCCGAGTGTATGGTGTGACTGATTATGACGGTATTAAGCGTCTTCTGACCATCCTCCCATGTGACTGGGAAGACTATGCCCGTGAGGTGTCTGGAGACTATATCTACCAGGCGACCGGAGGTTATGATCTAGTATCACGATTTACAGTTAAATCGACCACTTGACGTATGTGTACATCATTTATGGCGTAGCACCGAGAGGACCTTATCTCCCTCCACGGGAGTACACATGGCGCGATGAGTCACCTGAGTGGCTGTACACCGAGGTTCCACGGATAGTTGACCCGGTGGTGCCTCGATATCGGATTAACGAGGGCGACTCGTCGAGCGCATGGAGCGGCCGGACTAGAGCTTTGGGGCTCTGTTTTCCCTCCACTGATGTTTGGACACCCTGTGCGTTCACCACTCCCGCCTCTACCACCGATGGCAGCACCCCTACCGCCAGTTGAGAGTTTCCGTCAGACAGCACGGATAAGTGTGACAGGTACCCTCGATGGTTATAACCCGATCCATGACAGCTACAGTCCGATTCGTGTTGATTATGGTCCGCTGCGGGACATTCATATGGTAGAGAATAATGGCGCTGGACCCTCTAGAGCACACGGCCAAGGCGATGACTCGGATGAAGAGGAAGAGGACCCCGAGGAGGATGAGGAAGACTCGAGGGGTTGATGTTGAAGTAAAAGTGTGAAGGGTTATGTTATTTATCTTATGTATGTTTTATTTATGTTATTTCGAAAAACTTGGATGACGAGGAAACTGGATTTTTGTAAGGCTATAAAGCCGTTGTGTATGATTTTTTTTTTTTTGTAAAGCCTTGTGTCCGATATGTGTATGGCTCTTTTGAAATGTTTTGAAAGTCAATATGTAAGTAATTCTCGTTGTAATGACTTTTGATCGCAAGTACTTTACCTATGGTACTTTTGCCATTATATATATATGACCCGAGAGGGCTTTTGCAACAAAATCGTGTATGACAAGGATGGAATGTTTTATTTGAGTTATTTTCCAATGAGGCTATGATGATATTGTATATATTCAAGTTATAAAAAAAATATAATGTATGATGCTAATGATGTATTTTATATAACAGAATGCCTCCTAGACAAGACCCTGAACGAGGAGTAAGGGGCAGAGGCAGACCTAGGAGAAGAGGTAGAACTCCTGAGCAGGAAGAGGAGAATATACCTCAACCACCTCCACCTCAACCTGATCGCAGGATAGAGGAATTGTTCTTAAGACAAAACCCTCCTACCTTCAATGGGAAGGGTAGTCCGAAGAAGGCTGAACAATGGATGAGAACCATTGAAAGGATTTTCACCTTTTTAAGATGCCTGAGACATGAGCATCGTCATGTAACCTTCCAATTGAATGGACATGCCGATTTACGGTGGGAGGCGGAAAGAAAACCTTCTGGCAGAGAGCAAATGGAAGAGTTAACATAGGAAGACTTTAAGAGAGAAATGTATGATAAGACGTTCCAAAAGTTACAAGAAGAAGAAGGAACACGAATTTTTCTTGTTAAAGCAAGAAAAGATGTCGGTAACCGATTATGATCGCACGTTTTGCGAGATGTCTAGATATGCCTGGATCAAGTGGACACAGACCTGAAAATGGCAGAAAAATTCAGGTCGGGTTTAAGGCCAGAAATAAGAATGTCTCTAGCTGGTCTTGGAGACATGACCTATCTGAGGCTCTTACGAGCTCTAGACATTGAGGCAAAGAATGCGGATGATAAGCCGGCATCGGCTCGGATACAATCTGGTGGACAAGGGTAAGAGGAAATGGGATACAAGTTTTAGTAACAGCAATAAGGGAAGTTTTGAGAACAGGAATAACAGACAACAATGGCAAGGGAGTACAGCAAATCAAGGACAAGGATGGAGGAAGCCAGCTTTTGTTCCTCCAACAAGAGGTCCACAAGAGCAAAGAAGAGCTCTTCCGTGCCCAAAGTGCCGAAAACTGCACACAGGAATGTGCATGGCGGGTAGCGGGAACTGTTTTAGGTGTGGGATGAAAGGACACTATGCAAACTTTTGCCCGGGTACGTTCGGAAACGATCGTAAGGCCGAACCAACCCGGCAATGTCCAACCACTGAGGGTTATCCAATTTCAGCCCCAACCTCAACAGCAAGTACAGCCACAACAATGGCAACAACCTCCGCAACAAACTGCAGCAACAACGAAGAACGGCAACCACAACAACAAATAAGAAGGTGGCAACCACCTCAACAACGAAGGCAACAACCACCACGGCAACGCCAAAGAAGAATAAAGAGCAGCCAAAGAACAACTTCAACCCGGCAGGGCAAGCACAACGTCGGCCTTAGCCGCCCAGCTAGGGCATATGCTTTGACCGCGATGAAACGAACAGGACCGAGGAAACAGGTGGTATGGGAATTCTTCTCAACATACCTGTTATAGTATTGTTCGATACAGGTGCTTCGCACTCCTTCATAGAAAAATCATGCGTAGATCTGTTGGGACTTAGTGCTATAAAAGCAAATCAGGATATGAGAATCTCTTCACCTATAGGAGGGATTATGACTGTTACACATTTCTGCTCGAACCTAGAGTTGAACTTAGGATCACTTAGGGTTCTGGCAAATAATTTGAACATAATACCCATGGGTGACGTAGATATAATCATAGGAATGGACTGGTTAGCTGCAAACCACTCCACGATTCTTTGCAAGGAAAGGAAAATATCATTTCATTTTCCTGGACAAGAAGCAACGCACTTCCATGGGATTAGCATGGGAAAGAGAGTCCCGATTGTATCCGCATTGAAGGCGAAAGATGATGAATAAGAAGGGATACCATGCTTTTCGTTTACCTAAGCGGAGAAGAAAAGCCGAAAATGAAGGTAGAAGACCTAGAAATTATCGAAATTTCAGATGTATTTCCTAAGGATCTACCAGGATTACCTCCTGATAGACAGTTAGAATTTACCATCGACTTGGAACCGAGGATCGGCTCCAAGTGTCGAAGGCACCCTAGAATGGTCCCAAAGGAATTGGAAGAACGAAAATCCAAATCCAAGCTGTTGGACCTAGGTTTCATTAGACCTAGTGTTTACGCCTTGGGGCGCTTTGTGTTGTTTGTCGAGAAAAGGATGGATCTTTAAGGATGTGTATAGACTATCGAGAGCTGAACAAGATGACGCTCAAGAACAAATACCCTTTGCCAAGAATCGACGACTTGTTTGATCAATTGAGAGGAGCAGGCATATTCTCAAAGATTGACCTTAAGTCAGGATATCATCAACTCAAAGTATGGCCTGAAGATATAGCTAAAACTGCATTCCGGATAAGATATGGCCATTATGAATTTGTAGTTATGCCGTTCGGATTGACAAATGCACCAGCTGTATTTATGGACCTCATGAACCGAGTGTTTCATCCGTACTTAGACAAGTTTGTCTTGGTTTTCATAGATGATATTCTCATCTATTCGAAAAATGAGGAAGACCATAAGGAACATCTAAGAATGGTGTTGCAAACTTTGAGGGATGAAAGACTATTTGCTAAGTTCAGCAAATGCGAATTTTGGCTGAAGGAGGTAATGTTCCTCGGACACATCGTGTCTGTGATGGAATCAAAGTAGATCGACCAAAGTGGGCGGTGCAAGAATGGAAATCGCCGCGAACTCGAGAATGAGATCCGAGTTTTACGATCGGGGTTATTATTCGGGAGATTCATCGAAGGATTTTCCAAAATAGCAAGACCGATGACCCAACTACTCGAAGGGAGTTAAGTACACTTGGACTGTAGAATGCGAGGCGAGTTTTCAAAAACTCAAAGAGAAGTTAACAAGTGCACCATTGCTAGCAGTGCCAGAAACAGAAAAAGAATATGTGGTTTATACAGACGCCTCGAAGAACGGACTAGGTTGCGTTTTGATGTAAGAGGGAAAAGTAATAGCATACGCATCCCGGCAACTTAGACCACATGAGTGAACTACCCAACACATGACTTAGAATTAGCGGCGATGGTTCATGCACCGAAAATATGGAACACCATCTCTACGGAGTAAGATGTGAAATCTACACGATCATAAGAGTTTGAAATACTTCTTTGAAAGCAGAGATCTAAACATAAAGCGAGAATATGGCTCGAACTAGTAAAAGATTACGACTGTGGTATTAACTATCACCCATGTAAAGCGAATGTAGTAGCTGACGCCTTGAGTCGTAAAAATAAAACTAAATTGGGATGTCTCCTTACACAAGAAGATAAACTCATTGAGGAGTTTAGAAAATTGAGGATTGAATTGGTTGAACAACCAAAGACGATCACGAGCTATATCGCTACACTCACCGTGACGCCTGATTTAAGAAAAAGGATCATTGAGAGACAAAAGATGGAGGAAAAGTTGGAAAAGATAAGAGGAAGGGTGAGAACTGGCGAATTGAAGGATTTCCACGAAGCATCAGATAATGCTTTAATGTTTGAAGGGAGAATATGTATTCCGATGATCTTGAAGTTCGAACGAAATAATGAGTGAGGCTCACGATACACCCTACACCGCCCACCAGGCGATGCGAAGATGTACCAAGACACAAAAGAAAAGTTACGGTGGGAAGGCGTGAAACGAGACATAGCTTCTTTCGTAGAACGCTGCATTGTTTGCCGACAAGTAAAGCTTTACATCAACGTCCCTACGGGAAGTTACGGCCGTTGGGTATACCAGTGGAAGTGGGATGAGATAACGATGGATTTCGTTCAGATTTACCCAAGTCCGAGAAGAGGAACAACGCCGTATGGGTAGTGGTGGATAGACTCACAAAATCGCTCACTTCCTACCAATTCGAATACTTATGGATCGATAAGCTAGCCCGATATATGTAAAAGAAGTTATCGACTACATGGAGTACCAAAATCTATTACATCGAGATAGAGACTCCAAATTCACATCAAGATTTTGGGTAAGCTTCTGAAAGAGAATGGGGCACGGTTGAACTTGATCAAACATTTCATCCACGGTGATGGGCGGGCGGAAAGGACAATCAAACTCGGAAGATATCTTTGAGAACCGTAGTACTAGATCGAGGTGCAAAATGGGAAGACATTTTACCTCTCATCGAGTTTGCCTACAATAATAGTTATCAGCGACGATTGATATGGCCCCATCTGAAGCCTCAGACGGCAAGAAATGTAGATCACCGCTTTCTTGGGATGAAGTGGGTGAGAGGAAAGTAGTAGGGCGAGCGATGAATGAAATGATTGAAATCGTTAAACAAATTAGGCAAAGAATAAGAGAAGCTCAAGATAGACAAAAATCTTACGCCGATACGTGATCTCGAACTACAATTTGAAAGTGGAGACAAAGTATTTCTTAAGGTCTCTCCATCAAAGGGATTATAAGATTTGGTGTTAAAGGAAAACTAAGACCCGTTTCATAGGATCATATGAGATCCTAGAAAGAATAGGCCCGTGAGCTATAAGTTGGCTCTTCCGCCAAACTTGGGAAATGTGCATAATGTCTTTCACGTGTCTCAATTAAGAAAATATGTACACGATCCAAAACACGTGATCCGTCGAGGCGGCGTGGTTCTCAACTCGGACATGAGTAATGAAGAGGAGCTACAAAGAATAATAGACCGTAAGTTCAACAATTGAGAAACAAATCAATTTCAACGGTCAAGTCTTATGGAAACATCACAGACGAAGAAGCCACGTGAGAACTAGAAGATGCAATGAAAGAGCGATACCCCAGGTTATTTTACTAAGGTATGCAAATTTCGGGATGAAATTTCTTTTAAGGGGGGTAGGATGTAATAACCCGCAAATTTAAAAGCCTAATCACGATTTTTAAAACCGTAAAATAGAATTTCGCCTTGAAATTAAATCAATTTGAAATCGAATATGAATTCGATCTACCTTACAAAGGAATGAATTCCTATTATAAATTCAGTGAAAATCGTGAATTTAAGAATCAAAGACTATAACGTTTTTCGGCAGTGTATTTTAACGTCGGCTGCTTATCGACAGTTAAAATTTCATAAAATTTTCTAAGCAATCAAGCTTAGAATTTTATTCCTTTATTAATAATGTATATTAGTAAAGTGATTACGAAATCATTACGCCCATTTCAAGATGAGTCGATACGTAACGTTTTGAAACGTTTTCAAACGTTAACGTTTAGAGATAAAACGAAAGATGATTTCAATGATCAAGAAACTATAGGAATTTATTTCCTATGATATTTTTTGTATAATTACAGTATTATTAAGCATTTAAATGATGCTTGAACATTAGAATTAATAAAGATCAAAACCTAGGTTTCGAAAACCCTAGATTTTCGAAAACTAGGGTTTTCATCATACAATAACATCTTTTAATTATCCTATGATATTAATTATCATCTAATGCATATACTATGATGTATATATCTATGTTTGGCATGAAAAATAAAATTTAACCCATATTAAGTCATAAGTGCCGAGAACTACATACATATGTGTACAAATTTTACTTGTTGTATTTCTTCACTTTTACATGTATATCTTTTAATTGCTGCAGTTTTTATATCAATAAACCTCCCACTATATATATATATTAGCAATTTTCAAGATATCTTGTGTAAGACACTAATGATTAGTAGGGATGGCAACGGATCGGGACCGGTCGAGATCCATGGATCGAGATCCATTTTAAGGATCGGATCCTCAAAATCTGGACCCGACGGATCCGGACGGATCTGGAACATATATCAATATTTCGGATCCGGATGCGAGTCTAGGTTTTAAGATCCCGATCCGTCCGGATCCGTCCGTGGACCCGCTAATTATATATATATATATATATATATATAATTTTATTATAATTAAATTAGTTAACCTATATAATTTCTATTCTTGCGTCTCCTTGTCATTCCCAATTTCCTTCCAAAATCCATTTAGTTTATATATATATATATATATATATATATATATATATATATATATATATATATATATATAGGAGTGGATCAAATGATAACTCCAACTTTTTGAGAACTAAGAACTAATGTGGTCCATTCATTTTTATAATCTAATGGTCAAGATTAATTATAAATAGTTAATTATCCCCATAATTTAATGATAACCGTTTAGCCCTAAAATCGAGGATTTGTATATTGATTTTAGAATTATTCTCGTATGCATAATTACTACGATTATATGCATAGCACCATGAATTACATGAACATAACAATGAATTGGAATGAATAGCATGCATAAGAACTATGATTATATGCATAACAACATGAATTATATGAACAACGAAAATAGAATGTGAAATATCCAAATAACGAAAATTTAGGGTTTGGCTATTTTATCATTAAATAATTATGTGTCGTCGATCTTACTTAAACTAACGGTAGTTATTGGTTCTTAGTTCTTATCTAAGAGGTGGTTCTCTATAACCAACCCCTATATATATATATATATATATATATATTATTTTATTATAATTAAATAGATAACCCCAACTTAAAACTCTTCAATTTCTTTTTCAAATTATTCCAAAACAAATATGTTCCAAATTTCATTTGAAATACTCCCAATAATGTATCTATCGGTATTCACGGCGGGTCACGTCACTTACACCACCGACGATCGAGTTGTTTGTTGCTTCCTACTTTATAGTAAATTTGTAACTAACGTCTTCCAATATAGTGATAATTGTAGAAATTCTAAATAATTATTATAGTAATATTATGCATTTAGATTATTATGGTGCTACTGTGAATTATAGTTGATTAGAATTTATTTTAGAAGCGAAAACATATGGATCCGGATCTAGACCCTGGACCCTGTGGATCTTATGGATCTGGATCTGGATCTAATTTTTTTGGACCCAATGGATCTGGACCGGATGGGACCAAAGCAAAAAATCGGATCTCGGATGCGGGCTAGCGGATCCGGTCCGATCCGCCCATTGCCATCCCTAATGATTAGGAACCCATTGGTGCATAAAATAGTATTATAATGTGAAGAGTCTCTTGTGTGCAAGTGAGAGAGAGCCGAGAGTGAGTGGATATGGGGGAGAATTTTCAGATTTTCTCATTCCCAACCTCACTCGACCTTTCACATACTCAAACACTCTCATTCTCTCTCAAACATCCTCATTTTCTCTCTCAAACTCTCTTCCTCTCCAAGTTTCAGCCATGGCCGAGAGCTCCTCTCCTCTCCAAGCTTTGTTTTCTTCTTCTCTCTCTTATACCAAGCTTGGAACCTTAAACATTGTTCCACTAATCCATACACCAAAGGTGGGGTCGAAACAAAGGCTTGGTTGTTCTTGAAGCTTTCGAAAATTTCGAAAAATAGCTTAGTCCATTGCATGTGTTATAGATGATCCTTATTGGTGATGCTTTGCTATTGCATGTGTATAGATGATAAGAAAAGGATTAGGTATGTGTTCTTGTTTTCAAAATATATTGCATGTAAAATTTTGTTCAAAAACTTTCGAATCAATGGCTATGTTGTGTACTAAGGATGTGTAGCAATATGTTTTGAAGCTTAGATCATGTTTTAAAAATTTATTCAAACATGTATGAAAAATTATTGAAATGGCCGAGACCTATGAGAGGTTATTTGGACTTGAATCTATGATCTATGATGTTATATGTATCTATAGTATTTATTTGAAAATTTTAGAAAAATCCATGCTATTTTTCTTCTTGGAACCGAGGCATGTACAATTATATAAGGGGGTGTATGATTTTTATTTTGTACATGCAATGTGATATTATTGATTTATGATGAATTAAGAGTGCATAACAATTTGTTGGAAATTTTTAGAAGATCAATGCTATTTTTTTCAAAATGACCAAGACTAATATATAATTATATGTTAATGAATGCTTTTTATTTTTCACATGCAATGACATATAATTACTCTATGGTGTTATGAAAGTCTATAGTGATTTAATTAGAATTTTTGGAAAATTCTATCCATTTTTTTTTAAAAGGGCCGAGACATATATATATATATATATATATGTTGATGTGTGAATTTTTTTTTGGTACATGCAATGTTATATTATTGGCCTAGGATATGTTTTATGCATCTCATGTTGTTGTTAGAATTTTCGAAAATCAACAACCTATTTTTATTCAAATAAACCGAGAGTCAATCTCACTATGGTGATGAATAAAAATTGTTCTTGATGTATATCATGATATAGTGTTGCTACACTATAGTGTATAAGCATGTTATAATTGTTTGGAAATTTTATAAAGATGTTTGACATGCATTGTGAAAAGGCCGAGAGTTATGATACCATGTATATGGTATATAAATGTCATATCATGGATTATATGGCATAAATATGTCATGAACTAATGTTTGGACCTTGTATTAATTTATTGGAATTTTAGAAAATTGTTGGGCATTTTTTTTCAAAAATGCCGTAACCTTATGAAATAAATAAGGTGATGTTCGAAGGTTGAGTAGTTGATATTATAACATAATAATGACTATAGTGTATAATAATACACTATATAAAATTAGAAAATTTTTTGGAAACCATTGGGTAATTTTAATAATTACCGAGAATATTTCTAGGGTTTTTAAGGACTTTTAAACCCTTTTAATTATGTCTAATAATAAATTATATGTCTAAATATTATTTTAGACATATTTGGTTTATAAGAAATTTTCTAAAAGATTTAAGTTATAAAAAGTTAAAATAGCCGTGAGCTATTTTTAATTTTCGAATAAGGATTTTAAATCCTTAAATTCATTATTTATAATGAATTATATGTTTAAAAATAAATTATTTTAAACATATTAATGAGTTTATAAAAGAAATCAATTGGAAATTGATTTTTGTGAAAATTAGATATTAAAGTATGACTTAGTAATTAAATTACTAAGAAAAGTCAAAATTGTTGACTTTTGAAATCAACGAATGAAATCGTTCGATAAATACGCTAATCTGGCGTAAGCGTGTCGGTTCTTGATGAAATCACGCTAATCTGAAAAGATTTCATGTTTGAAGTCGTTTGACGAAAAACGTAAGAAAACGTTGAACCATTTACCAAAAGGGGTAAAATGGTAATTTCAAACATATCTCGTCTCTTATGAAGGACGAGAAATGTTAAACTTAGTATGCGCCAAAAGCAACTTTTATGAACTGTTGAAAATGTTTTAGTAAGCACAAGGCATTTTCAACTAAAACCCTTGTATCTTACCATAATATTGGCGGTGTAATTCAAAGAAAATAAAATGTTTTCGGCATGATTCCACTGGGTGCAAATTTGTACTCACCGCATGTTTGTTTTAAATGTGCAGTCGAGCTCGGATGTTGATGATGGAGGAGTGTTGAGGAAGTCCAAAGTGTCCTTGATGTTTTGTTAAGAATTGTTAACCTGAATACATATCGTCATATATGTATTCACACTCATTGCAACTCGAACTATGTTATGTTATATCCGTTAGTAAGATAATATGAGCTATGAAGCCCTTCAGATCGTAATATCCTTTGGGATTTGTTGGTCTAAACCTTTTGGTCCGAGATGTTATAAATGTATGTTTGGTCCCAGTATTATATATCACGTATGATAAGCGCATTGTAATAGTCTTACGCATCCATAAATACTATTCCTAGTATTAGTCCGTTCCAGTTCGGGTTATCCGGAGTGGGGTCGTGACAGGAGATGCGTGTGCGCTGGGCGAGCGCTGAAGCTGTACGGGCGCTCGGTTGCACGTTGGCAAGCGGGCACGCGCTGGGCGCGGTGAGAACAGCGCCGATCGAGGCGGCGGGCGCTCGGTTCTGGCGTTGGCGTGCGAACACGCGCTGAGGAGAATGCAAGAGCGCACGAGCCGGTGCTCGACGACGAATGCACGTGTGGGTCACGGGTGATGGGTGCTCGTGGGCATGCGGGCGTTGTGCGCGGGCTGCGGAGCGACGGGTGCACTCGTGCACGCACGTGCGTGACTTTGCTGTTTCGCTCCGTTCTCTCACGTCCGAACTCCGAAATACGATCCGTTTGTGTCCACGGATTTCTGACGAGATGCTCTTCAATTAATCATGATTCTTGGCAGATCCATTTCATCCTATTTGATACCATTTTCCTACAAAACATTGAGACAAACCAAATAAGTCCGAAGCGAAGAATTCTAATCAAAACAACGATATAAGAAAGACGAAACACTGGAAATGGCATGTAAATAAATACCAAGAATAAGCACAAAATGAAACCAAATAATACCGTCTTAAGACCGTCGTTGTTCCGTCGTTGATCGCCGGTGGAAAGTTTTTCGTCGTAGTCCGAGCGTTATTCTTGTAGTGTCAACAGATAAAATCAAAGTTAATTTTGACTTTCTTATAAAAGAACTGGATCAATCTTGTCTTCACAAGTGACCATGTTAAACAAAATAATAAACTAAAAGAAGTGTCTAAATAAATAATTAATTTGAAAATGACTTAACTAAAGACTTAAAACTTTAACTAAAATAAATAAATGACTTTTTCTTGTACTAGTCATTCTCGACTTCCATGGCTACTTCGACAACTCAACTGCAAAACTGAAAGTAGAGAGTAGAAACCATACCTCCTCAACTGCATAATGAGAACAGATATGATGTGATACTATAACGCGAGTAGAAATAATGAATCCATGACCCAATAAGATAAGGTGACCACTTAGCCTTTACCCGAAGGCTAGACATCGATCATTGCTCTACTCTGAGAAACCATACTGTCTCTTCCCGGAGACCAAACTATGAAAGTAATGCCATAAGGATTTAGGGATATGGCTCAGACTGTCTCCACGACCAGGTGCCCTCTATCCTCTAGGGCCACACCCGAGGAAGATCCTGAGGAGGATCCTGAGGAAGATCCCGATGAAGACCCCGTGGAGGACCTATCAGCTGATGATGAGATAGAGTGAGTGGATAGTTCCCATACTTTCAATCCTAACTACGACACATGGAGCCCTGTCTACACCCAGGGCGATCATGGATCTAGTTCTTAGGACTAGATAGTCTTTTTGTCTATATATTTTGTATATCTTTTGATGCATGCAAAAATGATGAGTCGTTCCGACATGAAACCCTATTTTGACATCCATGGTAACATTTAGATCTTTGTACGCACTGTGACTAGGTACACGAAGTGATGCAAATAATTGTTTTTGGGCATCATACTATGTACCTGGTCTTTTGTAAATCTTCAAAACGTTGATGAAAGTCCTCGTAGAGGCAATTGATGTGATATGATGATAGCTCTCCGAGAGCCTTTTGTTTTAATATTATGATATTTCTTATGATGAAAACACCCTCCAAAAAATGGCGTGTGCTACTTGAATTGAAAGAGTTATGCAAATATAAAGCTATTTCTGTAACAAAAGTTAAAGTTTTGACACATGCCAAAGATTTCAGAAAAGATCATGCAAATGCATAATTCTTCAGTATTATGCTAACTTATGCAGAGTTTTGAAATTTCAAGTTTTCAAGAAAGTTTACTAAGTTATGATGCTTGTATGCCTCGAACGAGTTAAGTTTCCCTCAAATAACATAGAATGCTTTAAGATGCATGTCCCTATCTATCACACTAACTTAGAAGTGGACATAGACAGGAGTTTAGTTCCCTCTTCACTACAGTTTAAAGTGAAGAATGAAGAATCTTAGTTATCCCTTTACCATAAGTTGAGAGTGAAGATCATTTCACTGTAGTTAACGAGGGAAATGTCAATCAAGAAGTCACTCAAGGAAGCAAGAAAGGATCAAGAACAGAGATGCAATGCAGCTTAAGGATGAATGTCACACATAAATCAGTGACATGGGCATAGTCTTTCGTTCGGTTTGTTCACACGTCGGAACACTGATATGACTACTGTTTTATTCAATAACGATGTACTTGCATCGTGATTCGTATTGACGACTGTAGTGCAAATCATTAACTTAATTACATATCGAGTTAAGTTATAATTCAACCTCAATTATCATCGTGTAAGTGGTTATGGTTAATAGAAATCAAGATGGTAAGAGTTAAGAATTTATTTGAAGATTATGTCTAAGCGAGACATGAAGAGAAACAACATGCCAAGAACTCCTATAGCTTGAGAGCTTTTAAGTTTCGTTAAGTTCTATTGTAGCTTATACTAACAATTTGGTCAATTGAGTTTTGAACTCTATGATCCATGTTTCAGTTGAGATACCAGTGGAACTCTATGGTTAAGCAGATGCCATCAGAATAACTCGTAAGTGATTATTAAAGTTTATACCTTTATCATATGACAAGTTGAGGCCAAGGTATAGTTTATCATAGTTAGTTTGCAATGCATTAATTATGCTATAAAAGGTTTTAATCTTAATAACTTATCTAGTAGTCTGAAGGACTCTAGAATGACGAGGAGAATAGATCCAGAATGTAAAAAGGCTAGAATATAGTCGCAAGTTCAGTAAAGTTTACTCATATCCCCACAAGGGCCAAGGATTTTTATATTCAAAACTGTTTATCCATGTGATTGAGGTGTGATTGTGATGGGCTTGATCACCCCATATGATCAAGAAGATCTCTGTAGTCGTCTTTTGGGTTTTTACACCCCTATGTCTCCGTCTTTGTTCAAAGGCCAGTTAAGGTTCGACAATGAGTTAATTATTCAACTCTTTAGTCAGTTTATTTCTACCCTCTAGTCAAATTATTTCGACCTTATGGTCAGTCTGTTGCAACTTTGTTTAGTCGATCGTTTAGGATTCAAACATTTGAGACTACAAGCTGTCATAGTAGGTTTTCCTTCATCTAAAAAATAAAATAAAATTAAGTTTTATTGGGTTTACTCAGATAGCTGCCTAAGTTATCAGTGATGAGATAATTACCTACAGTTAAAGAGATGTATCAAGTAAGATACAACATAGTTCTCATTGAGACAAGTTTTCATATGCCAGTTAAACCAACAAAGTTGAGTATGAGATATACTCTTAAAAATGTGTATTTTAGTTCTTAAAAAAAAAAAAAAAAATGGAGGAGGAATACTTTTAGAACTACTCTATTGGGATTATAAATGAATAGAGTGATATGAAGTTCTTTGTTCTATTAAGATTTAGATTCCTAGTGATCTACATTTAAGATGGTTGAACCGTTCTTAAAATCCTTTAAGTATGTGAGACATGTACAGGAAAAATAAGGGACTTGATGCTCATTTCCACGGTATGGAAAAGACTGTGAGATTCTAATTAGTAGATATCTTGTTTCCAAAAATGACCTTAACACTAAGCGGAAAACGATTTCAAAGCTAGACCACCGACGTTAACATTGTTAATAGATCAGAGATGCTCACGTTATGATTTTCTTGACGAACTTAGTGATTTAATCAAATGTGGAGTAGGTATCTCCAAAGTCGAGAAACAATGTTAAGGCACCAGTGCCTATGACATAAATGAGAATTTGTAAATGCAATGATCCTGTACAGGCTATACCATTTCTTAATGCTAGCAGGTCATTTAATGACAATAATGATTTGGACTCGATGGTGACTCGGAAGAGAACACACTGATACGAATTCTAGATTTAGTTAATAATATGGACGAAAAGTTAAGGACACCTTAAGGCGTTACAAGTTGTCCAGTTGTGAGACGGCCTCATGCAGAAGAGAAATTTCAATAAGCAACACTTGTCTATCCTTGATACGGTTGAGTGATCTACCAGAGTGTAAAAACGAGTTCATTCTTTTAAATAAAACTTTGTTTTATGAATTGCATACACATTGAGAGCATGTCTAGTGTTGAGTTACATAGCGGTCGAAGTCGACTTTCGGTATAAGTTGATTGACAGAAAGCTTTCAGATGAGCAATGCTAGAGAAGTTCTTCCGTAAAAGAATTTGAAGGAAAAATAGACGAAAGATTGTGCTACCTAGACTTAAAAAAATAAATAAATAAAGAATTAGAGTTGTCATCTCCGACATAACAGTTTGATTAGTCTGCCATTATATAAGTCCTACATGAATGGAATTAGAGACTTGGAAAGATGACGAAGTTCCATCGAGACTAAGGCTAGAGATTGACATATCCCTAAGTAAGTCTTTTGATTTGGACTTATGCTGAAGCGCCGAGTCAGCGGACGATAATAACAACCTAAGCATGTGACAGTACGTAAGTGGAACAACCAAAAGTACTATAGTCAGCACTACAACATATTTCAAGAAGACATCAATTGATGCTACGAGGATGACTAGATGTGTCATTTGCTAGATAAAAATACCGATGAAATAAAAGAGCATATGCAATATTGAATTAGGGATATCCTTAGAGGAAAATCCATCAACATCACAACTAGAGGTTAAACAAGCATTGAAAGCCCAATGGATGGAAATGATGTTTAAATATTTCTTTCTAAATCTAGAGGAAACTTTTTACTCCGTAACATAAAGAAAAGTATGTTGCTGAATAAAGTAATCCCCTACAGAAACATGTGGTTCCTTAAAATTTATTATACATTTAAGAACTTTACATATTTCTAAGTTTTGGGCATACAGACTTAGAATTAAACCAAGAAGACGAAAAGTTAATACAGTTCCATGAAAAGTTCTAAATATTTTCGTAATGATGGATTAATTGATTTCCATTTATGTGATAATCCTTATCAGTATAAAATATTTCTCTCCAACCCTAAAAGGAAGAAAACGAGAGTCAATTGCATGAAATGTATAAAGAAGTTACTAAGAAGACGTTAAGGAGCAAAAGGTATTGATAAAATTTTACTATTGAGTGTAGTTTGGAGACTTACCACCAAATGATGTAGTAGAATTACATGAGACCTATAATCCAAAATAGTTCTAGTGACCAAGGTCCTTACCTTTACTCGAACTGCAGGATTTTGGCAAAGCAATGGATATTTCTTAGTTATATAGTGTCGTCAGAAGAAGTTAGAAACATATACCATGATAGTGAATGTTTGGTTTCATTTTGTGCTTATTCTTGGTATTGTTTTGCATGTTGTTTTTAGTTATTTATCATATTTATGTCGTTGGTTTGATTAGTATTTATAGATTCAGAATTATTTAGTTTATTTTGATATTTTGTAGAAAATGGCATCAAAAAGGATGAAAATAATCTACCAAGAGTTATCATACATTGAAGAGCATCTTAACAGGAATCCGTAGGAGAAAACGGATCCTAATTCGGAGTTCAAACGATGGAGAACGGGACGAATAGTCAAAGTCGCACACAGCACCCGTCGCACGCCGAGTCGGCGTCGACCAAGCGCCAACTCCAGCACGCACTCGCACCCATCCCACAATGCCCGCGCGCCTTTCCATCTCAACGCGTGCTCATCCGGCGCTCAACTCCGAGCGCGCGCTCACCAATTTTCCTCACGCGCTCAATGCTCACCCGGCGCTCGGCCATCCTCGCGCGCATCGGCCACCCGACGCTCGCCCTTCCTCGCGTGTATCGGCCACCCGGCGCTCACTTCCCAGCCAGCGCTCGATAGCCTATGCCGTGCAACCCTTCACCCGGCGTTCACCCCCCAATGCCCGCTGGGCATAGCCCAGCGTCCAGCCCCAGCGCTCACCTCGCCCCAACCGGCGCTCACCACACCATGCTGAAGCTCACATTTTACGCCCGTGCTCTCCGTTCGGTGCTGGGAACCCAGCGCCCGTCCCTCGTGCATTCACCCATGAACGCCCGCTCATCTCCGCGCTCCATCGCCCATGAACGCCGCTTCCTTCCCGACCAACGCCACCTCTAATCTGTAATGCTTTCCAACTCATGCTCTTCCAGAACCGGTGTTCACTTTAGGAACAGAACACTCCACCCCGCGCTCGCTCACATTCAACCGGCGCTCACTCTCACTTAATATATATACGCGCTAGGTCATTTGTACACGGTGTTCTGATTTTTTTTGGTTTCACATCGCGACCGCTGTTCTTCAAGATTTCTTCGAGCTTCTAGACGACGATAAAGACAAATTAACAGTATTTGATTCTTGTTTTCATACTTTCGATTATTGCCTTTAGTTTTGTAATTCTTGTTGAATTCCTTTGGATCATTTACGAATTGTGTTGAGATTATTGTTAGTTTCAATTTCATTGTTGATTCTGGATATTTTTATAATTGTGTTGAACTTCATTCGATCGAATTACGTACGCGCTTATTGATTATGGTTTGTTTGAATTACACTTTGATATTGGATGTTAGTTATATGTTGAATCGTTCTTCGCTTAATTTTATTGCTTCCTGTTTGATGATCTAGATTAATTGGTTCATTTGCAATTAGATTTAGATTAGGGTTTGACGAACCCTAAGAATAGGATTGTTATTGCTTTTGTTTATTGCTTTCGTTTTACTGCTTTCATAAGTTCAACTAGGGATTGACAACCCCTGGTTTAGATTGCTTGCTTTAGTTGATATTTCCTGTTAGCTTTTCAATTCCCGTTTGATCAAAAACCCATGTTGGTATTAGAGTGTTTAGGATTTACCGCTTTATGTGTTTGACACGAACAATAAGCCCTGTTAAGTTTTCCTTGAGAGACGACTAGGGTTCACTTTCCCTATTACAACACCTCATTCGATTATGAGTCAATTAAGAGTACACTTTTGATTGAAACAAATTTTGGCGCCATTGTCGGGAAGAACTTTAGGCGAATTGTTTGTGTTGATTATTTTATGTGTTTCTTTTTGTGTTTATTTTGTTATTCTCCTGTTGCGTGTGATCTTTTCTTGTTTGAGTGTTGTGTATGCTAGGTCGCCGCAGTCTAAATGACCGCTTGCTACCCCATTGGACTGCACTCGAAGAACTAAAAGATCGCTTCTTCCGGCACTGGAGGAATTTGGTGCCACTTTTGTGAGTGGTGAACAGTCAGAGCCGATAATCAGAGATCAACCTTTTGTTGAGAATACTCCCCGTTGAGAGAGATGGGTTAAAATGCACGTGCATTGCATGATTTCTATAGGCCGGTGATTGGGGCCGCTACTTCCCCAATTGTTCTTGGACCGACAGCCCGAGACTATGAGCTTAAGCCAAATCATTTCTCGCTCATGCCTACTTTCCATGGGCTTGCTAGTGAAGATGCCTTGGGATTTATAATGAAGTTTTGCTCGGTTTTGCAGTCCTTCCCGCTGGGAGGACTAAATGAGGACCAGCTGAAGATGCGTTGTTTCCGTACACCCTGAAGGATAGGGCAAAGTCGTGGTTTCTGGCGCTTCCCGCCAACTCTCTGCAGAACTGGAATGCCGTGGTAGATAAGTTCATGACTAAATACTACCCAAACAAGAAGAGTCGGGAGTTGAGGTCACAGATCATGACCTTTAATCAGACGTCTGACGAGCCATTCCATGAAGCTTGGGAACGGTTCAGGGACTTATTGCAGAAGTGCCCTCACCATGCCTTGCCAGATGAAATTCTCTATCAATTCTTTTGTGATGGATTGACTCAGAGTTTCCAGTATATGGTGGATAATGCTGCAGGTGGAGATATTGGTTCTCGAACGGCAGCAGATATCGTCGACATTTTTGAAGCTATGGCTGCTACTTCACAACAGAAGTCCAGTCGACGTGGAAGAGCCAAGGCACATGCCGTGAATCCTTCGTACGACATGAATAAACAAGTGGCTGAATTGATGAGAAAAGTGCATGAACTTAAGTTGAAGAAGCCCGATCCACCAGCACAGCACAAGGAATTCATGGAACCTTGTGGAATCTGCAATGAACTTGGGCACAATGTTGATACGTGCCCCAGGATGGGAGAGCATACCTCCGAAGGCGAAGCCGAAGCATATTCTATGCAAGGATTTCAACCTAGACGGCAGTTCGAGCCTGTCGGCAACAATTTAACGTGGATGGAGGAATCAAAATCAAGGGCAGAGTTCAAACCTGAATGCGCCATACCAAAGACCTCCACAAAAGAAGAGTTTCACAGAACATAGGCACTATCATGCAGCGGCAACAACCCCACAACAACAGCTTCTCCCAGCAGCCTCGCATGGCGGCCGCAGATCGCGGCACTTCCTCCACCACCTCAGAGACCAGCTTTTGAGGATATGATCACCCAAAGAGTAGATGCTCAAGATTCCACCATCAAGCGTTTAGAGACGCAAATAGGACAGATTGCCGACGACCGAATCAGCTATTGCGGCAAGTAGCGCTGAAACTTCAAGCCAGCCTCATCAGGCTCATGCGATCACTATTCTTAGGAGTGATCGAATTGTTTCGAATGAGGTGGGAGAGTCATCTGACAAGCCGCGGCAGTCAGAGGAGGTGGAAAAGAAGAAAGAGACTGATGCCAGATTGCATAAGGCAACAAACCCTTACATTCCACCGATACCATTTCCACACCGGTTGAAGAACGAGAAGCAGGACCGACAATTCAATGAGTTCTATAAACTCCTGTCCAGGGTGAATGTTAATTTGCCCCTGTTGGACGTGATCAGAAATGTGCCGGCTTACGCCAAATTTTTCAAGGAACTCGTCTCAAAGAAGAGAAGGTTTGGAGAGCACGAGAAAGTCATGGTCTCGGGAGCAGCTAATTCCATCCTACAGCACCAGTTACCTCCCATACTCCGGGATCCAAGTAGTTTTATTATTAAGATTACTTTGGGTAACGGGAAGGAAGTTTCTGGCATGCTTGATTTGGGGGTCGGGATTAATCTTATGCATTCTTCTATGTTCAAACGATCAGGATTAGGTGAACTAAAACCCACTAGGATGTGTCTACAATTAGCTGATAGGTCCTTGAGATACCCTAAGGGTATTGTTGAGGATGTATTAGTAAAGATGGGTGGGTTGATTGTTCCCGTTGATTTCGTTGTTTTGGATATGGGAGATGTTAGGGAAGATGGGGAGGAACACACACTATTGTCGGGGAGGCCATTCATGGCCACAACCAACACCCTAATTGATGTTAAGAATGGCACATTGAAAATGACTGTACTTGGTAAATCTGTGTCTTTCTCTGCACATGATAGTGTCATATCTCCCTCTGTTAAATTCATTGATAATCATGCTTTCGTAGATGTTGTTGATCCCTTGGCCGAGAATGTTTTGTTGCAAGGTAAGAATGCAAATTTGTACAAGGGGAAAGTGAAACAGATACATGATAGGCAGAGAGTTAACAAGGATTTAAAGTCGGGAATGAATATTTTACTTTTTCCATCTCATTTGAAGCCCTGCCCCGAGAAGCTCAACTCTCGATGGAGTGGTCCATACATCATGGAAAATGTGTTTCCTTATAGAGCAGTCTTACTTCGCGACCCCAACTCCAACATATCATTTACTGTGAATGGACAGCGGGTGAGACCTTACTTTGATCAAGGGGATGATCCGAAAGGCGTAGATAACTCCATGCTCATCGAGCCTATCTGTCTCTGTCTGGATTACATCGTGCTCACGACGTTAAACTGAGTACTACGTGGGAGTTTACCCACGATCTTTTCTGTTCTTTTTCTTTTTTCTTTTATTTGTTTCGTTGTTCTCGTTGATCTATCCGTTGTCGTTGAGTTTGTTGCTCAGAATTGAAACGTTGTAAGCAGTGTGATGAAGCCGTGACACTCCAACTCTTTCGTGCATGCTCACATTCCAACCCTGTTTCTGCTATCTACTACCAGGGAAGTCTCACCTCTATTGACTATTTTTGTGTTATCAATGTTTTGAGCACTGGGGAATAGTGCTCGAATTTAGAGTGGGGGAAGATTATTTGGTTTTGTGTGCGTATCTTGTCGTATCTTGTCTATTTGCATGCTTGGTGATGCGCGTATTTTGATATCTTGGACGCAATCTTTGTCTATGCGAGTAAGTTAGGATTTTGATTTGTGCAACTGAACTCTGTGGTATTGGTCAAACCTTGACGTATTTCTCGTTTATCTTGATGTTATGTTAGTGAAGTGCAATGTGAATTGACGAGATCGTGTGAATTGATTTTAAATCGGAGGTTATTGATGTGATTTGTCCGACTAATGCTAGGGGTAGTGTTAACAGTGTGGTTACCTATATACTTTTTTTTTTTTAAAAGGTGTGAAAAAGAAGAGACAAGAAGGAGAATGAAAACTCCAATAAATTGTTGAGATTGTATAAATTGAGGATAGGATTCCGCCCCTCTTTCTCGTAAATCGAAAAATAGGCATGGGAAACCATGATAGGAGACTCGAGTTCATCGAGACTTCACCGTTCGAACATTGTTCCAAAATCTGTTAATACTTTCTTTGTGTTATCAAAGAAACTTGTTGCTAAAGGTAACCATTTTAGTTAATTCACCCATAGCGGAGAGTTGGGTAGTTCGGACAAGGAGAACGGATCATTTCTTCAAAGTCGCGACGCGCACTCCACGCGCCGACGCTGAACACTTTCAACGATTTTCATGAATATTTGAGAAGGAATCAAGGATTTTTCCTTCATAATAAGTAAAGTACGTTGTGATAGGAGTCCAGAGGCGAAAACCGCACAAATCGGAGTTTAGACGGCAGGAGAACGGGCCAAAGCAAAACACTGCGCAGCAGTATCGCGCGCGCGCGCGCGTCGCGACGCGCGACGCTCGAACGCCCAGCCTCCGCCTCCGAACGCCGGTTCAACCCGAACGCCGGTTCACATGCTGCCAGCTTCCAATTTGAGTGCACGCTCATCAATTGTGAACGCCGGTTCACCACTTCTTCAGCGCACGCTCAGCAGCCAGCGCTGCTCATGCCATCTTCACCCCTGCAGCACGCTCAACCCCATCTTCAGCGCCATCTCTTCCTCAACGCCGATTCAGCCCATATCTTGAGCGCCTCTCAAGCTTGAGCTGCTCATCTATCTCTCTCACGCACAATGAGCCGCCATTTTGTGAGGCGTATGATTTTCCTCGCTTGAACCCAACCGCGCTCGCTGCTCAAGGCGTAACGCTCTTCAACCGACGCCACCCTATTTAATATATATATGCGCTAGGTCTTTCAGCCTCGGTTACCATTTTTCTCACGCAGCGCGGAGTCGTTCACCAAGTCTTCTTCCAGATTTCTTCAGCAACACAACACGTATAATTGTTAGCTTTAATTCTGCTTTCTAGTTTTCATCGAATGATTTATTTATCAATTTATGTTTTGGGATTTATCGCCTTTCGGATTAATTTTCATAGTATTATTGTTAGATGAATATTGTTGATTCCAATTCCACGTTGACAATGGATTGTTTTCATGTCGCTTTGATTTATATTGCTTGCCACCGCTTTGATTTATCATGCTTTCATTGTTCAACTAGGAATCGACAACCTCCGTTTAGATTTATCGCTTTCAGTAGTTCAACTAGGGATTGACAACCCCTGTTTAGATTTATTGCTTTATTAGTTTAGCTCGGGATTGACAACCCTAGCTTAGGATGTCGCTTAATTCTCCGTGATTTCAATTCCCTCGCATGTTGAAACCCTCGCTGGTATTAGAATGTTTAGATTTTATCATTTTCTGTATGATATTAACAATCGCTCTTAAGTTTTCCTTGAGAGATGACTCGTTTAACTTACCACGCCACGATTACCTCGCATTTATCAAGTAGTAATTTGAGTGTGTTTTCAGCTCTATCAATTTTGGCGCCGCTGTCGGGAAAACCCAGCATATTGTTCGTTGTTTGTTTTCGCTTTTCTTTCGCTTTATTTTGTTATACCCGCTGGCGCGCGATCCATTTTGTGTGAGTGTTGTGAATGCTAGGTTGCCGCCGCTTGATGGAAGATGTATGCTTTGACGGCAACGCCGGGCCTATGACGCATACGGATTCCAATCCCGACAGATTTTGAGCCTTACCAAGAATAATATGGTTCTCGGTGGAATAACCAACCCAACCTCTGAGTCAGGAATCAACCCAACCCGAATATTGGGATCCACAACCCGATTTGGGACGGTGGGATCCACAGCAAAGAATGCCTCCTTAGTCCGATTCGTAACGATAGGAACCACATCCCGATTCGAGATGTTGGGACCCACAACCCGACTATGGATATTATGATCCACAATGCCCACAACCTCCACAAAGAATAGTGGTACCACCCGCACAGAGTATTATTCTCCATCACCTTCTCCACCACCTCGCAGGTATCCGCTGGATAATATGGAGACCAATTGATTCGCACTCGCCACCAACGGTCGGATGTCGATGACACCAAACTCGGCGCTTGCGTGCTAAATTAGAAATGACGATCGAGAAGTCGGACGAGTTGTCGCAACAAGATGCAAGTGAGCTCCAAGCTCACCCTATGAGGCTCAAAGACCACCGACCATCGAGTTCGCCATCGACGATAGAGACGCAACTCGAGCGCTTAGAGGCACGTGCGGGACCGATGGTCGTGAAGTTGGTTGAGTATCAACGACAACTTGCGGTGGAGAAAACTTCGAGCCACCCCCGAGGCTGTGCACCATTGTCCTTCAAGGTGATCGAAAGCAGATGATCGATTGTGGAAGAGCCATCCAAGATATTCGCCACTACAAGAAAAGGAGGAAGAGGTGGTAGTCTCCGAGTTAGACTCGACCGGCATGAGCCGACCGAGAACACGGTCAAGTAGTTCATGCGGTTTCATTGATGAAGAGGATTGGGAAAGGAATTATTTAGCATGCCTGCACTCCACAATGGTATCAAGGAACCACCGACGAAGTATGTGTTCGTGGAGGACGAGCAAGGAAGCGGTGATCTTTTCACCGAGCTTCTAATTTTGGAGAAACGGAATTGACCTCGGTGCTTATAGAGGTTGTGAAAGCGCTCAAGCCGATAACGGGGTGTCTATGCCCTATCCGAGCAACACTTGGTATAGTTTTCGGGCACCGATGGAGCTCACGGCATCATGATTATGGCGGACCGCCACATTGACCACCACCGCTGTTTCAATAAACACGCCGAGCTAATGACGTTAAGCAAGCGCCCGTGGGAGAGCAACCCACGCTTTGGTTTTGTTTTCTTTTTTCTTTATCTTTTATTTCGTGTCCTATTTTTAACTGTGTTTTGTCTTTGTCTCAGGCGCGAGATGTCTTATGGAATAGGATATGTTGAGAATGGGCAAACCATTGGTTCAAACCCAACTTGGAAGTTCTCGTCCTGCTATCATTTGCGCTTTAATCGCTTTTGAGCACCGAGGACAATGCTCAATTAAGCGTGATGTTTACCCGCTTTGTGTGCATTTCATATAGTTTTGTATGCTTATTGATGTGCCCTTGTGCTTATTTAGATTGTTTGGACGAAGCTTTGTCTATGCTAATAAGTTAGGATCTGATTTCAGCAACCAACTGTGGTATGGGTCAAACCGATTAATTTCAAACGCTTAAGATATATGATTTGAGGTAATGAATTGACTAGACCGTGATTGATAGAAAATGAATAGGGGAAATTGATGTGATTTGTCCGCTAATGTTAGGGTAGTGTTAACATTGTGGTTGCCTATATACTTGTTTCATTTTATATATATAAAAATGTGAAAAGAAGAAGAAACGGCGAGAATGAAAGCTCCAAGATTTTGTTGAGATTGTTGAAATGGAGGATGGGATTATGTCCCTCTTTCTCGTAATTTGAGAAATGGACATGGAAACCACGTTAGAGACTCGAGTTCATCGAGAGTGCACCTTCGAATATTATTCCAAAATCTGTTAAAACATTCTTCAGTGCTTTATAAAAGAAACTTGTTGCAAATATGACCACATTAGTTAGTTCACCTCAACGGAGAGTTGGGTCCGAGCGAGATTACCTCTTTATTTATTGGAAATCAATTGCCGTTTTAATTTATTTCACATTATCGTTGAATTCAGTAAACACCAAGTGGGGAAATGCAATAAGGTTTGATTGATTAGAATATGTGGTTAAGTTGCATGAGTTATCTTTCGACTCTTATTATTATAGACTTTGCTTGAGGACAAGCAAATGGATAATGTGTGGGGAGTTGTTTGGTATGATTTTGTGATGATTCTTGGTATTGTTTTACATGTCATTTTCAAAGTGGTTTGTCCTATTTATGCCGTTGGTTTGATTAATATTTATCGATCTGACTTACTGCTCGCCTCGATATTTGTAGGAAAACGGCATAAAATAGGATGAATTGATCTGCCAAGGATCAGATATAATTGAAGAGCCTTCGATAGGAATTCATTGGTGCAAACGGATCGCACCGGAGTTCGGACAAGGGAGAACGGATCATTTTTCAAAGTCGCGACGCGCACTCCGCGCGCCGATGCTGAACACTTTCAACGATTCTCATGAATATTGGAGAAGGAATCATGATTTTTCCTTCATAAGAAGTAAATTACGTTGTGATAGGAGTCCGTGAGCGAAAACCGCACAAATCGGAGTTCAGACGGCGGAGAACGGGCCAGCAAAAACACTGCGCAGCAGTATCGCGCGCGCCGCGCGTCGCGCGCGTCGCGAAACGCGCGCTGACCTCCAACGCCCAGCCTCCGCCTCCGAACGCCGGTTCAACCCGAACGCCGGTTCACCTGCTGCCAGCTTCCAATTTGAGCGCTGCTCATCAATTGTGAACGCCGGTTCACCACTTCTTCAGTGCACGCTCAGCAGCAGCGCTGCTCACGCCATCTTCACCCCAGCACGCTCACCCCTATCTTCAGCGCCATCTCTTCCTCAACGCCGATTCAGCCCATATCTTGAGCGCCTCTCAAGCTTGAGCTGCTCAGCTATCTCCTCGCTACCACAATGAGCCGTCATTTTGTGAGGCGTAATGATTTTCCCGCTGAACCCAACCGCGTCGCGTCAAGCGTAACGTTTTTCAACCGGCGCCACTCCTATTTAATATATATATGCTATGAGCAAAATAACTTACTTGTTTATTTGACTTTCTCACAATCTTAGATTTGTTTCACATTAACTTTGATTATGTATTCAACATGTTTGGGGGAATTGTAAAAAGAAATTTGATTGATTGGATTAAGAGTTAAGTTGCATGAGTTATTCTTCTAATCTTGCTAGTATAGACTTTGCTTGAGGACAAGCAAATGAATAAGTGTGGGGGAGTTGTTTGGTTTCATTTTGTGTTTATTCTTGGTATTGTTTTGCATATTGTTTTTAGTGATTTATCATATTTATGCCGTTGGTTTGATTAGTATTTATCGATTCGGACTTAATAGTTTGTTTTGATATTTTGTAGAAAATGGCATCAAAAAGGATGAAAATAATCTGCCAAGAGTTATCATACATTGAAGAGCATCTTGACAGGAATCCGTAGGTGAAAACGGATCCTAATTCGGAGTTCAGACGAGGGAGAACTGGCGAATAGTCAAAGTCGCACATAGCACCCGTCGCACGCCGAGCGGCGTCGACCAAGCGCCAACTCCAGCGTGCACTCGCACCCAGCCCACAGCGCCCGCGCGCCTTGCCATCTCAATGCGCGAGCTCATCCGATGCTCAACTCCGAGCGCGCGCTCACCAATTTCCCTCGTGCGCCAATGCTGCACGGCCTCGGCCACCCGGGCCAGCTCCTTCCTCGCGCCGACGACCACCCGACCGCCCTTCCTCGCGCAAGATCGGCCACCCGGCGTTCGCCCTTCCTCACGCGCATCGGCCACCCGGCGCTCACTTCCCAGCCAGCACTCGACAGCCCGTGCTGCGCAACCCTCACCCGATGTTCACCCCCCAGCGCCCGTTGGGCATAGCCCAGCGTCCAGCCCCAGCACTCGCCTCGCCCCAACCGGCGCTCACCACACCACGCTGAAGCTCACCTTGTCTGCCCGTGCTCTCCGTCCGGCGCTGGGAAGCCAGCGCCCGTCCCTCGCGCGTTCACCCTTGAATGCCCGCTCATCTCCGTGCGCCATCGCCCATGAACGCCCGCTCCTTCCCAGCCAGCGCTCATCTCTAATTTGAACGGATCAAAATAACCAGTGTGTGGAAAAGATGTGCCATATAAATTAATCGGATAAATCCGAGAGTGATATGGAAGAAACTGATAGGTAACTTAGCCACACTCAACTTGGAAGTGATACATCCATCAAGATTAAAACTTTGTACTATCGTTAGATGAACGACTACATCTCACTAAGAGAAGAAGTTTGCGGCAACATCAGTTGGAAATATGTGTTACTTAGTAACTATTTAAGGTCGTTTAACGAAGGATGCTCATAACGATGTATCCACTGTCAGTTTCATTGTGGGCATGAAGTACTCCAGTGTAGACATAATAGAGTCTACCAAAAATGGCATGTGGAGACACCGCCATGTGTCTCGAAAAAGTTCGATTAATTAAGTAAGCACATCGTCTGCCAATCAGGATGATGGTCGATTGAAGAATTTAAAGTTATTTATTAAGGATAAAAGTTTATATTCACAATATACCTATGTCAATCATGTCGATCAATTTTTTTTTACGACGAAGTTTGGAGCAGTTAGAGGAAGTTAATGAGTCCTCAGCCAATCAGAAACACAACATCCATGCCAGATCGATGATTAGTTGGGACGAACATACTGAAGTTATGATATATTCCATAGGAGATTTGTCCTCCGTTAAGGATAGAAAATGAGAGCGACTTCATATATCACAAAAACTTATTACATTAAGAGATTTTGTAGATGGCTCCATATAAAACCTCATATGATCATATAATGTAAATATTCACTCAACGAATGTGAGGTCGGAAGAATAAGATATAAGGACCATACATGGTTCAAGAGACGAATAAGGTAATGGTACAAGATCGAAAAGTATTAATAAGCATAAGATCAACAAGGGATGTTACGCATACAAGTTTTTAAGTTAAATGGTGATGCCATCTAAATAGAGAACCTTTCTCAAATAGTTATACACGTCATTAATAAAGTAAGTGTTTGAGCTTAATCAACTAGTTCCTAAAGGCGAATGAAATAAAAATGTTTTGAGTTTTATATGAGATATACAAATTTCGGGATGAAATTTTCTTAAGGGATGAAGAATGTAATATCCCATACTTTCGATAATGTTAAATAATTAATTACAGTAAATTAGAATCCCACATTCCTAAGAATAAGTTTTGAGATTTAATAAATTTGCATTTTCGAATATCAGTTAGTGGCAATGAGTTGAGATTTCGGTATTTACATATAGACGTGAGATATTTAAGGGATTTAATTCCCAATCACAGGAATAAAAAAAATACGAGGGTAGACGGGAGCCAAAGAAATATACCGCGGTTACTTTATATCGTATTAAATTTATATCGTATAAGCTTTATGTCGTGTTAGCTTTATGTCACATCTCAACTTTTGCACCTTAAAAGAGATACCCATCACATATTATATGGACAACACTTAACACTCATTTCAAACACACCAACCTCACATCACATTCTTATCACTCCTTTCAAACACACCAAACCCCTGTCTTTAAGCTTTGGATTCCATAGTGGGAAAAAAGTAGAAATTCTTCTTCAAGATTTAAGCTCATTCTAGCACAAAGCACGATCTAAGAACCAATATCTACGATCCAACCCATTGGAAAGGTAACTCTCATCCTAAGCTTTGATTCAACTGTTCTACATTTCTGTTTAATGAAGTTTATACTTCTATACACTAGTTAGAATTAAGGAATAATTTCGTTCTTAAAAAGAAGTAAACTAACAAGTAGCCTAAATCCTCTCTGTTACAACATGAACAAAACTCATACTGATTGTTCTCACGGCAAACCAACAAAGAGTGCTAATTCTAATTTAAATGCTAAACATCATAGCTCTACCATTCTCAATACCACATAAGGAAATTCGAACGCTTAACAATCTGTGTATGAGAACAATTAAGCTGTAAATCTAAGTTTCAAACATAATAGATTGTTATGTTCAAACCAATACTAGGGAAAATTCCCAACATACTCAAGTGTTCAATAAAGAGGATAAAGAGATAGATAACATGAAGGTCGTTGGGATGAGATTAAGGAAATAGGGGTACACTACTACAAATATCACTTTTCTCTACACCTTATAGACTACACTCTTTCGTAAAAAGCGTAGTCTATAGGTATAGACTACGCTTTTTTATCAAAAGCATAGTCTATGTGCGAATTTTTTTGAAATATAGACTACGCTATACTTAAATGCGTAGTATATATGAATTATTAACTACGCTTAAAAAGCGTAGTCTATGTGCGTGTTTTTAAAAAAAAAAGCGTAGTCTATGTGCATAAATTTACAAAAAAAAAAAAATTCAATCTTCAACAATCGAACTCACGACCTGTGAGTTAGTAAGAAATAGCTTAACCATTTTCACCAACACCTAAATATCTATTATGTTGATGTTATTTATTTTATATGTATAAGTTTGAAGCCTATTTACATTGCAAAGCACTAAGCTATTTCGCACTTAGTTATTTTTGAACCATCACTCAATCTTCCACTGCAGGCGATCATCACCATACGCAAGCGACTTACCCTCCTTACCGCCATTGTTTTTCCATCGACGGCGGTCTCGCTGCCGAGAGCCACCACCGCTGCGCCACCACCGCTGCTCACATTTTCCCTCTCTTCGCTGTCATCTGCCGCACTCCTCATTCTCTTCTGCCGTCGCCGCCGCCGATCGGTGACTTCTCGCTGTCTTTAGATGTTAAAAGAGTTACTTTATGCTTTTCTTGTGAAGAACCTAGGGTTCTCGATTATTTTTGAATCATAGTGCCTATATATATTTCTGAATCATAATGCCTATATATATTATTTGCTCGTCTAATTTGAGTTCTCGATTTTGAATTCATTTACAAGATAGGGCCATTAAAACAAAAATATCACAATTATGATTTTATCACGCATATTTGATATTTGTAGAAGTTTTGAAACTACTGCAAATGAGTTCACCTTGAATCTACACTAGGTGAGAACTAATGGACATATTGCCCAGCAGCTAAGAGAGTAGCGTTTAAAAGTAAGATCAGATTTCGTGAATTAATTTCTCTTTGCCAGGAACAGAGAATAATGAGGATCTTACGGTTCTTGAGAGAGAATTACCCCCAGATTTTTCTGCACTTCGATTCACTGCAATGTCTTTTTGCAAACTCAAGAAAATCCTCAACACTAAACACTATATAGCTAGTTATTCTGGCCTCAAATTTTCTGAGCAAACAAAAAAGCATGTTTGCGTTCCAAACGATTAGGCATATCAAAAATCTCATAATAACATACAACATGATTCCTGGCTTTCCATATTGCAGTTATGAAAAGAGTAAAACGAGGGCCTTGAGAATAATGCTAGATAACAGGTGCGGTATACTCCTATGATTTAGTTAATGCTACCCCAACTGACGTCTCCCAAAAACTAGATTTTTCACACAATTGCACGAATGGAACCCAGGCCTCATTTCTGTATTTAAAAAAACATTGAATGCATTCTGCAAAATTTTCTCAGAGAGTGTTTAGACAAGGATGGAAGACTTGAATAGCAAAGAAGAGTAATATAAAGAAGAAAACTGAGTCCACATTGGAATGAAACCATGAAGATAGTCAGATAGAACAATTGTGATTCGAGGATAAGTGTTTTACACCCTTCTCTGGTTTGAACTTCACAGCCTCCCACTCGGAAGATGATATAGGGACTACTTGATGACCATAGTGGTAGCCTTTGATCCTTTGTTATGGTGGAACAACTCTCGTAGGATCTCCAACATTTCTGTATTCATAATCGACCTTAATTTCATGTGTGGCAAATTTATCATTGGAGGTGCTATATCAGAATACTTTTTCAAAGTTGAAATTTCTCTTCACATGTTTTCTTGTAGACCCGGACCTAATAGTAAATCAAGGCAAAACCAAAATTTTAACATTGGCGGAGTTGAGATATATTTGATGAAAATTTGCCAATAATACCTTGCAACTGCACAAATCAAGCAAAAGTTCAAAATAACACATAATAGACCGCCATCGAACCAAGTGGAACCGAACACGATAAGTGCTTCTAACCTATCGAGTAAGAAACATTATGTAACTCAATCTGATTCTAAAATTTATAGTCGCCAATGCCTAACACGCTTATGTCGAATCAACCAATAGCATACTTGTTCATACTTGAACAAATATCTAAATATATACATCTCCCCATGTATGTAAAAAAATTTGGTTCTTCGCTTATCAATTCTTGAAAGTGAAAAGTCCGAAAAGTCGATGATGAAATTGTAGAAGGTGAAGCACCAAAATCACCATTTGAAATGTATCCGATTTACAAGACTAAAGAATCGACTATAAGAACATAATGATGCATACCTTTCCTATAAGGTATAATGATGCAACTTTATTTTTGAATATGTAATTATCTTATGAATTTGGCTGTATTGACATATTGATAGTTTGATCTGATTGGGAGGATAAGTGGTGCATTACATATTTTGAAGTAACCAGCATGTTAAATTTAAGTCGTGAATTATGATTTATAAACTTTGTAAAGTATCCTGCTTGTTTCTTATGAGATTGCTTAGGTTGAATCTGCATAAGGTATTCCCTGGACTTAGAACTTGTTCTTTTGGCCTTTTACTTGCTTAGGTTGGATCTAGGCAGTACATTGTATTCCACGGACGGTATATCTACACGCAGAGGCTTAAAGGCGCAAATGTACACGATAAGGTAAGTTTTACCTCTTTAGTAAAGATATTTTTCGAATCTTATGATGGTCAATAAGTATTTATCTTTCTAGTTTCCATTATGTCAATAGTGATTGATTTGTCAATAAAACTTCATATGTTTGGTGTGAATTGGAGTTCCATAAGGATCTTGTCACTGTTTCTTTTACATACTCACTTTTCCAAAGTTTGAAGCCTTTAAGTTTTTGATGGATTGGGGTGATAAGTTCACCAAGTTATGTGTTAGAATATAAAATTTAATTGTGGTTGGTAGAAGAGATGATAATGATGTGAATTTGCTAAATTTATGTTTGATGGTACTATTAGGTTGTGAATTTTTATTGTTCAAGATGGACAAAGCATGGATGTCAATGAATAGATTATCACGTGAATACGAGCATGGGTAGAATGTTTCTTACAATTTGCATTGCAAAATGCGAGAGATTCTAACCAAATACCATGTCCTTGTGCAAAATGTGGTAATTTAAAAAGAAAATGTATCTGCAATAAGGGCAAGATTGTGTTGTCATGGTATGGATCTAACATACCAAGAATGGACATTTCATGGGGAAAATCGATGCCCGCAAGCGTAGACAATGAAAAAGATAGAATATGGGAAGATGGTCAATATCGTAAGAATGAAGATCCTATTGATATGATACATGATGCGTATGAGACTTATCGTAATAATCCAAATGAATTTAGGAAATTACTTGAGGATACCGAAAACCTTTGTATCCGTGTCATATAAAGTTCTCAAAGTTATCAAGAATTGTGAAGTTGTACAATTTGAAGGCAAAGTATAGGTGGTGCGATACCGCTTCAATGAACTCAGAAGATTTATTAAGGAAATGCTTCCAAATTGCAATGAGATGCATTCATCTCTATAAAATGCAAAAAAAATCTTAAGTACCTTGGGCATGAGTTATGAGAAAATCCATGTTGCCCAAATGATTGCATCTTATATAGAAAGATATATAATAACCGTGATGAGTGTCCTACATGGATTGTCAAGATGGAAGAAGAGTGGGAAGACAACTAATTTACATATCATGCTTCTCGCAAAGCTATTGTGGTACTTTCCACCAATACCAAGATTTTTGAGAATGTTTCAAATAAGTAAACATCTAAAGACTTAACTCGGCATGCTAATGAAAGATGTTCGACGGTATTCACGACATCCTGCGATGCACCACCGAGATTAGTGGATGAAAATGGCCGTAATTTGCTTCGTGGAATCGGAATCTTAGGTTAGCTCTATCTGCAGATGGTGTCAATCCACACACCTAATGAATTCTACGATAGTTGTTGGCGGTGTTACTTGTCACGCATAATCTACCTCCTTGGTTATGCATGAAGAGAAAATTCATGATGTCGACGTTATTAATATCGGTCCAAAACAACCGGGAACGACATTGATGTGTATTGATCGAGCTAAAAACACACTCAAATTACTCGCAATCGTACGAGGTAATCGTAGCGTGGTAAGTTAACACGAGTCGTCTCTCAAGGAAAACTTAACAGGGCTATTGTTCGTGTCATGCATGTAAAGCGATTAAAACCTAAACATTCTAAAGCCAACAAGGGTTTGGAACATGCAGGAATTGAAATACGGAGAATAGAAAAAGCGAACCTAAGCTGGGGGTTGTCAATCCCGAGCTATACTAATAAAGCGATAAATCTAAACCAGGGGTTGTCAATCCCTAGTTGAACTACGAAAGCGATAAATCAAAAGCGGTAAACAAAAGCATATGCAATTCTATTATTCATAGGGTTTGTCAATCCCTAATCTAAATCTAATTGCATATAAATCATCATCATCAACCAACCAAACAAGAACAGAAATTAAACGAAAGCAAGACAGATTAAAGCAACATGAACACAATCCACTGTCACTATGAATTGAATCCAATAAAAATCATAAACAATAAACTGTAAAAATGATTCCAGAAGAACTATTAAATCCAAGCATGAATCGATAAACAAGATTATTCAATCGATGAACTGAAAGCATAAATTAAATCCAAGATTGTATCTGTTATGTTGCCGTCTGAAGAAATCTGGAAGGAAGCTGATGGAGAGCGCCGCGGCTGCGCTTGGAAACTAAAACTGTCCAACTCAAAAATACGGACCTAATGCGCGCATATATATATAAAATAAAAGTGAGCGCCGGTTCTGACTGAGCGCACGCTTGGAAAACGTTCTGTATTCAGCCTGAACGCCGGTTCAGAATGAACGCCGGCTGAGAAGGCAAGGCGAGGCGGCGCGAGGCGAGGCGCTGGGCGACGGGCGAGCGGAGGCCAGCGCGGTCTGGCGGCTTTCCACGGACGGAAAGACGGCGGGCGCGGGCGTGATGAATCTGGCGCTGAGGCACGCCGGTGGAGAGGCCGAGCCTGGCTGGGGACGCGCATGGCCGAAAGCGCGGGTGTGGAGCGAAGCCGGTGCTGGCGGACGGGTACGCGGCGCCGAGCGGCGCCGAAGCGGGCGCTGCATCCATCGGGCGCTGGTGGCGGCATGGGCGGCGGCGGCGCGGCGCGTATGGGCGCTGGCGACGGTGAACGCGAACGAGGGAAAGCGCGCACGGGTGTACGGGAGCGCTGCGTATGGGCGAAAGGCGGCGCTGGCCGGGCGCAACGCGGCGAGGCGCGGGGTTGCGGCGTGGCGAGCGACGCCGAGCCGAACGCGCGAAGCAATTGGTGAACGCGCTGGTTGTGAACGCCGGCTGGGCGAAGCGCTCGCTGCAAGCAAGCGCCGGCTGGGCGCGGGTCGACGGGTGGCGTGCGTCGACGGAGTCGTCGCGGCTTCGACGCTTGCTCGCTTCATTCTCGTCGAACTCCGATTTATGAACCGCTTGTGCCACGAACTCTGTCGAAATGCTCTTCAATAATATATGATCCTTGGCAGATCCAATTCATCCTATTTTATGCTGTTTTCCTACAAAACATCGAGACGAACGGTAAGTCCGAATCGATAAATATTAATCGAACCAAAGGCATAAATAGGACAAACCATAGAAAATGACATGTAAAACAGTACCAAGAATCATCACAAAATCATACCAAACATGTATTTGTCACCTTTAATTGATGACTTAAAGGAGTTATGGGATGTGGGTATCAAAGCATATGATGCATACCGAGAAGAAAGTTTCTTGCTCAAAGTTGTTCATTGTGGACAATCAATAATTTTCCCGCCTATGGAAACCCATCGTGGTGCTCAGAAAAGGATATCAAGCATGTCCAAGATGTGGAGAAGAAACATATGCGAAGATGTTGAAACATTCTAGAAAAATATCATATACGGGCATAGAAGATTCCTACCGCATATCATCCTTATCGACGACAAAAGAAGGCTTTTGATGGTCAACAAGAGTTCGACTTTGCCCCTAATCCGCTGAGTGGCCACGAGGTAATTGAAAGAGTTAAGAACATCACTTGTTCTTGGGGAAAATGATGTAAATAAGTCAAATTATGATGATGGCGGTCAGCGAGTAAAAGAAAGGCAAAAGAAACCAAAGACACAAGAACCACCACAAATGGATAAAGGCAAAACATGTTGGAAAAAAAGTCGATATTCTTTGATCTTATGTGTTGGGAACATCTACATGTGCGACATGTTCTTGATGTGATGCATATTGAGAAAATGTGTGAAAGTTTGATTGGCACATTACTAAACATTCCGGAAAGGCGAAGGATGGAATTGCAATGAGACAAGATATGATGGAGTTGGGTGTCCGACTTGAGTTGGCACCAAGTGATTGGATCTAGAACATTTTACCTCACCGCCTATCATACATTAAGTAAAGAAGAAAAGAAAATTATGCGCCTTTGCATGGAATGAAGGTGCCTATGGGCTATTCATCTAATGTTTCCAACTTGGTGTCCATGAAGGATTTGAAACTAGTTGGACTCAAGTCCCATGATTGCCATACTTTAATGCAACAATTGCTTCCAGTTGCCATCCGTGGTGTTTTACAAAAACATGTGAGGTATACCATCACTAGGTTGTGTTTCTTCTTCAATGTGTTGTGTGAGAGAGTTATTGATGTGTCAAAGTTAGAGCAAATTCAATAGATATTGTGACGACTTTGTGCTTGCTTGAAAAGAAATTTCCTCCGTCATTCTTTGATATAATGATTCATTTAGTGGTCCATCTTGTGCGAGAGGTGGAATTATGTGGGCTAGTTTGGTATAGATGGATGTATCCGTTTGAAAGATTTATGAAAATCCTTAAAGGATATCTGCGCAATCGTAATCGGCCTGAAGGTTGTATTGCTGAATGCTATATTGCTGAAGAGGCAGTGAAATTTTGCCTAGATTACTTATCCAATGTCCACACGATTGGAATCCCATCTGTTACTCTGCAAGCCATCCGAACAAGGCCTTTAACAAGTGCTCAACACCACACAATCAGTGTTGAGGAGTGGAAGCAGGCACATCGTTATGTATTGAACAATGATATTGAGGTCGACCCATATATTGAGTATGTCCTCAACATATGCCCGACTTAATGATAGCCTTCATTTTAAATAATTATGCACTAATTTTCATGAATGTATCTTTTGACAGAGAACATCCGAACTTGTGAAGAAAACATATCCTACCAAAACTTTAACTTGGCAACAAGCTGAACATAACAAAACTTTCATCGATTGGTTTCATGAACGTGTAAGTGTTATAGTTTAAAAAAATATTAAACAATTAGAACAACAAATCCTTTTGTAGTAATTTTAGTTTCTTCTGAAGCTTGGAGTGACATCAGCACATTCATCAAATCAAGCACATTCATTAGTTAAATCTCAACAAAGCTCAAGTGGATGGCGATGGACCTAGAAAAGTGTTCAAAATATCAAAGCTATTTGATTAATGGTGTTACTTACAATACAAAAGAACACGATAATCTACGAGTTGTTCAAAATTCGAGTCGACTTAGTTGCAAAGACAATGCAGTTTCAAGTGCAAGGATAAAACCCAATTGTCACAGATATGACGCTCTATGGGCTAATTGGAAATTTGGGAGCTTGATTATCAAGCATTTCAGATGGTAGTGTTTAAGTGTGATTGGGTTGAGAATAATGGTGGCGTGAGAGTAGATGATCTTCGCTTTACCTTAGTGAACTTGAAAAGAATTGGGTTCAAACCGGATTCGCTTATATTAGGACGTCAAGCTAAACAAGTGTTCTACGTTGAAGACCCTCAAGATCCTATATGGTCTGTGGTACTCTCATGTCCCAATAAAGAGTACCGTGAAATGATTAATGGTGCAGAGTTGGAAGATATTGCTCTTAGTTACCAAGCTTTCAATAATGAGCTTCCACAAATGAATTTGAATGATGACCGTGATGAAAATGAACCATCATGTGTTCGTCAAGATTGTGATGGAATTTGGGTTAACAATCTGAACTCTTAAACTGGTACAATACCATGTTTGTGTGTTTTTGCATTGTACATTGCTTATTTTATTTATGGTAAGCTAATTATTTGTATTGATATTTTTTTCAATAGGTCTTATGGTTACTATGGTTACCGATGATATCGATCACAATGGATCGACTCCAAAGAAACACAATCAACAAGAGGAAATGTGTGTTGATCGAGCTTGCAAAGCGGAAGGCCAAAGGGATAAAAGAAGTTGTTGAATTTAATAGTCGAGGACAACCAATTGGTCGAAGTTGCAATGAAATGCAAAGCTATATTGGTCTTCTTGCTCGACAAGAGGTGAAGATAAGTTATAAGACTTGGAAAATGGTGCCAAAAGAAGTGAAATACATTATTTGGGAGCATGTGAATGTAAGTATGCTTGTTTAAATTATTCTTGCCGATCATATATAAATTCAAATAATTGTAGCCTTAATATTTATATATATTTATTTAATATTGCACGATTTTATGGAATAACTTGACCAAATTCTCTTTTGGTTTATTAGGTAGCATATGTAGTTCAAAAGACTTGAGGGCAGGATATGAAGAATCTGCAGCACAAAGTGGCGACGAAAGTGGAAATCTAAATTATATAAAAATACATTATTCCCAACATAGACAATCCTCGAGAACCGAATGATCTACCCCATCCAAAGGGTATTCTACGTGAAGATTGGACCTAATTTGTGCTCTCTAGAGTAATGTAGGTTTTAAGGTAAGCAAATGACTTATGTGATAGTTTTTAATGTGAAATCATAACATTTTGTCTCATATCATTCTTGGATGTTCAACCAGCACTAACTGAAACTTGATTGAATAAGAATATTCGCTTCAGTTCTGAGCTTGTTTATTGTAGTTTGTTTGATGCTTGTGCTGCCTGCAAAAGTAATTGAAACATGAACCCCGAAAATCTTATCAGCCCTTTAGGGAGTTGATGTGTGCTTGCATGTGCATGTTACTAAGGTTTTGGGACTTTATGTAACGTCATTCAATATCGATCGTCTGAGTGTGTAATGCATTTGGAATCATTTTACCGTGCTTTGCTTAAAAGACCGCATATCCACCTTTGGAATTGTTACTAAGAAAACGTTATAACATTGTATGAGAATATGATGTATGTTTGCACCGTGAGGATATATTGGGAAACACAATAAGATATAGACTTGGATTTTGAGTTCTTGTTGAGTATAGCAATGGAAAGCATGCTTATGTTGATTTTTTTCTTGTAAATTCCAACTAATTCTAGATTTTCATAATCTCATTATAGAGTCTATGGATCTTTATAGTGTAAATAGACTCATGGATCCACTGTTGGAAATTTTCCTTAAGTTTTCTGCAACATATTTCACCATAAGCTCGCTAACGGATCGACAATGGAAGGCATATGTAATTATTAGTCAAGATATTTCGCTTTTCTAAGCTATGTTGATAACTCATGATTTTACATGTGCGTAATATAAACACCTTTTACATTATTTTAATGATGAATTCACTTCATATTGTAGAAATGGAGTGAAGAGCAAACATAAAGGGTAAAGAAGAACATGTACCCACACGTACTATCATGAAGAGGCTATGAGTTTGTTCAATAAACAATGGTAGTTTTTCCTTACTGCTCATTTCTTATTTATTTTCTTGAACACCGGTTGATACATTCTCCTTTATGCTTCATATCCTATGTACATACTTTTTAATATTGTAGAAGGATGAATTATGTGGAGACGATGATATAGATAGGGCAGTCATGTGGAAGAAAGCACGAATGCCAAAGAAAGGCGATATAGAAGACGATAAATTAAAGCAAACTGTGCAAAGGATTGTAAGATGTTCCATGCTTTTTTTTATAATACATGCATTATAAAATTTTCTTGCTATTATGATTATGATCCCCTCGTTGTTCTTATCAGACAGCATATACTAACTGCCTTGAACTTAACTGTTCTGAATCTTCATTTGTATACTAAAGGATGATTGCATACGCTTAAAGGAAGAAGGTGAATTGAAGACTAATACTTTGGGAGAAGATTTTACGTGTGCACTACAAAAGCGCGAACGCCCTGGGCATGTTCGGGGAGTAGGTAGTTATGTTACTCCTACTACTTTCTTCAAACAATACAAGGAGATTAGACAAGGTAAGTTGAAGGGGGGAGATAAGAAAATTGGAGAACAACAAGAAATGATATGTCACCTACATGATAGAGTGAGAAAACTTGAAGTAGAATTACAAAATTTGAAAGACCAGAAAGATTATGAAGAAAAGGGAAGTTGTTCGGTCAAACAAGTGAATTTTGAGGTGGATGAAGACCTCAAGGAGAAAGTTAAGGAGAATGAGAAGGAAGATGATTGCCAAGTGATCTTCATTGAGAAAGTTGATACGTTACAGGTATTATTTTTTAGTTTAACATGATCATTTGTTATTATTATTATTACTTCATAAACTTCAAGTTACATTTATGCTTATGCAAATTAGGGTGTCTTTTCTGCCAAGGTAAATAGTTGTTAAGGAGAGAAATGTGAAGTGTTTGACACTTTGCATTCACAATGAAAGTACTATATTTACATGTTGAAAAAACTTTGACGGATGGGAAAGGGATATTAATTCCATTTGAAGATGAAATCTTTGGTAAGCCACTTTGAGATTTTCGTACATCTTGAAGACATCATCCGCTTTTGTGATTCTGACCAATTCCGTGAAATCGCATTATGGTTTATATGTGGTAAGAATTTACTCTTCAAAATTTATTTTGCAATGTTAAGTATATGTTTATTTAATACATTTTATTTATTTGTTAGTCACTTATTCCAAGAGTTCAAGAAGAGTACAACTACACTTGGTCGATCATGCGGTTTGTGAATCCATTTGAGATATCATATGTTCCCAAGGCGATCAAGATGCACTAACACGTGCTTTGATGATATGTTTGAGGTGTATCTCAAAATCAATTAGTGATAGTACCGTGCAATGTAGGGTAAGTCTTAAATCTTAGTTCATCATCATTATGTTCTTTTTCTCAACATGTCTAATATTATATGTTTTCTATTGATTAGGGAACATTGGATTCTTCGATAGTTGATCCTCATGGAAAAACAATTTATCTTCTTGACCTCTTAGTCATCGCGTTCGTGATGATAATCGAAATATATTGTCAACACGTAAGATTGACTCCTTTAATTCCTTCTTTTCTTTTCGTGAATTGGAAATTATTTGTTGGGTTTGAGACAATTGTTAGGTTTTAGTGGATGAGAGTGGTTCCGTGGTTAGGGTTTATCCGGTTTTGTTTGGTCTTTGTTGTAGTAATGTGATTTGAGAAAGGTTACCGCTTAGTGTGGATGTTATTAATTTCTCCTTCCCATTTAGTATGAAAGGTGGTTCTCTGTTACCATCGTCACATGTTTGGCTCAATCCTTTGCATTAATAGCATGTTTTGATTGAACTAATAACATTCTTACAATCAAGAAAAATAGTGACTAATATATCCGAGCTTCACCAATGATGATAAAGTTGAAACATGACCCTTAGAATATCTACTATTGCCGAGTTCGAAACTAGAGATTGTGGGTTTATCTCCATTCTTCGGTCTCGGATCCTCAAGTTTTGATTGTAAGAATGTTATTAGTTGAATAAATGTCAACTTTCCGTCTTGTATTTTTTGTCTCGGTTTACCCCATCCACTGCGATCGGCCTTGATCTTCCAAGAGTGGGCACCGTAAAGAGCAACTATTTCGGACATTAAGAAGATTATCAATTATAAGACTTTATAATGAAAATAATTATCGCTTTAAATTAGAATGAACAATCACCTTATCATCCAAGCCCATTCGTAGAAGACATCACGTAAATGTGAAGCGGGGGAAGGTGGGCCAGCATCTAATAGGCAAAAATAGTATAAGATGTAATCTAAAGCTAGTAGGTTTGATACTAAAGTTGATTTTCAAGGTCAGGGAAAAACTATGTTTAGCCCTCGCCCGAGGATCTATCTTGGATGTTTAATTCACCATACATTGATTATATACCTAGCATGCACCTATATAATTAATTGCAACACGCTGATATTTTCTCGTGTTTACCTTTGAATCGACGAGGCGGAATGGATCGAGACTCGTGCTTTGACCTTCCGGATCAGATCCCTGTTGCCCAATCTCCAACACCGAGTGAGGGCGATCTATGGAGAATGCTTCAAAAATCACCCAAATGCTCTAAGGAATTATTTTCGAGAACCACTCTTGAGAGCTCTAGGTTGGACGAAAATTTAGGTTAATGAATTAAGGATTCACGCTGATTCTATCTCTTACCTCATATTTATAATGCACTACCTTAATCCCATAAGGAAAGGATCTATGCATATACCATAAATATAATAATATCCTTATAGGATAAAGAGAATAAAATCCTTTCCATAAACCCACAATTTTCGAAAACTTCTTCCCAATTATACTATGGGAGTGGACGAAAATTATGGATATAATTATGAGTATTAACCTAGACTTTATCTCTTACCTTATATTTAAAATGCATTACCATAATCCCATAAGGAAAGATCTATGTATATTCCATAAATATAATTATATCCTTGTGGGATAAAGAGAATAAAATCTTTCCTTGTAGAGCAACTAGGGGCGCCCGATTTCTCCTTAGCTACGGGCTCGACGGCCACCTGTGGATCAAATGCAAGGAATAAAGATGGGCATCAAATAAATTAATTATCTTATGTTCACCCGAACATAAATTAATTTATAAACATTTATTCATGCCACTAGAGAATAAATCTTGACTTACCCCTTTATTACCGAAGTTGAGTCGGGCTTGCACTTAGACATTACGAATCCCTCAGATTTAAGATATCAACGTCCATTAATTATTTATAGCATTCGATCGCTTAAAATAATTAATATCTTTAATTTCCTTAAGTAGTACCACTCAACCTTATTATTGTATTTGAGCTAACTCAACCTGCAGGGTTTAGTACAATAAACATTTTGAGCTCCTTATGGGACGCCATCATCCTAAACGGATACGGTGACTGACATGAGATAACTAGCATGACATACAAGCACTGCCACCACCCAAGATACGGAGAATATTGGGTTAGAACATATAACCCTCACCCATAACAAGTCAAAGTGATGGTCAGCAACTCATACTCACCTAATACCTTATCGAGGTTTAGATCATCGTAAGTCACCGAGATCTAGGTCCTTCACTACGGTCAGATAGAAGAACTCATCTCACTGTGATCCTTCAATACGTCGAGACGCATACCAGCATAGACAAGTAACCAAGTCAAGTCACTTCTTATCTATACCACAGCCTATACCGACAACTCGTCCTCAAGTTGTCTCACCTGTGAAACTTTTATATCTCATTAAAGCTTGACCAATCATACGGACTTACGTGATCTTCTACACACCGTATGATCTAACTTATATGAGATAAGGGACACAAATATATGCAATCAAGTAATCAAATCAGATAGGAGATTGTAATAGTGGTAACAGGAAACATTGTATACAAGCTCAACCAAAACTGCTTTCAGTATACAACTCCAACAATCTCCCACTTATACTAAAGCAAACTTTTAGTATACAATGTGTCTCTCTACTAGCTATTACAAACAAAACCATCACTTTGCTTCTCCCACTTATACAAAAGTTTCCTTTCTAAGTGGGTGCCATCAAGCGCAATCCAAGTCCTCTAACGTGTCCATCGTAGACTTTTTGCGGCAGGCTCTTCGTGAATGGATCCGCTAGGTTATCCGTCGTATCAATCTTTTCAATCAGCACGTCACCTCGTCTAACGATTTCTCGTATGACATGGTACTTTCTTTCTATGTGTTTGGTCGCCTTGTGGGTCCGTGGTTGCTTCGAGTTTGCCACTACACCTGAGTTATCACAGTAAACTATGATACTCTTGGGCAAACCAGGTACCACACCTAGATCCATGAGGTAGTTCTTGAACCATACAGCCTCCTTAGAAGCCTCCGAAGCGGCTACATATTCGGCTTCCATGGTAGAGTCTGCAATGCATCGCCGCTTTGCACTCCGCCAGATACTCTCTACCTCCCAAGGTAAACACATAGCCGAGGTAGACTTTTTCTCATCACGGTCCGACTTGAAAATCCGAGTGCAGATAACCCAAAGGCATTAGATTATCTCGCATGGTAAACTAGCCTATAATCTCGAGTCCTTTCGGTGCTTGAGTATATGCTTTCTCGCAGCCCAATGAGCTTGTCCAGGTTAGATTGATATCTAGCTACTATGCCTACCGTATAGCGATATCGGTCCTCGTGCATAACATTGCGTACATGAGACTTCCTACGGCGAGCGTATGAACTTGTCTCATTTCCTCTATCTCCTTCACAGTCATAGGTGACTGCTGTCTAGATAAAGGAACGCCATGTCTGAAATGTAGCAATCCTTTCTTGGCGGTCTGCATACTAAAACGAGTAATCACAGTATCAATGTAAGACGCCTGAGATAAGCTCAATATTTTCTTCTTGCGATCTCGGTAAACCTTGATCCCAAGAATGTACGCTGCATCTCCTAAGTCTTTCATTTGAAACTGATCGGATAGCCAACTCTTTACGTCTGATAACAGCTTCACGTTGTTGCCAACTAGAAGAATGTCATCTACATAAAGTGCAAGAAATACCACATCACCGTTGACATCTAACCGATACACACAACTCTCGCTAGGCAACTGGGTAAATCCATAGGACTTTACCACCTCGTCAAAGCGTAAGTTCCATGATCGGGAGGTCTGCTTAAGTCCATAAATGGACTTCTTAAGCTTCCATACTAGATGCTCTTCACCCTTTACCACATAACCTTCGGGTTCTTTGATATAGATGTCTCTACCTTCCTCAAGGTAACCGCTTAGAAAAGCGGTTTTAACATCCATTTGCCAAACCTCTAGGTTCAAGTGGGCGCTATGGCCGAAGAATTCTAATGGACTTGAGCATTGCTACGGTGAAAAGGTCTCATCGAAATCGATGCCCCTCAATGAGTGTACCCTTTCGCCACAAGCACGGCTTTAAAAGCGAAACCTCTCCATCGGAATCTCTCTTCCTTTGTATATCCACTTATCGCCTACGGCTTCCTTGCCATCCGGTAGAGGTGTCTTTTCATATACATCCATAGCCGTTATGGACTCATTTCTAAGTCCATAGCGGTGTGCCATGATCTTGCATCAATGTCTTGTATCGCCTCCTTGTATGTCCATGGGTCGATTATTGCTGCTCGCTTCACGACTAAATCCGAATATTCTCCCAAAACATAAATCGCTCGGGTTGACGAACAACCTCCCACTACGACGAGGTTCTACAGGCACTATAGCAACGGTGGGTGCAGAAACTCGTGGTTCTCTATCTTGCACAACTTGTCGGGTAGGTACCACTTGTGCGGTCGGTATCTCGGTGGAACTCGACCCACTTCAATTTCTTGAAGTATCCGGTGTCAATCCTCCCACTAGACTCGACATCTCGCACCTTTGGCCTAATCGGTGGCGCAATCGATCATCTTCTAATTCTTGAAGAATGATTTCAACTTTGGACTTATGATTCTTCATATAATCCTCTTCTAATAATCGTGCATTAGTGCTAATAATGACCTTCCGATCCTTAGGACTATAGAATAAACCACATTTCGTTCCTCTAAGATATCCAATAAACAGACCTTGCGTGGGATCTAGCCTCCAACTTGTCGCCTTCTTGTTCAAAGACGCAGCCGTCTCGGCCCATATCCTTATGTGGTTTAAACCGGCTTGCGCCCAAACCACAACTCGAAGGGGTCTTTTCGATCGACTTGGATGGTACTAGATTTAGCAAGTATGTCATTGCTTCCAAGGCATACCCCGTAACGAAATAGGCAATGCCGCATAACTCATCATAGATCTAACCATTTCCAAAAGAGTCCTATTTTCTTGGCTCGACACACCATTTTGCTGTGGTGTGCCCGGTTGTAATCTTGTTGGGAGTAATCCCACACCGCACCAAATAGTCCATAAACTCGTTATCGAGGTATTCGCCACCGCGATCGGACACAGATGACTTGATACTCTTACCAAGCTTCATCTCCACTTCCGCCTTAAACTCTTTGAATTTCTCAAAGCATTCGAGACTTGCGGTGAAGCGGTATACGTATCCGCACCTTGAGTAATCGTCAATGAAAGTGACAAAATACTCGTATTCTCCACGAGCTTGTGTGGAAATCGGTCCACACAGTCGAATGGACTAGCTCCAACACTTCTTTGGTTCTATAACCCTTCGCCTTGAAGGGTCCGGTCGACATCTTACCTTCTATATAGATTCAGAGGCGAACGCAGAGTAACCGTGAGATCACCCAACGCCCATTCTTAGCCGCCTTTGGATACTATTTAGATTGATGTGACCTAATCTAAGATGCCGAGAAACGTGGTGTCATCTTGCGAAGAAAACTTTCTCTTTTTAAGGTTTGATGTAGATGCAACATAGTTATGGTATTATGTTTAGCAGAAATAGTATAAAGCGAATTATATAATGTGCCAACACAGATAATTTCGTCATTTCTTATGATAGAAACACCACTATAAAAAATAACAGAATATCCATGAGTAAATAGTTTCGAAACAGAAACAAGGTTCCGCCGAAAATCCGGCACATATAAAACGCCTTTTAAAACTAAAATTGTTCTCTCAAAACATAAAGTAACATCTCCGACTGCAACGGCCTCGACTTTCGCCGCGTTGCCCATGGAGATCGTTATCTCGCCATTACTCGCCTCCTTTATCCGCAGAAACCCGCAGGTGTAACAAACATGATCAACGCGCGTGTCTACTACCCAAGAATGGGTAGAACAAGTTGCTAAACATGTTTCCGTTACTAAAGCAAACGGCGTACTTGAGCCTGAGCATAGGGCACTTAGCCTTCCAATGCCTAGTCTTACCGCACTTGAAGCACTTGCCTTCTCCTTCGCTTCTTCAAGCCTCCCATTGCGACCATGTTCTTGCTCCCATTACTCCCACTATTTCCCTTGCCTCTACCACCTTTGGTGCCCTTTTCTTTTCCATTTTGCAACGAAAATTTGGGCCCTTAGATGTGCTAGCAAGAGCATGTGCTCCTTGCCCATAACTCCTTCCGTAGCCACGAGATCATTGAGCAACCGACTAAGTGTATACTCGCCTTGCTCATGATCGCATTCACGCAAAAAGTTCTCAAAAGACTTGGCGAGTGTATTGAGGAAGATATCGACCTTTCACTGGTCAATACCTCCTCCCAACCGATCAAGACTATCCATGAGATGAGTCATGGGAGACATGTTCGGGACCGAACTTCCTTCTTCCATCTTACACGCCAAGATTTCTTTCATTGTGTGGAAGCGGATCGTCCGATCCGACCGCCCAAACTTACCTCGAGACTTGACCAAATATCGTCGCGTCTACCATCGATCGATGTTGCACCGCAAGCCTTTGGACATAGTAGTCATCATATAGCATTTAGCCATATTGTTCGACTTATTCCAAAGTCCGCCGACTCGCCGCTCATTAGTCGATCGTCGATAAGGGCATCGGGTTTAGGAGTAGTGAGAACAAACATGTGTTCTTCAAATGATAAGAACATATTCCATGTTTCATTTCCACTCGATAAAATTTTAACCGGATAACGGATTTTGTGCGAGCATATTGATAATCGATGTAAGAGACATATCTCAAACGATAATGTAAACACATAAGCATACGATCGCACATAATTACGTAACAATAATATTGTAACCTTTGATAAAACAATATTAATTGAAACCTCCAATCGCCCAAGGAATCCCACATGCAAGCCACGCGTGTGGACGCGTTTACACGAACCCTCGACCGCACAAAATATACCTTTTAGTCGCTTAATTTCATTATGACAAATGAAATTAACGATTGGACCTTACTGAACCACATCACTATCACAAGAAGGGACTTCGTGGGAAGTTGTACTTGAGGTGATGTCTAAGCAATGACCACATTTTTAACGTGACGAATTCTTAGAATTAGCATACCACTAGACCATACCGCTTCCAATTCAAATTCTTTTGTTATCTCATTTTATATCTATCTCTAGAGAACTTATGAAAATCGTACATGCAAGCCACGCGTGTGGACGTTGACACATGAAACTCCCACTTCTCAATAGATTTAAAATGTTTTATTTAGAAATCTCATCTAACAAACTTATGATAAGCAAGCAAGCAAGCCACGCGTGTGGACGTTTACTCACAGTGCGTATCACTTTGTTTAGAGATCAAAAAGTGGAGGTCTTGACATTTTAATTTTAAAAAAAAATTGTCGGTTTGCTTGCTTAGTCTTTTTGTTCAAAAGGTTTGTCCATGCAGATCACGTAATCCTAGCATGCTTTTCTATAGAACTCAACATGTAAAACATGCTCGCAGAATCCAAAAAAAAGCTTGATAACGCGATAAACCTAGCATGCTTACAATGCGCACCCAATTACGAAAACACTTAAAGGTTTGTCAACGTAATTTAAACATACATAGCATGCTACTGTATAATTTAAACATCCACGACATGCAATGAACGATAAAAATAAAATAAAACGCTCATCGTGGCCCACTCGTGGAATTTGCACTTTCCCGCCTAATCTATTAAATAGAATTGCAAAGCATGATCTTTATAATCTTCGAACGACCTCGCGTGCACGGGCACGGACCGGAAAGTCCGTTCGGCTGAAATATGGATGCTCGTGAGGAGCGCCTGCCGTCATGCGCGGCGTCTGAACGCGCACGCCATGCGTGCCGTCGCCCGCTGCCGTCGCGACCCATTTTTCCCGTCATCTCGATCGACTTCTTTCGTCTTCGTTTTACTTTTACAGATAAGATTTACAGAAAAATAAATCTAATCTAACCACGGATTTTCTCGTGGTGAAAAACAAAATCCGATAAAATAAAAACGAGCCACGATGAACGACAGATTCAACAATTAATTAAGCGTACGTAATAATCAAACGTGAATTAATCCAACAGAGCCAAGATACTGATCCCAGGCTCTGATACCAATTGTAGGGAAAAACTATGTTTAGCCCTTGCCCCGAGGATCTATCTTGGATGTTTAATTCACCATACATTGATCATATACCTAGCATGCACCTATATAATTAATTGCAACACGTTGATGTTTTCTCGTGTTTACCTTTGAATCTGACGAGGTGGAATGGATCGAGGCTCGTGCTTTGACCTTCTGGACTGTATCCCGGTTGCCCAATCTCCAACGCCGAGTGAGGACGATCTATGGAGAATGCTTCGGAAAATCACCTAAATGCTCTAAGGAATTATTTTCGAGAACCACTCTTGAGAGCTCTAGGTTGGACGAAAATTTAGGTTAATGAATTAAGGATTCACGCTTGATTCTATCTCTTACCTCATATTTATATTGCACTACCTTAATCCCATAAGGAAATGATCTATGCATATACCATAAATATAATAATATCCTTATAGGATAAAGAGAATAAAATCCTTTCCATAAACCCACAATTTTCGAAAACTTCTTCCCAATTATACTATGGGAGTGGACGAAAATTATGGATATAATTATGAGTATTAACCTAGACTTTATCTCTTACCTTATATTTAAAATGCATTATAATCCCATAAAGAAAAGATCTATGCATATTCCATAAATATAATTATATCCTTGTGGGATAAAGAGAATAAAATCTTTCCTTGTAGAGCAACTAGGGGCGCGATTTCTCCTTGCTCACGGGTTGGATGGGCCACCTGTGGATCAAATGCAAGGAATAAAGATGGGCCTCAAATAAATTAATTATCTTATGTTCACCCCGAACATAAATTAATTTATAAACATTTATTCATGCCACTAGAGAATAAATCTTGACTTACCCTTTATTACCGAAGTTGAGTCGGGCTTGCACTTAGACATTACTGAATCCCGTATTTAAGATATCAACGTCCATTAATTATTTATAGCATTCGATCGCTTAAAATAATTAATATCTTTAATTTCATTAAGTAGTACCACTCAACCTTATTATTGTACTTGAGCTAACTCAAACCGCAGGGTTTAGTACAATAAAATTTTGAGCTCCTTAAGGGACGTCATCATCCTAAACGGATACGGTGACTCGTCTGAGATAACTAGCATGACATACAAGCATTGCCACCACCCAAGATGTGGAGAATATCGGGTTAGAACATATAACCTTCACCCATAACAAGTCAAAGTGATGGTCAAGAACTCATACTCACCTAATACCTTATCGAGGTTTAGATCATCGTAAGTCACCGAGATCTAGGTCCTTCACTACGGTCGAGATAGAAGAACTCATCTCACCGTGATCCTTCAATACGTAGAGACGCATCAAAGATAGACAAGTAACCAAGTCAAGTCACTTCTTATCTATACCGCAGCTTCTACCGACAACTCGTCCTCAAGTTGTCTCACCGTGAAACTTTTATATCTCATTAAGCTTGACCAATCATACTGGACTTACGTGATCTTCTACACACTATATGATCTAACTTATATATGAGATAAGGGGACACGATATATGCAATCAAGTAATCAAATCGATAAGAGATTGTAATAGTGGTAACGAAACATTGTATACAAGCTCAACCAAAGCGCTTCGAAGATACAACTCCAACAAAGGCCAGTAGAGAATTATATTACATACTTGGGGGAAAATGTGAGAGCATATAGTCTGTGCTTCACCAATGACATGGGAAACAGGACAGCTTTCTATAAACGGGGAAAACCGTTGTAGACCTTGATGACTAAATATATATATTGTTAAGAAAACCCAAAAAAAGAACATTTGACAGATCGTATTTCATGCTTCCACACACATTTAAATAGCTTGTTGCTTAATCTTCTGTATTTTAAGAATTTGCAAAACTACTACACTTTTTAAGTATATAGCATACTCTCCAAAACTCTAGCTTATGTAATCATCAAGAGTAAGGTGATCGGTTATTTGTCTACAAAGAATTAGAAAATAGTGCAACCACCATGTACACAGTCTAGAATAGCCTTCCGCAAACATGAACACTGCTACCAGTCACAACACACACACCATTATCTCCTTACAGGCCATACAAGTGCAATAAATAGCACCATTTGATCACTCCTTATGAAACATGTTTAGCCGTTTAGGCTCTCAGAGCACATTTTAACACTAATATCCCATCTATGACATCTCATTCCAGGAAAGTTTGTTTTTTTCTTTTAAAGTTCTACACGTGTCTCAGAATAACCAGATTTTCAAGCGTGACACCCCTCCATTCTAGGGAAGAATTTAGTTCATCAAAGTTCAGCCCTGTAACAGCCAGATTTTCAAGTTTGACAGTTGTTATATTTGATAATGTTTTCGAAAGATTCTATAAATACAAATTAAGACCAACTTGTTATAAGAGAACGAGAGAAAGTACCCGAATGTGTGTGTGGGCTGCTTCCTCAAGAAGATACAGTAGGTAATGAATATTCTGTATGTTCTGTTGCAATATTCTATGTGTGGGCTGATTCCATACATATGTACATAGTTTGAATACTAAATTCCAAAAAGATACAGTATGTTCTGTTGCAAATTCTATGTATAAACTATACTTGGAATTGTGATGTTGTTACTGCATTGCCATGAACATAATGTTTGAGCATTTACTGATACTATGTATTGTACTTTGAAATGTGTGTATTTGTGGTAGTATCTAATTACTATTAATTGCTTGAAGGGCAATTTTTATGTTTAATGCAAAATTGGAGAAAAGAGGAAGAAACAACCAACTTGGGAAATTGTAAAGGTATTTTCATTTATCAAATCACATTTGTTTTATGTTGGATTTCATATACATCTACATGTTGCTAATATTTGATATTTTAAAAAGTGTCCAAGATAACCCGATTCCAAGCAATGCGGGTTCTTTGTACTACGCTTCATGAAAGATATAATTGAATAAGTTATGAAGAGTGGTTCCATTTCTTTACGTTCACATGTAAGATAAACATTTCAATTCTTTAATATAATCATTTTTTTCATACAAGAGTGCTAATATTCTATTTTTGAATTGTTAATAGTTTCAAAATCGGTCTTACTCTCAAGAGGACATTGATGAAGTTCGCGTTGAATGGGCAAATTTCATGCTTCTTCACATATAGTCTTGTGATGTTTTAGTTGTAAGTTATTGATCTTTTGAATTATTTTGTACTGTGATATGGGGGATACGGTCTTATTGTTTTGTTATGTGATGTGCATAGTATTTTTGTATAGTGATTTTGTAGTTGTAATGAAAACAGATTGTATATTTTTGTATAGTGATTTTGTAGTCAGTAATGAAAGCAGTTATATATTTTTGAATAGTGATTTTGAACGTAGTCGCAAGTATATTTTAATCTCATTTGCTTGTGCGTTATTATTTATAGAGGTTTAAATAAAGAAATTAACTACGGTTGAAATTGAAAAACCGTAGTTGTTATTAAATTGACTACGGTTGTAATAGAAAAGCGTAGTAAATTTGACATTAAAACCGTAGTAAATAAACTCAAAACCGTAGTTAATAAATATAGACTACGCCGAAAGCGTGGTGTATGTGCAAAATTTTGTGTAGTTCTGTTGGTATAGACTACGCGAAAAGCGTAGTCTATGTGCGGCGTGAGCGTAGTCTATAGTGGGTATAGTGTAGACTACGACAAAAAGCGTCCGTGTATGTGCGAAATTTTGTGTAGTCTATAGTGGGTATAGACTACGGCGTAAAAGTTTAGTCTATGTGCGCGCGTGGTCTATAAAAGTGGGTATAGACTACGCTACGCTAAAGCGAGTGTGTGTGCGAAATTTTATGTAGTTCAGTGTTTAAGATAGACTACGCGAAAAGCGTGTAGTCTATGTGAGAAAAGTGTAGTCTATAATGGGTATAGACTACGACAAAAAGCGTGGTGTATGTGCGAAATTTTGTGTAGTGCGTCGGTATAGACTACGGCGTAAAACGTAGTCTATGTGATAAAAGTGTAGTCTATAGTCGGTATAGACTACGATAAAAAGCGTGAGTGTATGCCGCCTATTTTTCTCTACACCACTTTCTCTACACTCGAACGCACATAGACTACACATATAACGCGTAGTCTATACTGATTTTTGTTGTTGTGGTACGGCTAGTGGCAACAATAAGCTAAGTGTCGTGGCGGAGGAGCCACGACACGCGACGTAGTGACCACGACGGTGGGCTATCGCCATTCGCTCAACAAAAACGAGGAGGCAACGACGGCGCTGCTGTAGAGGGTCGAGGCTTGAAGGCTTTGATGGCAGCTCATAGTTGCTGCTGACGGACCATCGCTACGGGAAGACAGTGAGTTGTAGCCGAGGCTGTTCGGTTGCTATTGTCCACGCCGGATCTGAGGGAGATTGTTGTTGTGAGCCGAGGGAAGGAGGCGTCGAGTGGCGGCAACTCATTTCTTTGCCATTGCTTTTTCATTGTGAAAAATGAGTCGACGGCGAACAGCGAGGCTGCTGTGGTGGTGCGACCACGCCGACAAGAGATTCGCCGAAAAGCGGCGACGGGTAAAGGACAGAGGTAGAGAAGGTTGTATATGAGGGTGCATGTGTGTAGCTACGAGATGGATGAAGATGGGAGAAGGACAACGGCGGCGGAAGCTCACTGGGCTTCGGGCTATGTCGCAGTGAAGGAAGGGTGGCACCTTCTATGAATGGTGGGAGAGGAGAGAGAGAGAGAGAGAGCATGGATGGAGAGATGGTGAGGGGTAGAAGCCGTGAATGCTATGGCGATGCAGCCACCGACAACATGCCACCGGAGATGATTACGGCGCGACAGTCCGAGAGGGGAGGAGGCGGCGCCTCCTATGAATGTGTGAGAAACGAGAGAGGGATTTGAGGGATGGGCTAGGGATCTAATTGTTTGAGGTTGGACCACAATTGGGCCAGAAGTTGGGTCAAACAAATAATTTATGGTAATGGGTTATAAGAAATATGTTTTGCCCTTTTAGTAATAGTTGTTGGGCCAAGCTTATATATATATATTTTTTTCTTTGAAGCCCAACTCGAAAATTTATTAAAAATAAGTATGGGCTGATTCCTTCTTAGCCTAATACTTTATATTGGACTTAACTTTCTAAGTAAATTAACTAGGCTCTAGGCTATAATCAATTTTTACTTAATCTTCCAAAATTAATTATTGGGCTTTATAAGCAAGTTTCTATATAATTTAATTGGACCCCTAATTCCTAATTAATAAAGTAAACCTATGAGATGAGTTATGACAGGCTCATGAATTAATCCATTAACTTAGTGATTATGGATTAATTAATTAAGATTCGTTTGAGTTCCAAAATCAACTGACGATCGATTGAATATTAATCAATCGTCCAATAGAAACGCTCTTTATGTTCTAAATATTAAAAAAAAACGAGCTAGAGTTTCTAACGATAAAGTAGAGTGATAATGCGAGCCTTGACAGAGATATAAAATTTCTAATAAAATCTTTAATAGAATCAATCACGAACTCCTTTCAGTAAGAATTGTCCTTCGTTTCAGACGTCTTAGATCTTATTTTTATAGTAAAGGTCAAGCGAGGAGGTGACGATAGAATAACAATGCGGAGTCTGTGGATTCATGAGTAAGCTTTGCAATCAGGTGGGCTCTTTTGAAACAAAAATACATGCATGCCTATCTCAAAGCATGATTTACAAAAGCTTTATGAAATATTATTCCATGAACTATTATTGACTGCCAAATGTTTATATTTTATTGTGATCCTATCTGAGATTGGTATATTGTAATACCCCACATTCCTGTAGCAGAGATTAGTTCTTGATTAAGAGCTTATGAGAAGGGCATTGCATCCTTAAGAAAGAGTTGTTTAAGCTAGAAGCTTTTATGTTAAGCTTCGCGTCGACAAAAATAGAATTTGAGATTTATTCGAGATCGATTCGAGATGGAACCTAAGATAAGATTCTTAGGACTTGTTTAGAATAAGAAGACCTAGATTTCAAGGGTCTTGAAATGATAGATACATGCTCAATAAAGTCCTGATTTCAGAAAATTGAGAATTTTAAAATCTATGCTTTTGTGACATCGGCGTTTGCTGATTAAGCTCCGATTAAGAGCAAAATATTTAAAATGGTTTTTGAAGCAAAAATATTTTTATAATCAAATTTCGATGTTTATAATATGTTATTTGAGTCTTAAAAGAGAATTTCAAGCAAAGAGCATTTTATCAGAAATTGAGTTTTGAAATCGGTACGGTATGGATTAATAGAATGTATTTATAACCTTAGTATTTATTTCTAGCAAGAAAGAATGAAAATTTTCTAGATGTATGATTATTCACCATGTTTAAAATAAAATGAAAAATGGAAAAGGAAAAGGAAAATTAGAGAATACTTGAGAATTCTCTAGATAGTGATGAATAATCATTTTATTAAAGAAAATGAAAAATAAAATAAAAATTGTGGATTTCTATATATACATAACTATTCATCATTTTCATGATTTTTCTTCAAAAATTTCGAAATTACACACACTTACACACACTAAATTTTTGAAAATTCATACTCAAATTTCCAATGATCCAACCGTTGAAATTTCGATCCGTCTTCGAATCGAGGTATATTTCTATCTTTAGAACATATCTATGGTTTGAAAAATTTAAAAACATGAACTTTGATGCATGTTATGTTTTCGGTCCTACTGATGAAATATGAAGGGGATATGTTGATGTTTGATTATTTCTTTATATTATGTTAGATTCGTCACCGATAAGTTATTTAACGTTGAAATTTTGAGCATATGTTCATTCTTTGAAATTATGTGATTTTTGAAAATTTGAGAGTTCTTGATCTTGAATATATGATGTTGATAAGCTTGTATTGCCTTCATATATGTATATTTGGATAGATATAAACATGTTTCGAGCAAGAAAAACGTTTGAAATCGAACCTATGTTGAAAACACTAAATGACCGAAAACCCTAGCCCTCATATTGTTGGACTTTTGATTTTATTTGATCATTTTGACTTCATATTTGGATTCTATGATATGAATAAAGCTTAAAATGATTTATTCGGATTTTTCGGCCGACGTATTCGAAAATTGAAAATTTTAGTTTGACGTCAAGTTTGAGTTTTCAATGCTAAAGCTTTGATCTTTGAGTTTTGATGGTTGGTTAATGATAGTTGAGCATGTATAGAGGTTTTTCTAAGGTAGACGACGTCTTGCGTAATTTTTGACGTCGGACATAAGCTTTGTCTTAAAGGGTCGTTAGGTTTTTGGCTAAGGTTTAATGGTTTAAGCTTATTGTCATGTTTTCTATGCTCGTTTAAGCATATGAGGCCTTGTGATGTCTTGTTATATGTAAGATTTTAGAGGATGCAATGACCCAATTGTTTATCGACCATAGTGTCTTGATATCGGGAAAATATAGTCGTATTGACGACTAAGATAAAAGTTATTTCTTGTTTGATTCTTGATAGGCTTATATGCCGATTTATGTGGATTGATGGACCAAGTGAGAAGAAGAAAGATATGAAAGACAAAAAGTATAGTCGTCGAGTGACTGTCGCCAGGTGGGTATAAGTATTTTCTATAATGATATGCTTATGTTTTTATATATTTTCAAAAGAGATGATATGCATTTATTTACAAAGTTTCAAAGTTGAACGACTTGCCTGTCTTTGAGCATGACATGCATGATGCACTACCTATCCACGGAAATGAAAGAAAGAAAGAAATGACCGACGTCGGGTATGACCGTAGTTGGCAACCTTCGGGACCAACTCGGGTATGTGATGTTAAGGTATGTTTGAGGAGGAGGCTTACTCCTCAGATCAACACAAAGAAAGAAAGTCTGTGGATTTGGGAAGGAAAAGTTATCGGCCGACATGAGAACATGCATATGCATATTTTTATGATGCTATGAAATGAAAGCAAGTAAGTGTTTATTATGATGAAGCATGCACAGTTATTTCACTAAAACTCATTTGTGTTGCTAATGTTATCGCAAGTCAATCCTATAGCCCTAAGGGCAATGTTTCATGTTTTCGGCGTATACCCACTGAGTGTATTTTTGTACTCACGCCCTGCATGTATTTCTAAACGTGCAAGTTGAGCTCGAGAGGATGTTGGAATCGAATGTTGTGTAAGGAGCTTCTCTAAATGTTTGACTCATGATGAAAATGTTAAATTGTTGATATTATTCGTTTGAAGTTATCATGTTTTGATGCCCCGAATTTTATGTCTTCATACATAATTCTCAACCACACTTCTCGTTACCGAACTTTGGCCTTCACCTGCTGTTATGTTTTGTTATGTCGAATTGATCGAATTGATCTTGATAATGGTCATTGTTTTGTTGCTGTGACCTCGACATTGTTGATATGATGTCAACTTACTTCTAAGAAGATGGATTTATTGAAATGTTTGTGTGAAAAGAATTTACTCGAAAGTTCAGAATTGTTTTCATTGAATCCAATAAGATATATAATGTCTTGGACATATTGTCGAACCATGCTTTGAAACGTCGAAAGATCTTATCGTTGTTAAAGCATTTCTTGAATACATATATTCTTAGTATGTTTATCCTTTTGTTATTATCCGCTCCCAACCGTTGTTTTTCCTCATTCGAACTTTTATTATGGTTTGAAAACCTAAAATTAACCTTTACCAAACTCCATTCTATCTATTATGACTATAAACATTTGATTCTTTCATGATGAAAGTTGATGTAACACTTTGTTATTGATATGAATTTTTGGTCACAATTGTCGTTATCGATTTACAGAATTCCTTCTTAACCCCAAGTCACGGCCTAATTATTTGATTAAGTAGTCGGGCTATGACAGAATGGTATCAGAGCGGTTTTGAGTTCTGAACCTGTGAGCCTTTGTAAATTTGTGCGGTTTGTGCACAGTTTTGATTCTGAACCTGTAAATCCTTGTGAATTTTGTACAGTTTGTGGACAGTCTTGAATTATGGACTTGTGAATCCTTGTAAACCTTTGCACAGCTGAGCACAGTTTTGAATTCAGAATTTGTAAATCCTTGTGAATCCTTGTGCAGCTTGTGCGCTATCTTGAATTTTAAATTCATGAATCTTTGTGAGTCTTGTGCAGTTTGTGCACCTTGAGCATGTGAATTCTTTTGAGCTGACTCTGTTCGAGAATCTGAGTTGTGGAGTCAATTGTTTGACTCTATCTTGAGAATCTGAGTTTATGGAATCAGTTGTTTGATTCTGATTTGAGAATATGAGTTAAAGAGTCAGTTGATCTTAAGAGAAGCTCAGCATTCCGATTCCATCATCTCTAGCTCACCAGGTAAGAGCTTATGATTATGCGTATGAGTATGATGATTATGATTATTACAGATGATGATTGAGTATATGCTTTATTGAATGAATTGTTATATGAGAATGTATGTTTGAAATGAGCTATTGCTCTATGAGCTAAAGTTGAAAAGAAATCCTGAGAAGAGATGACAGAGCAACATGAATATGTTTTCTGCAAGCATTCGAGCATTCTTTTATCTAGGATGGCAAGTACCGTCCGGATAGCTCGAAAGAGTACGACTCGTATGTCGTCATCACGCTTATCATTATCACGTTTATCGTTATTATGTTTGTTGTTTCGTTTGTCGTCGTCTCGTTTATCGTCATCAACAAGGATCAGAAAGCGCTTTTATCCATATATAGCAGATGAGCAGTTTACCTTGAGCGAATTTTTCGCTCAATTTCCTCGCTTGTGGAGGAAAGTATATGAGTACGATGCAATGGGACCAGATAGAATACTCTAGTTTATTTTATTGCTTGAAGAGTAGCTTTTTAGGTTATAATCGATACACAAGCAAGGAAGTAACCAAAGATAAAAAGGAACAAGAGGCTAGTGACCACATCCAGGTCGCGAGCTTGCTCCAGAACGTTGTACCGAAATTAGCAACCACCTTAGCGAGCGCTAATCCGACCGCTAGGTACCACGACCTGATAAGAATTAGGGTTTCGACACATCAACTATAAATACCCCGGACCATCCATTGGTACATAACTCTCATTTTTCGTTAATTTTTCCAGACTCCTAACTATCATTAGTTCTCACATTTATCTACAATTGAATTCCCTTTTGGCTCTTTGACACGCTGTCGTTTAGCGTTCAAAATAAATTTATAACCTATTGCCCATCACAGGCGTAGCCAGCGATAAGTATAGGGTCGATCCCACGAGGAGTTGGTGTAGCAATCTCTAATGTCGCGATGTCACTTAAAAGGAATGAGGGTGGTGTAATTATTTTGATCAATATAGGTAATGCTAAAGTAACCTGAAACAAACTCAAAGGAAATATCAAATTATAAAACGAATCTGGCTTGGGCAACAACTTGGTGAAGATGATTAACACTCGGTCATAGGTGCAAAGGTTTTCACTACATGACATGCATCAACCGGTTATAAGAGACATACGTCGTGACCCCATTATCACGCGTCACGCTCACGACGCACCCCTCCAAATCTATCATTTCTGTGTAAAGAAATGCAAGGGACACCCTATGCAAACTATCTAACCCGTAATGCCCACGCACGAGGACACCTCAGTACATGTAAGCCTACATGCAGCTTATGATCTAGATAGACCCGGTATTGGCAAAGGCAGCTGCTAGGACTACTCCAACTCGCCCATACCAGTCGTACTATTTGGGGTGCGGGACACCCGACACCTTAATCTAATTATTAATTGCAACCCTCCCTTGCCCACTATGTTATTCGCGACTAATATACCGAGTTTTGTTAAGTTATATATTGCTCAGGACCTAGTGCTTCGGGAACACACGCATGCAGATCGTAATGCCCTACTTAGACCTCTCGAGTTATATTAATCATGCTTCACTTTATTATACCCAAACTAGATTAAAGACTTAGCCAGACATAAAATAAACAAACATGCAACAGTTAATTGAGACCATCATAAAAGTGAAACAACTTACTATTACTTGAATGAAATAAACGGCGAGCCCAAAGTGCCGCCAACAAACATACGAAAAGCGAATAAAAGTGTTTGCCCCGAAGGCACTTAATGTATGTGGTGGTGATGGTGATTATGCCGAAAGAACTAAAAGCTGCGTGAATGATGATGATAATGATGATGCGCACAAGTCGCGCATTCATCCTATATATATAGGCCAAGAGAGATCGGCGACGGTTATGGCCCATGGGCTGGATAATCCCTTAGGGTTTCCTTGTTGATCAGCGTTGTTTCCTTGCCCAGACGGATTTGAGGTGATCTCCTCCTGATTTTATGGGATTCGGTATCAGTGCGCATCTTTTCCGGATTTTGCGGGATCCATCCTGATCCCGCGTGTCTTGCTAATCACGGGTTGTTCTTTATCTGCATCTCTTGCCCAGCACCTCTCTCTCTGTATTCTCTTTTCCTTCTTCTTCCTTCTCACTTCTCTTGGTTTCGCTCTTCTTCACTTCCGCTCGCCCATTAGCTAACCTTTGAGATTGAACTTGTGCGGTTTGTAAGGAGGTCACGCCATGTAACGGAACAACTATTGGGGTTAGAAGCCCTGGCTGTGAGCGAAGCTCCTTGTGCCCTCGGGATGCAATCGTATCTCAGTTCGTCCGCCAAGCAAGTTTCCACCAGATTGCCTATTTCCGCCTCGCCTTGCCCTCGCAGACAGGTGTGTCCTCCCAGACACAAAACAAAACAAGAAAGACACAAAAGACTCGATCTAGACCTAGAAAAGACACAGAAAAAAGAGCACAAAACATGGGCTCGTCACACGCACACACTTTAAACATGCTTGTCCTCAAGCATGCACGTGTAATTTTCCCAAGACAACAGAAGAAAGAAAAGACACAAAAATAAACACAAAAGGTTAGCACACCTCCACCAGCGGGTTATCTCGTCCAATATAAGCTCATTGGAACAAACTAGTAATTCAAGAAGACTCAATTCAAGCAACGACCATCAAACAAGTCAAAATACAAATTTGAGCATATAGGGCATTTTCCTCACTAACGCCTGCACTCTTGTGTATAGGCTAGTGTATACGCCAGACATCTATCATTTCGACTATGCTATAGTTTCATGTGTCTCTACCATCTCCACCGCTTAGAGAAAGTTCTAAACATTTATCCTTAAGTCTTTTATTTGGTTGTAATGGGCTTAAGACATAGGTGGAGATTTTAGGAACGAGGCTAGGGTCATCATGGACTCGTGTTTGAGGAAATTATTTCGACTTCCATGGATTTCCTTTCGCTTCTTCTTACGGGCATCAAGACAAAGATCTTAGGACTTCACAATATATTTTTTCTTTTTTCAATTCAATTGGTACCTTCTTTATATTGGGCATTTTGCCCAATTCTTTGAAATTTGGGTAACCCCCTTTTTGCCCATTACGAGGCTACCGTTCTTCCTTCTTGTTCGCCTTTCTCTCGTTAGCTCCTAAGTCCAATCGACCGGTAGCTTTTTTCCGTGTTAATTTAAGTGAGTGAAGGAAATTATTAAGCTCATAATGAACAGGGACTAACAATAGGTAGGACATTTTGGCTCAAAGGAGCTATTTGAAAGAAAAATTGCCTAAGTCATCTAAATGTTTTAGCTAAGTCAATGAGGCATCGACATAAGAGTGCACGCAAGTTCTAGCAGAAGCCTAGTGAAGATGTAAAAAAAAACACACAAGAAAGGAAACTGTGTTGATCAAGATACAACATTTTAGGCTCAAAACTCACCATGTGTGCTCAAATTCAATTCGTCATCCTTATTTACATACGGTCATGCTCAAAACAGAATTCCTAATATTACCAGCATTATTCACAACAAGAAAAATACAGGCCAATCAATCCCACCAATTTAAATATGCTAACCGACGCACAAAAACGAGAACCCCTCCCCACTCACACACTTTGCGTTGAGCAAAGTGGGTAAACAAGGAGGGAACACAAACAACAAACAACGAAACAACTGTGAGCAGGTGGCGGCCCCCACTCACACACTTTGCCTTGGGCAAAGTGGGTCAGAGTGGGGACCAACTCTCTTAACTCAGATAAAGCAAAACAGACGCAACCCCTTCCACTCGCACACTTTGCCCTGAGAAAAGTGGGTGAGAAAAGGGGGTTGACCACCAACAACAAACAAAACAAAAACAAAGAAAACAAAAGAAAAAACAACAAACAAAGAAAACAAAAGGGAGGACAACAAGGTCAAGGAGAAGCTGGATACCCGAATCCAGCGTGGGCAAAGTAGGCAAGTAGGGCGTCATGGGTAGCTTTCAGCTGTTCCTCCATCCTGGTCAAGCGGGCTTTTATGTCCTCATCTTCCTCCTGGCTATCTCCGAATCCTTTCCGGCCGATCGAGATCAAGAGGTTGTCTCGTCATCGTATCTGGTTCAAGAAGACTAGTCTGCCGTTCTGGTCATAGTAGATGTCCTTCATTCGTTCCAGCATAGCCATATCAATATACAGCTCGGCTCTGGTTCCAGATCGGTGTTTGCTTCGTCCCAAGATTTCACTTTGTGGACAAGGCGGTACCAAAGTGGGCAAGAGATCCTTTGCTTTGGGTGAGTTAGAATGTCCTTGAAATGGGCACAGCGAAAGCGGCAAAATTCACCTTGTGGCCATGCTCCATGCACCACAAAATAAACAGCTCCTGTTGGGAGACGGAGTTGGTGCTGTCCACCTTGCCGAAAAAACTATAGGACAAGAGGCGATGGCACATCCGCAATGCTTTGCTCTTCAGTTCATTGCCCTTTGCGTATCCTGACTTGAATGTCGTGCCCAGACCAATCGTCAACCATTTTTTGTTCCATTCCTTCCCGGTGTGCTCGGGTATGAAGGTAAAGGCCTCCTTGTACTCCGTGGTTTTCATCTCGAAAACTTCTATCATGCCCAAGATGCAATTGAAATCATTCAGGGAGAACGAGAAGCTACTGCCCATCAGCCTGAATTTTATGCAATCCGTGGTCAGCTTCACCTTGCTAAGATTTTTTACTTCAAGGGTTTGAATGAACTCCCTCACGCCGTGATGTACATCGTCCCGGCCGCCTAAAACGCCCCATCCAATCCTATCGAAATACCTCCTCACTTCATCTTTAACTCCGAGGTTGTCCAACACCTCCATATCAAGCGTCTTGGGCTTCACAATGCCCCTCATCGGTGGTCCCGTGGATGAACTTCGGGGTGGCCTCTCCACGGTCAGGATAGCTTTCCCTCTTGCGGAGGAGGGTGATGCCATCTTGGCGAGTTCACCGTGGTTTTTTTTCGCGATGGTACTTGAACTTCCGACGAGGCATCTTTTTCAACGGTGGTGGTGCCCTCGAAACTTTCTCCACGGGGGTCTCTTCTCTTTGCCCATCTCCCTCCTTCTCTCCGGAGGGTTCCTGTTCGTTACCTTCATCCGAGGCGGATTCCTCTGTCCTAGTTGAGGTTTCCTCCTTTTCCTTCACCGCTTTGACCTTCTTCTTCTTGGGCTTTTCCGTCTTCTCTCTTGTTGGTTCTTTCGACATTTCCGTTATGGGTGAAGGCACCGTCTCCTCGATTATCTTTTCTAAGTCTTCATAGTTCACTGGAGATGGGCTCTTGGGCATCTCGGGAGTGGTAGGGGTTTCAGAGGGGGTGGCCATCTTTGTTTCAGTTTGGTGATCTTCTTTGCTCTGAGGAATCGAAATTTTGTGGTGTTTTTGGCTCTGGTTCTTCGGGTGCTCATTTTTGGGAAGAGAAAAGGGGCTTCTTTCTTAAGGGTTTGATCGTGAGAGAGAGAGAGAAGTTGTAGAGTTGAGGCGACATGGGGGAGAGAGTTAATGATGGAGTGGCTAGGTGATGGGCGGTTACATCATTTCTTCTGACAACCGCCTGTCGCACACTCTAGAGCTTACCCTCTTGCCCACTGAGCTTGTAAGAAAGTGAAGTGTCTCACTTTGCTCACTTCGATCATGATCATAACCTGTCCCTGTAATTGTACCAACACAACACCACACGCAAAACGAAGGCAAAGCCAAAATAAAAAAAACAAATAAAAACATAAAGCAAATTAGAATACCAGGTTGCCTCCCGTCACTTTGTTATCGTCGTGGCTCGACCAGACTTCTTCATTACTCTTCACCGTTGGGGGTTTGCACTTGATGCAGCTCCCGATCTATCTCGTGATGCCCATAGTAAGCCTTCGACTCGCCCATCGACCTTGAAGGTCTTTCTTGTCTTCAAGTCCGCGACCGATACCCATTCGAAAATCGAGTTTTGACTTCATATGGTCCGCACCACTTGCTTGTTAACTTGCCTGACATTAATTTAAATCGAGACTGGTCTAATACCACCAATTTCCCTTGCTTGAATTCCTTGGCTTTGATGAGACGATCGTTGTAATATTCCAAGGAAACGAACGCCTAATTACGGTATTTTAAACCCCGCGAATTGTGGTTTTCCGATATTATTTTTGTAAGACAACGAATCTTGATTTCGATTCGATATCCTAATAACAAATTCTTTATTATATTCACTAAGGATTGTGAATTAAGGATTTAGAATGTCGCAAAATAACTCGACAATATATTTTAACGCCGACACGTATCGCACGCTCATATTTTGTGAAATTTTCTAGCAAAGGAAGCTTGGAATTAATTTCATATTAATTCCTATATTAATGGAATGATATTTATGAAGTAAGTATGAACTTACTACGACCATTTTGAGATGAGTCGATTATTGACGCTTTGAGACGTTAACGCCAACGCCTGAGACGCTTTGAAAATGGTTTAACACCCGAAATTATAATAATTAATTTCCTATTATTATTTTATATAATTACAGTATTATTAAGCATTGAAATCAATTTTTGAGCTATACAAACTCGATAGTGTATATATATATATTTTCGAAACCCTAATTTATTAAACTAGGTTTTTCACATAAAATGATACCATTAAATTATCTTATGCTATTATTTATTATCTAAATCATATATTATGATATATATGAATATATTTAACACGGAATTGACATGAGTATCAATAATAGGCGTGATTTATATTTTTAACCCTATTTTTCTCGCCAATTTCGTGTATGTTCACTATGTGATGATTTAATTATTTTAATGACATGTATTATATATCTATGACCTATACTATGATTAATATATAGTATTAAGGTGTAATAAAATTAAATCCACCTTGAACCCATAGAAGCTCGCCGCCATCATCCTCGAACAAGCACGGATTTTCTTTTTCCATCGCCAATGCACGAGGAGCCTTTTCACTCACTCATGATCACTTAACCCACTAACAAAAAATGCTGCCATTTGTAAGATTGTGTGTGTGTGTGCCGTGTAATAGGAGTGATATAAGGGTAGGACTCTTCCCTTCACCCCATTTTCATTATACCTCTTCCTCCATTTCAACCATTTTGGAACACCAAAATTTCTACTCCTTCTCCCATTCTCTAAAAAGTCGAGAGCTTCCTCCCATTAATCTCAAAATTTTTTTTTCCTTCTCCTCCATTCACCCAAGGTTGATACCCTAGCATTGTTCCTTTCAATCAATACTATTCCAAAGTTAAAACACGGACTAAGTTTCGATTTTCCTCTCCCATTTGTTCGAAATGTCGAGCATATTCATATGTTTATATATGTGTTCTAATGTTCTTATTTTTGAGATTTTGAGTATGTGTGTGCTTGATGATTTTATTTCAAAGATATGAGAATATATGTTTAGAATGAACGCGACATTGTATATGAAATTTTGAATAGATCTAGTGTATATATACGAGTTTCAACCCTTGAGCATGATTAAAATAATTTTCAAAAATGTATAAGATGTTATATGATGAGCGATTATGTCTTAAATATTTTAAGGATGGATTATTGTTCTATGATGTGTTTAGAGTTCATAGTAATTTATTTAGAATTTTGAAAACCCAAATTTATTTCTTTGAAAAGTTCGTAGAGCATATATATATGTATCTTAGTGTATAATTTTATTTTAAGCATACAATGACATATTAATGCTTTAGACCTCGATTACATGTTCTATGAATTTATTAGAATTTTTGAAAACAAAATGCTCGATTAAAAAGACCGAGAGCTATGTAATGTTATATGTTGTGTATGATTTTTATTTTGAACATGCAATGATATATTATTGATCTAGTATATTGATTATGTGTTGTATGATTTTGTTGGAATTTTGGAAATCAAATACTATTTGAAATCAAAAACCAAGGCCTCAGGCTAAGTATGCGATGATTTAATTAGTTTTGATTAATGTTATATTGTTATACTATAGTGTATAAGCATAGTGTATAATTGTTAGAATTTTTGAAATCAACGCCCTTTGAAATCAAATAAACCATGAGCTATTGCTCTTTAAGGTGATGATTCAATTGATTTTGACGAATGTATGATGTTATATTATCAGTACTATAGTATATAAGCATAGTATATAATTGTTGGAATTTTGAAAACCAATTACCTATGAAATTAAAAAACAAGAGCTACATGCTCCATATGGTGATGATTTCAATTAGTTTGGTTGATGTTATGATGTTACAATGTTATAATATAATGTTTGATCATGTTATAATTTAATTAGAATTTTTAAGAATTGTTTGGTATTTATTTCGAAAATACCGTGAGTGTTGTGAATTTATTCTTTGATGTATACATTGTGTATGATGGACTATAGGTTATAATTATGACATATATTAATATTGGGACATTATACTAATCAGATATCAATTTTGGGATTATCGATAATTATTCTATAATTAATGGAATTACCGTGGCATATATATACATATATGTTAATAATGACAAAAAATATCATATGGATGATATTAATTTTATTAATGACCATATTATATAATAATACACTATATTAATTTAGAAAATTTTAGAAAATCATTTGGTAATTTTTATATAATTACCGAGAATTTTCGATGATTTTAAAACCTTTTTAATTCGCTTTAATAATAAATTATATGTATAATAATTATTTTAGACATACTGGATTTTATAAAATTTTATAAACATGAATCACTATAAATCAAACAAACGTTATATTTAATAACGATTAATCGAAAATATATGGTTTAATTATTAAAAAGTTTAATATTTGCGAAAAATATTAATAAGTCCTTCGATTTTACGACAAATCGAGAAATAGGACTTCACGCTTTGGAATCGAATGAAAATCGATTTATTAAACGAAATAGTAAGAATTACTATTCGAAAGTCAAAATTGTCGACTTTTGTCGACTTCATGACTTTAAAGTCAAACGCATTTAATATACGCTCGATAAACACGCTTAATACGCCGTAAGACGTACTAATTAAGCAAGATACCTCATTAGTAAGAAAGGAATTTCAAAAATAAAACCGTTATATCGAGACACGATTTATATACCGCCGAACGCCTAAACCCAAGTGGTTAAACGACATGATCGAACGATCTCAAGAACGAGAACAATTCAATTGAAATACGATTTGAAAGCGATTGAATTCATTGAGGAATTCACCACATCGATTTTGAATATCGAAGTTTATCTTAGACTTTGAGAAGTCTCGAGAAACTCGAGCGACGTACTCAAAATATCGCCATGCGTAGCGGTGTGGACGAGAACGAGACGACCGGACATTGACGAGCAAACAAACCTAGGACTCAAATTAAGACGAACCATAGTCCGTGGGCTTTTTTTCAAACAAAACGTGACTTTGCCGTTTTTCAAACCGAATTCAATTGCAATACTTATTTTTAATCGCTGATAATCGCTTACAAGATTACCGCCAAAATTGTTCTGCTTGTGTATGTATCCTATCCGCTATGAATGGTGTGAATGATGGAATAACATGATGATATGAATGTTATTTTGCCGGGTCGCGCCCAACCTTTTATGAAATCGATATCGGTCCTATGCCGGAGGACGACGCTCGGCTGTAGCTAACGTGGTACACCCGAATGCGACCGTAGTCAGATGGGTCGGCAGGTCACGGCATCGTAGAAGGGAGGCCTCCTTTCGACGCTTGATCTTTGATGTTACGATGAAATGAGAATATGGGATACGGATCATACACACCAAGAAAATGTCGCTGCGACTTTTACGAACCTGAATATTTTAGTAAGCACGCGCATTTCAACTAAAACCCTCGTGACTTACCATGATATCGGCAAGTAATTCAACTATGAAAATGTTTTCGCATGAGTCCACCGAGTGCTTTTCTCGCACTCACCGCATGTTTGTTTTAAATGTGCAGCTGAGCTCATGATGGTGATGGAGGAAGTGTTGATGAGTCCAAAGTCCTCGATCGTTGTTGTTAAGAATTTTGTTTCACCTCAATACATATCATCATATATGTATTCACACACTTTCCGCCGCAATCTCTCGAACTCTTTATGTTATGTTTACTATTATGAACTATTGAGGTCCACCGGATCATTGTTAAATCTTTGGGTCCGATGGCCTAAATCACTGGATTGTTTTGACATCGCCTAATGTTATGATCAAGCATGTTAGTTTACTTTGATATGTACCTTTATATTAGCTTCGTGACCCCAGATACTATTCCTAGTATCAGTTCACCCTCCAATCCGGGTCATCCGGGACGGGGGCGTGACAGTCGTGTGCCTTCTTTAATCTTTCTTTGTATAGAACGGCATTGCCATAGGCCTCTAGCCTTATCTCCTCTAGCTCTTGAAGTTGAAGTTTTCTAGCTTGGCCATCACGGTCCCAATCAAAGTTGAGCTTGTTTACTGCCCAAAATGTCTTGTGCTCTAGTTCTACTGGTAGGTGACACATCTTGCCAAACATAATTCGGTACGGTGACATGCCCAAGGGGGTCTTGTATGCAGTTCTGTACGCCCATAGCGCGTCGTCAATACGAGTGCTCCAGTCCTTACCTGTAGGTCCCACTACATTCCTCAATATGGTCTTAATGATTCTCGTTGACAACTCGCTGGCCCATCGGCTCTGGATGGTAGTCGTGGTTACCCGGCGGTTACACCGTATTTTTGAATAATTTTGCAATAGTGGTGTTGCGTAAATGGGTTCCTTGATCGCTGATAATTACCTTGGGCGCCAACTCGTTGAATATATTAGCTTTGAGAAAAGCCAAACCACCCTCGAGTCATTGGTGGCACTTGCCTGGCCTCAACCCATTTCAAACATAGTCCACCGCAAGGTGATGTATGCCGCCTCGAGCTCTGTGAATGGTCCCATAAAGTCCATCCCCATACATCAAAGATTTCGACGGGTGATAGGTATCATGGGCATCTCATTTCTCCTCGTGATATTTCCTTCCTGCTGACACTCTTACATTGCTTACATAGCTCATAAGCATCCTTGAATATCGTGGGCCGAAGAACTGCTTGTCAACACCTTCCTCGCTTCTCTTGTGCCCAAAGTCAAGTGGACGACATATGTTAACCCTCGCCCGAGGATCCATCTTGGTGTTTAATTCACCATACATTGATTATATTCCTATCATGCGCCTATATAATTAATTGCAACACGTAGGGGTTTTCTCGTGTTTACCTTCGATCCGCTTCGGTCGAACGGAAAGAACGGATCGAGACTCGTGCTTTGATCTTCTGGATCGTATCCCTGCTACCCAATCTCCAACGCCGAGTGAGGACGATCTATGGAGAATGCACCAAAATCACCCAATACTCTACAAACTCTCGAAAATCTCTCCCAAGCCTCGTTGGAATTCTCGAAAATATGAGGATAAATGTGAGCATTAACCTCAGACTTTATCTCATACCTTATATTTATAATGCACTACCTTAATCCCATATGGAAATTACCATAATCCTATATGGAAATTACTATAATCCCATATGGAAATTACCATAATTTTTATGGAAATTACCATACTCCCGTGATTATTACCATACTCTCGTGATTATTACCATAATCTTATATGGAAAGGATATATGCATATACCATAAATATAATAATATCCTTGTGGGATAAAGAGAATAAAATCTTGCCATAGAGAGCTACATAGGGGTGCCGATTTTCCTCATTACGGGCCCGACGGGCCACCTGTGGATCAAATGCAAGGAATAAAGATGGCCTCAAATAAATTAATTATCTTATGTTCAGCCCGTAACATAAATTAATTTATAAACATTCGATCATGCCACTAGAGAAAGAATGTCGACTTTCCTTTATTACCGATGGTGAGCCGGGCTTGCACTTAGACATTACGAATCCTCGATTTAAGATATCGAACGCCCATTAATTATTTATAGATTCGATCGCTTAAAATAATTAATAACTTCATTTCTTAAGTAGTACCACTCAACCTTATTATTGTACTTGAGCTAACTCAACCCGCAGGGTTTAGTACAATAAACCTTTGAGCTCCTTAAGGGACGCCATCATCCTAAACGGATACGGTGACTGATACTGATAACTAGCGTGATATACAAGCACCGCCACCACCCAAAATGCGGAGAATCTTGGTTAGAACATATAACCTCACCCATAACAAGTCAAAGTGATGGTCAAGAACTCATACTCACCTAATACCTTATCGAGGTTTAGATCATCGAAGTCACCGAGATCTTGGTTCTTCACGACGGTCGATAGAAGAACACATCTCACCGTGATCCTTCAATACGCCGAGACGCACAAAGATAGACAAGCAACTAAGTCAAGTCACTTCTTATCTATATCTGCAGCCTAAACCGACAACTCGTCCTTAAGTTGTTCTCACCGGTGAAACTTTTATATCTCATTAAGCTTCGACCAATCATACGCACTCGTGATCTTCTACACATCGTATGATCTAACTTATATATGAGATAAGGGGACATGATATATGCAATCAAGTATTCAATCTGGATAGGAGATTGTAATAGTGGTAACAGGAAACATTGTATACAAGCTCAACCAAACTGCTTTCAGTATACAAATCCAACAATCTCCCACTTATACTAAAGCAAACTTTTAGTATACAATGTGTCTCTCTACTAGCTATTACACACAACCATCACTTTGCTTCTCCCACTTATACAAAAGTTTCCTTTCTAAGTGGGTGCCATCTAGCGCAATTCAAGCCCTCTAACGTCCCCGACGTAGACTTATTGCGGCAGTCTTTAGTGAATGGATCCGCTAGGTTATCCATCGTATCAATCTTTGCAATCAAGACGCCCCTCGCCTAACGATTTCTCGATGACATGGTACTTTCTCTATGTGTTTGGTCGCTTCAGGGTTCGTGGTTCCTTCGAGTTTGCCATTGCACCGAAAGTTATCACAAAGAAACTATGATACTCTTGGGCAAACCAGTACCACATCTAGATCCACGAGGTAGTTCTTGAACCATACAGCCCCTTTAGCACCCCAAGCCGCTACATATTCGCTTCCATGGTAGAGTCCGCAATGCATCGCCGCTTGCACTGTCAGATACGGTTCCACCTCCCAAGGTAAACACATAGTTTGAGGTGACTTTTCTCATCACGGCCACTTGGAAACCGAGTCTCAGATAACCCAAAGGCATTAGACTATCTCGCATGGTAAACCAGCCTATAATCTCGAGTCCTTTTCGTGTACTTGAGTATATGCTTTATCGCATCCCAATGTGCTTGTTCAGTTTAGATCGATATCTAGTCGCTATGTCTACCGTGATAGCGTATATCGGCTCGTGCATAGCATTGCATGCATACGAGACTTCCTACGGCGAAACGTAGGAACTTGTCTCATTTCCTTTATCTCCTTTGCGTCACAAGGATCGCCTTTAGATAAAGGAACGCCATGTCTGAAAGGTAGCAATCCTTTATAGGCGGTCTCAGATACTAAAATGAGTAATCACAAGATCAATGTAAGACGCCCGAGATAAGCTCAACATTTTCTCTTGCGATCTCGGTAAACCTTGATCCCAAGAATGTACGCGCATCTCCTTAGTCTTTCATTTGAAACCGATCGATTACCAACTCTTTACGCCCGATAACAACTTCACATTGTCGCCAACAGAAGAATGTCATCTACGTAAAGTGCAAGAAATACCACATTACCGCTGACATCACAACTCGCTAGCAACCGGATAAATCCATGGACTTTACCACCTCGCCTAAACGTAAGTTCTATGATCTTGCATCATTGTCTTATATCGCCGCTGTTCGCCCATGGATCGATTATTGCCTCGTTTTTCCTCGACTAAACCAAGATTCTCCCATCAACATAAATCGCCGGGTCGACGAACAACCCTCCCACTACGACGAGGTGCTATGTACACAATGACAACGGTGGGTGCATTAACTTGTGGTTCTCATCTCGCACAACTTGTCGGGTAGGTACCACTTGTACGGTCGGTATCTCCAAAGGAACTCGACCCACTTCAATTTCTTTCAAGTATCCGTGTCGATCCCTCCCACTAGACACCTACATCTCGCACTTTGGTCTAATCGTGGTGGAATACGATCATCTTCTAAATTCAAGAATGATTTCAACTTTGGATTTATGATTCTTCATATAATCCTCTTCTAAGAATCGGACATTAGTGCTAATAATGACCTTCTCGATCCTTAGACTATAGAATAAACCATCTTCGCTCCTCTAGATAGCCAATAAATGCCTTATACGATCTAGCTCCAACTTGTCGCCCTTCTTGTTCAAAGACATGTGTCGGATCGCCCATATCCTTATGTGGTTTAAACTAGGCATACCAAACCACAACTCGAAAGCGGGTCTTTTTCGATCGACTTGATGGTACTAGATTTAGCAAGTATGCCGCTTTTTAAGGCATACCCCGTAACTAAATAGGCAATGTTGCATAGCTCATCATTGATCTAACCATTTCAAAAGAGTCCTATTTCTTCGCCTCCGACACACCATTTTGTTGTAGGTGCCCTGTGAAGTGCGCCGAGGTAATCCCACACTTCACTAGATAGTCCATAAACTCACATCGAGGTATTCGCCACCGCGATCAGACCGCAGCGACTTGATACTGCATCAAGCTTCGCTCCACTTCCGCCTTAAACTCTTTGAATTTCAAAGCATTCGTGACTTCATGAAGCAGTATACGTATCCGCACCTTAAGTAATCGCCAATGAAAGTGACAAAATACTGCATTCTCCACGAGCTTGTGTGGACATTGGTCCACACAGTCGAATGAACTAGCTCCAACATTTCTTCGCTCTATAACCCTTCGCTGAGGGTCCGTCGACATCTCACCTTCTATACAGATTCGCAGATCGGGAACCGAGTAACCGTGAGATTACCCAACGCCCATTCTTAGCCGCCTTGGATCCTATTTAGATTGATGTGACCTAATCTAAGATGCCAGAGAAAGTGGTGTCATCTTGCTAAGAAACCTTTCTTTTTAGGTTTGATGAAGATGCAACATAGTTATAGGTATTATGTTTTTCTAAATAGTATAAAGCTTAATTATATAATGTGCCTACACGTATAATTTCGCTATTTCATGATAGAAACACCATTATAAAAATAACAAAGATATCCATGAGTAAATACTCAAATGTAAACAAGGTTCCACCGAAATCCGCACATATAAAACGCCTTTCAAAACTAAAACTGTTGTCCTAAAACATAAAGTAACATCTCCGATCAGAACGGTCTCGACTTTCGCCGTGTTGCCCATGGAGATCGTTATCTCGCCATCACCCAGCCTCCCTGTCCATAGAACCCCGCAAGGTGTAACAAACATGATCACCTTACCGTGTCTACTACCCAAGAATGGGTAGAACAAGTTGCTAAACATGTTCACATTAAAGCAAACGGCGACTGAGCCTTGAGCATAGGGCACTTAGCCTTCCAATGCCCGCCCACCGCACTTGAAGCACTTGCCCTTCTCCTTCGCTTCTTCACCGGTAGAGCTCTTTGATTACTTCCCACTTTTCTTTAGCCTTAGCATCTCTCGAATTCCACTTTTCCTTTTTATCTTCGATAAAGCGTTGGTTTTCTTTGAGGTGCATACTAAAGATCTGCACCTTTGCCCATTTTATGCTCTTCCGCTACAAGATCCTCTCAGAATGAATCTAGAGTATAACTCTTATCATAAAGGATCGCTTTATAACGGAAGTCATCAAAAGACTTTGGCAAAGTGTTGAGGATCATATAGATTCCGACTACGCCATCAATAAATCCTCCAACCAACCTCGAGCCTCCAAGAGATTGATCATTTGCTTTACATGGTCATGCAATCCAATCGCTTTCATTGAACTCGACATTATTGATTTTGTCAAATTATGACAAGCGATTCTGCTCGACCTCATACGACTTCATAAGACTTAGCCATATCATGGTCGATCTTCCATCTCTTGATGCTAGAGTTGCAAGGACTCGCACATGGTGACCAAAAGAAGACACTTTGCCATTCTATTTGATTTGTCCCATTTCGTGGCTCCTCGCGCCTCATCAAAGATGATGAATCGCCTAGAGGATTGGGACGTGTAGTGAGTACAAATAAATTTTCTTCCGCAAAGAAGAACATTCTCAATGTTTCGCTTCCACCGATAAAATTCGGACCGATAAGGGATTTTAAAGAGCATATTGAAAAACGTGTAAGAGACATATCCGAAAAGATAATGTAAACACATAAGCATACGATGGCATATAATTCGTAACAATAATATTGTAACCTTTGATAAAAAATATTAATTGAAACCTCCAATCGCCCAAGGAATTCCACATGCAAGCCACGCTGCGGACGCTACACATGAACCCCCGACTGCACTAAAATATACCTTTTAGTCGCTTAATTTCAATCCATGTCAACTTATCCTTATGACAAATGAAATTAACGATCGACCTTACTGACCACATCACTATCGCAAGAAGGACTTCATGGAAGTTGTACTTGAGGTGATGTCTACAATGACCACAATTTTAACAAAGCAGAAATGAATTCTTAGAATTGGTATACCACCGGACCATACCGCCCAATTCAAATTCTTTGTTATCTCATTTTATATCTATCTCTAGAGAACTTATGAAAATCGCACATGCAAGCCATGCGTGTGATCGCTACACATGAAACTCCCACTTCTCAATAGATTTAAAAGTTTTATTTAGAAATCTCATCTAACAAACTTATGATAAACAATGCAAGCAAGCCACGCTGTGGACATTTACTCACAAAGCGCCTCACTTTGTTTAGAGATCAAAAGTGGAGGTCTTGACATTTTAATTTGAAAATTAATTTGTCGGGTTGTTTGCTTAGTCTTTTATTCAAAAGGTTTGTCCATGCATCACGTAATCCTAGCATGCTTTTCTATAGAACTCAACATGTAAAACAAAGCTCGCAGAATTCTAAAATATGCTTGATAAACGCGATAAACCTAGCATGCTTACTATGCGCATCCAATTACGTAAAACACATAAAGGTTTGTCAACGTAATATAAACATACATAGCATGCTACCGCATAATTTAAACATCCACGATATGCACATGAACGATAAAAATAAAATAAAACGCTCATCGCGCTCAATCGTGAAACCTCGACATTTAAATCTAATCTATTACATAGATTTACAAAGTACGTAATTAAACTTCAAACGGGCCTCGCGGCACCCGGCACGGACCGGATTCAACAATGGGCCTCGCGCACGGGCACGGACCGAAAACTGATTGGCCGAAAACGGTCCGGGCCGGGTCGGCCTAATCAGCTGCCGGGCCGCGCAGGGCAAGGCCCAACGGCCCACTTCATCGCCGCCGCCGCCGCGTGTCCTCGCGGCTACCTCGCGGTCGCACGCGATCGCGACCCGCCGAAAGCACGCCGCGCTGCTACGCCCGAGCGCCAACATCCGCCGAGGATGTCTTCGCCAGCCGGCCGAAACTCGCGATCGCGAGGCTCGCGGTTGCCGGGTTTCTCACGCGCCAACGCGCGCCTGCCGCCCGCTAGTTCGCCGCCGCCGCTGCTTCGCGTCAGATCTCGTGACCACCGCCGCCGAGTGGCGCCAGGATCTCGCGCGAACGCATGCCCGCCGCCGCGCCTCGCGATCGCCTCGCGATCGCGAGGCTCGCCATGAGATACCGCCCGTGGACCGCCGAGACCTGCTTTTCCCTCGTCATTTCGCTTCTTCGCTCTTTCGCTTCGTTTTCTTTACGATAAGATTTACGTAATAAAATCTAATCTAACCACGGATTTTCTCGTGGTGTAAAACAAAACCCAAAATAATAAACGAGCCACGATGAACGCATGCATCCACAATTAATAAAACGCACGTAATAATCAAACGTGAATTAATCCAACAGAGCCAAGATTCCGATCCCGTGCTCGATACCAATCAAGGGATGACATATGTTAACCCTCGCCCGAGGATCCATCTGGTGTTTAATTCACCATACATTGATTATATTCCTAGTATGCATCTATATAATTAATTGCAACACGTAGGGTTTTCTCGTGTTTACCTTTGATCCGCTTCTGGTCGAACGGAAAGAACGGATCGAGACTCGTGCTTTGATCTTCCGGATCAGATCCCTGCTACCCAATCTCCAACGCCGAGTGAGGACGATCTATGGAGAATGCACCGAAAATCACCCAATACTCTCTACAAACTCTCGAAAATCTCTCCCAAGCCTCGTTGGAATTCTCGAAAATACGAGGATAAATGTGAGCATTAACCTAGACTTTATCTCATACCTTATATTTATAATGCACTACCTTAATCCCATATGGAAATTACCATAATCCTATATGGAAATTACCATAATCCCATATGGAAATTACCATAATTTTTATGGAAATTACCATACTCCCGTGATTATTACCATACTCTCGTGATTATTTCCATACTCGTGATTATTACCATAATCTTATATGGAAAGGATCTATGCATATACCATAAATATAATAATATCCTTGTGGGATAAAGAGAATAAAATCTTGCCATAGAGAGCTACATAGGGGTGCCGATTTTCCTCAAGGTTACGGGTCTGGACGGGCCACCAGTGGATCAAATGCAAGGAATAAAGACGGGCCTCAAATAAATTAATTATCTTATGTTCAGCCCGTAACTTAAATTAATTTATAAACATTCGATCATGCCACTAGAGAAAGAATGTCGACTTACCCTTTATTACCGATGGTGAGCCGGGCTTACACTTAGACATTACGAATCCCTCAGATTTAAGATATCGAACGTCCATTAATTATTTATAGCATTCGATCGCTAAAATAATTAATAACTTCATTTCCTTAAGTAGTACCACTCAACCTTATTATTGTACTTGAGCTAACTCAACCCGCAGGGTTTAGTACAATAAACCTTTGAGCTCCTTAAGGGACGCCATCATCCTAAACGGATACGTGACTGATATGATAACTAGCGTGATATACAAGCACCGCCACCACCCAAAATGCGGAGAATCTGGTTAGAACATATAACCCTCACCCATAACAAGTCAAAGTGATGGTCAAGAACTCATACTCACCTAATACCTTATCGAGGTTTAGATCATCGTAAGTCACCGAGATCTTGGTTCTTCACGACGGTCGATAGAAGAACACATCTCATCGTGATCCTTCAATACGCCGTAGACGCATCAAAGATAGACAAGCAACTAAGTCAAGTCACTTCTTATCTATATCGCAGCCTCAAACCGACAACTCGTCCTTAAGTTGTCTCACCGTGAAACTTTTTATATCTCATTAAGCTTGACCAATCATACGCACTTCGTGATCTTCTACACATCGTATGATCTAACTTATATATGAGATAAGGGACATGATATATGCAATCAAGTATTCAATTCGGATAGAGATTGTAATAGTGGTAACAGAAACATCAGATATAAGCTCAACCAAACCGCTTTCAAGATACAAATCCAACAAAAGTGACCTCCACATTCTTTGGAGTGGCAGTGATTCAGGATGTCTTTGATCTCATTTTCGGGCACGCACCGTCGCAGGACTTGGTCGGCACACTTTTTCCATAAGTAGGGATCATCCCATATGTAGGCACGACAGTCTGCTTTGATCTTGTTTCTTTGATATGTAGTGAGCCCAATAGGGAGTTCTCCAGTGGTTTTGTAATTCACCACGTTTGCATACCATGCCCTGAATGAAGTATAGATGTTCTTCAGGGAAAGTCTCCGCAATGGGCATGTGGTCTTCCTCTCGTAATCCTACTCAAATGGTCGGCCACAAGGTTTTGTGCTCCACTTGTCTTTGATTTCTACATCGAACTCTTGAGAAGTTAGGATCCATCCGATCGGGCCGTGGCTTTGACTCCTTCTCGCCATCGTGTATCTCAGTAAGGCAGGATCGTGTAGACGATTATCTCGCCCCGATTAGGTATGATCAAAATTTTTCAAAGACAAAGACGACCGCCAAGAGCTCTTTCTACAGTCAGAGTTGCATTGGGCGCATTGAGAGTTCTCGAGGCATAGTATATAGCATGACTTTCTTTTCTCTTCGTTGTCCCAAGACGGCTCCCACAAATGCAATTCGCCAGCATCACACATAACTTCAAACGGCATGCCCCAATCAAATGGATGATCGTGTTTAGATTGTTGTTCTTCGAGTGTCAAAAGCCATCTTACACTCTTCATTGAATTCCCATGGTACATCATTCTCAAGTAGTTGTGTCATGGGTCAAGCGATCTTTGCAAAGTCCTTCACAAATCTTCAGAGAATCCAAATAGTGCCAAGGAAACCTCGCACTGCTTTTCATCGAGGTCGGATAGGTAATTTGGCAATGATCTCTACTTTAGCTTTATCTACTTCTATTCCTCTTTCGACACCACGTGCCCAAGAACAATCCTTTCGTACTATGAAATGACATTTCATAATTGAGGATCAAATTTTTCGACATCTCTCGTAGGACTACCTCCAAATTGGCCAAGCACTCGAATGATTCCCCGTAGACGGTAAAGTCGTCCATAAAGACCTCGATGCATTTCTCCAATAGGTCTCGAGAAGATGCTCATCATACATTGTCGAAATGTCCCTCGGCATTACATGTCAAAGGCATTCTTCTATGTGCAAATTTCCGAATGTGCATGTGAAAGTGGTTTTATCCAGATCACCTGGCAACCCAGATCCGCATGTAGCCCGAGTATCCGCCTAAAAACAAAAGAATTTGTTTCAGCTAACCTTTCCAAAGATCTCGTCAATGAAAGGTAATGGAAGTGATCTTTCGGTTACCGTGTTGAGCTGATAGTCAATACACATTCTCCAACATGTTTGGAGTCTCGCTGGGACACTACAAGAATTTTGCTCATGACCACGCACATTAGTACTAAAGTGGTCTATTATGACATAGACAACGGGTGGTGAAACGCGGGTCTATAACCATATTTTTAACGGTTATAGACCACTGGCCAGAGAACCGTGGGTCTATTAGCGTTTTTTCATACGATAGACCACGATGCCCTTACCGCATGGTCTATTAGCGATAACTTTATTAACCACGGCTTTTTCCGCCGCTCAACATCCACGCCGATTAAATACCACTGCTTAGGCCGCGTGGTCTTTCGCCACTTAGCCATGTGGTCTTTTAGCCCATCTTCACGCCTTAGCTAATTTTTTTACTCACACTTAATTAATTGGGAAATTTGGCCCTAATTTTTCAAACCCTCCCTCCCTCTCTTTCTCTCACACCGAGATGCACTAGTTACATTACGTATCACGCCATGGTGAGCACTGCTTAGTCGGCACCGCCTCTCCAAAGAAAACAAAATAAAGAGGAAAGGTGAATAAAGAGTCTGTCTCACCGTAAAATCCTTTCAACAAAATTAAAGGTGACTATTATGGTCTCGTAATCGGCACCGATACTCGAATTCAAATTTATCGAGATTGGTACCCGACACCCAAAATCGGTATACTGGTCGGATCGAGTAGTGTACAATTATATTATCGGCATCGGTATACCTGTTTGCAATCGGGTATACCCAATACCCGAATTATTATATAAAATCATATATATATATACCCGAATTTATATATTTAATATAAATTCATTATATATATAATATTATATATATATATACATACCGAATTATAATTATATATATATATATATATATATATATATATATATAAAACAGGCCTTAAGAAAAAAATTAGAATCAGAGCTATCGAGAATCAAACCCAGACAAAGATGGCATGGTAAAGGCCGAGTCCAACGCTGAAACCAAGAGGCTAAGTCATCACTCAATATAGAAAGGTTAATTTTATAAATAATGGGTATTAGGGTATCCGACACCGACTCGCTTACCCGAGTCGGTATTCGGCACCACTAAAAATCAGGTCGGGTCAGTTTTATATTTTCAGAGAATCGAGTTGGATATCCGATTTTTTCTGTAGGGTACCGACCTGCACTCAATAGTCACCCCTAAACAAAATGCTGTTTTCCTACTTACAACTCACTACTTCGGTGCTGCTGTTCTCTCTCTCTCTTTCTTTCCTCTCTCTTGTGTGAACCAAACACCCCTTTCGCTATTTGGGTTTTTCTTCAAACTTGTTTCTTTGCTCATGGTGACAGTGGCACCACATCTTCTCGGAACATGGCCTCTCCTCCCAAAAGGTCAGTCTTTCTTTCTTTTTCTTTTTTTTCTGTTTGTATTCTCATTATGATTTTACCTGTGTTGGTCTCACTTTTGTGAAAAGATGATTTTTTTTGGCTGCCCTCGATTTGTTTCATCGGTATTTCTTTTCTTGTTAATTTTTTTTGTCTTTTTGTCTTCTCTGTATTGTTTCATACAATTTTGTTCATGGGAGATGAAAATCTGCAAGAAAGTGATGCTTCTGTTGCATTTTGTTTACTACTTTAACCTATTTAAGATCCCATTCTTTTTTTGGATTTGTCAATTTCCTAATTTTGCTGATAGAAATGTTTCTGCATGTGTATACAGTTAAGAGATTTAGTGTGTATTCAAGAATTTGAACTAAAGCAACGTCTGATTAGTCTTTTAACCACAGGTAAAAGCAAAAGCCAAATTTTATGAATGTCACTAGAAATCTATAGCTTCCTCAAAGGTCAAGCTACTTTTTCGCTACCATAATCTTTTTGTGCATGACTTCCTCAAAGATTCTGCTCAGATTTGTGATTAAGCTTGTGGAATCAACTTCTATCAAAAAATGGTTAGCAGATGTGGTAACCCATTGTTTTGTTTTGGTACGTTTGCATGAAGAATTTAAATTGGAGGAACAGCCCTCTAATAATGTCCCATTGTGGTTCCAAAGGTTCTCCTATTAATATCTGCCAGATGATTGCTTGCGTGGGTCAGCAATCTGTAGGAGGTCATAGAGCTCCCAATGGGTTTGTTGATAGAACACTGCCTCATTTTGAAAGAGGAGCAAAAGACCCAGATGTATGCAACTCTTTCACTAGCTTATTGTTTATAATTTTATCTGTGCTTTCCAATAGGAGTTGGACCAATTGTTGCTTTGGAGATGCATACGTACCGCTATATTATTGGTTCACTTAGGTTGAGTGGATTGGAGGTGTAGACCCCTATGCATTTTCTACTAAGTCAATTGAAGTTTAAATTCCTTCCATATCCAAGCCCAGAGAAATCTAATTGGTAATTTGCTGAAGAGAGTTTAGAAAGAAAATATTATATACTATCATTATTATTTTAAATCCTTGGGGTCTGTTACTATTTTAAACCTTAAATCTTAATTATTTGCAGTCCTTGAACTCTGGATCTTTCCATGGAATCCAATCTGAAATCATCTCTATTTTTCAATCGAAGCGTACCTTTGTATTCCTAGTGAAAAAGACAGACTACATGAGTGTGAGAGAGAGAAGGGGGGTTAGCTGTGCATCATATGTTATACGAGGAAGATATGAGTCACTTATTTAGTGATCTTATAAAGAGAATTCTGTGTCCTTGTGAATACTTTGATTTTTCTTCTACGCTCTAGGATTTGCCTCCAATATCTTCGTGCATGTATTTATTCATCCACTTTTAGTGTTCGCCTATATTTACTCGCAGTATATTCCACTAATATAAAAGATACTTTTGGGTACCAATTGCACGATACTGAAGTCTCAGTATCTAAGATTTTCTGTCAAGTTCTTGGTTGGAGACTAGGCGTGCATCATCTCTTGCTTATTCACTTCGAGTAATGCTGACTTTTGCATTGCAGATTGATGTGATCAAGTTATCCTTAATATGTCTAACATGCATTTTTAATTGGAGAAATACCTTGCACACTTGCTAAACTTCATCTTATGCTTAATGTCAGGCTAAGGGCTTCGTTCAAAATTCCTTTTATACTGGTTTATCTGCAACTGAATTTTTTTTCCACACCATGGGGGGCAGAGAAGGTCTTGTGGATTCTTTATCTTGTGGTATTAACCCAGAAAAGGAAATTATCTTTTCCTTTTCTGGGTTAAGTTTATTTGTTGATGGATATTTGTAGCTTTTCAATACAATGACTATAATTCAGTTCACATTTATTTTTGTGCTGAATTCAAATACCAACTTGACTTCGGAATACCAGGTTTATCCACCTATGGTGCTAAAAACCATGGCAGCTAAGTTACCCACAAAAGGGATTGGTTATCTTGTTACTCCAACAGCTTACTACAATAAAAGTAAGGATAAGAGAATGGGAGTTACTGTGTAAGAAATGATGTTGGACTTTGAGAAACAGTTGGCTGAGATGAATGCAATCATGGCTGAGATGCATGAAAAGATGAATGAAAAAATGTCAGAGTTCAAGGATCTGATATTGAAGAAAGAAAATGGAGAGAATGAGCGTATCAAGAATGATGTTGAAGGGAAAGATAGTTGCTCAGTCAAGAAACCGAATAGGAAGTATGCTTATGATTCGGATAATGTGGAAGAAGTTCATATTGGTAATGCCTCACACGTTAAGTATGTTTAAGATTGTTCTAATTATAATCTAGAAAATTGTTGATATTAATTATTATGTTATGGAAATTTGTAGGCACTTATATAAGGAATGTAAGAATGCAAACCTTCTTGATAGATTTCGGTTTGTTAACCCATATGAGATATCACACAATCCAAAGGTTGATCAGACAACGAAGTCAAGTATCATAGGTAAAAGGTTGATTGGTACACGAGCTAAGCAACTTGTTTTGATGCCATGCAACGTCGGGTATGTGAAAATAATAGATTTATACGTAGTTAATACGCCATTATACATTGTACTTTGTGAAGCTTAATTACATATATTCTTCTTAGTTGGCATTGGATTCTTTTGGTGATCGATCCTCATATTGAGACCATATATGTGATGGATCCTTTAAGTGATGAAGGTCATGTGGAGGAGTACAAGTCTATCATGGAAACGTAAGTTTGTTTATATTGAGGTTTTACTTATTGTATGTGTTTTGTATCATAATCCACTATATATATGTTTTGCGGGCCCAAAATGTTCAATATGAGCATAAGAAAGAGAGGAGATGTAATATCTTGTGGGAAATGGTCAAGGTATGAAACACTCGCCATAACACTTAATTATGAAATTTTTTGTCGTTTAAAATGTACATAACTCTAATTATGCATTTCACATAGTGTCAAGAACAACCTGATGGAAGGCAATGTAGATTCTATGTCATACGCTATATGAGAGATATTATTGAGGGTTATGGTTTGGATAACACCATTGCAATTCCTACTATGGTAATCATAAAGTGACATTTTAATCCATAATTTTCTAAATACTAATTCTTTACTTTTTACTAATAGAATGTTTATTTTTTTTAATAGTTTTCTAACGGCTTTTACTCAAAAAAGAAATCGATGAAGTCCGATAGAGTGGTCCGAGTTAGTCACGATTCTACGGTGGTCGATTTATGGTAAGTTTCATACTTTTGTTGAACATAATGATTTTGATGTACTAAATTTTATTTCTTACCATTTTACATCTTATTCTAATAATGTAGATGAGATCAAGTTAGATGATTGATGTTGTTGAAGCAAAGATGGTGAAATGTTGAAGATGGTGAAGTTAATTTTGTTTTTTTGATGAATTTTAGTAGCTAGTTAGAAAATATTTGTTGTTGAAGACGGTGAATGGATATTTTGGATAAATTTTAGTAGCTAGTTAGAAAATACTTGTAGCTAGTTAGAAAATACATATAGATTGAGAATTTTCCTGATATAACGCTTTGAATGCTTATGAAATGTGTACCTTGATTTTGATATAAATATTGTGAGAAATATTTTATATCTATTTTGGATTATTATTTTTAATTAGCGTAAACATGCATTCAAATTATGAAACAGTATTAAATAAATAATAAAATAAAAAAATATATTATTCGCTTATAGACCACGGAAAATGCGCGTGGTCTATTCAGCTATAGACCACGGTGAAAACCGCGTGGTCTATAATGTCATAGACGACGGGAAAGGCCGTGGTTCACCTTCGTGTGGCCCGTTGTCTATAACATTATAGACCACGCGGTTTTCACCGTGGTCTATAACCCAATAGACCACGGGAAATCGCGTGGTCTATAGCCGCACGTAATAGACTACACCTTGAGACCATGCGGATTTTGAAATAGACCGTGGCATTCCCCGTGGTCTATTAGCAAAATTCTGTAGTGGGATCGCCTCCTTTCGCTTTTCACCACCCGAATGCCCCGACTTCTTGGGCACGACGTACCGGGCTGACCCATTTACCGTCTCGACACGGGATATATGATGCCTAAGTCGAGAAGCTTCAAGATCTCCTTCATAACTACCTCCTTCATAGCCGGGTTTAACTTCCTTGTTGATCGCGCATCGCTTTGGCTTCTTCTTCAATTAAAATATTGTGAACGATATGGATGGGCCGATGCCCTTGATGTCGGCCAATGTCCATCCAATAGCTTCCTTGTATTGCCCAATAACATTCTTCACGCCTCCTCCCGATTCGACTAAGTTTAGCATTGATGATCACGGGCAAGGTGTCGTCCTTCCCTAGAAATATATACTCAAGTGGTGAGGAAGAGTCTTTAGCTCGAGTTTGGGAGCTCTCATAAGGGATGGAACGAGCTTTTCTTCTTCCTTCACTTGGGCATGTTCTCGCATATTGACCACTGAGTCCTCTGCTCGCTCCGCAATAAAGCAGGCCTCCCGACATTGTCCGTAAGTCGCTTCTTCGTGAGTGTCTTCCTCCTTAAGTCCACTTTGAATGGTCGCATCCGGAGGGTCTTGCAAACCTATCTCGGCGTGATGTCTCCCACCACGGGTTCAATGTGATCGATGAATTCCACGACTTCAATATCAATCGGATGCTCCACGGCCTGAAGATGTTGAAGGTCACCGCTCACCGTCAATTCACGTGATAACTTGTCCATGTCGCAATCAACTCGGTTCGGCCGCCTTCATGAATGGTCGCCCAATAACATAACCGAGGATTTGTTACCCATCGCGCCCATATCCGTAACGAGAAGTCCGCTGGAAATATGAGTTCCTCCACTTCACCAATACGCCTTCGATGATTCCTTCCGGATGACGCTGGACCTGCTCGCTAATTGATAACCACTGTGTTGGCTTCAGGGTTCCCACTTTTAATTGCTAAACATCGACAAGGGCATGAAATTTATAGATTCCCTAAATCCAAGATGGCCCTTTCGATCCTCGTATTTCTATTACGCAGGAATGAAAACATCCTCGATCTCCACACTTCTCTGCAATTTTCACCGCAGGATCATGGATACATTTTCTCCCACTGAATTTTGCATCATCTTTGTAGTTCACCTTTCTCGCAAAATTCTTTCATAAACTTTGCCCACTTCGCATCGTGCCCAGAGCGGTGATGAGCGGTATATTAATTTCCACCTTCAAACACGCGATACATCTCACTCATTTCTTCCTCTCTCGGTTCTCGCCAATCTGCTCGAAAGGAGGTAAACCTTAGGATTAGGTTTGACGAGGTCGCTCAATGATCACATCTTCTTTTCTGCTTTTTCTTTGGGTGGTTCCACATGATCATCTTCGCCTCGATCAATGTGATCTATGAGATCTTCTACTGTGTATGACCGCATCGCCCTTAGGCATGAAAACTTTTCTCGCGCTTTCTTCCCGCTTCTCAAGGCTACTGCTCATTAGCTCTGCTTACCTCTACTTGTGGAGGTAAATTTCCTTACTTTTCTCAAGACGTGTTACGGCGGTCGTCAATTGGGAAACTTGGTTCCCAAGGCTCGAGTGCTCCCCTTGTCTCGACCTCAATTTCTCGCCTCTTGTTGAGCCTTCACATTCTCTCGTGTCATAGTATGCACAAGTTCGCCAACGATGGCCCACCGCTATGGTCATGCTGATTATTCCCTGCATCGCCGTTGTTGTTGTCCCACCCTCCATACCGCTTTGTTGTTGTCCCGCCTCACGGGTTGTTAGACCACCTAAAATTTTCATGGTACCTCCATCCTGGTTGTAGGTTTGGGAGTTCGATCATATCTCCTCTGCTCAGATTATCCATTACCATTTCGACCCACCGCATCGACTTCTTCTTCTTCTTCTTCTTCAAAAGGATGGGGCATCGATCCGTGTGATGTGTCACGACCACAGATTTGGTAAACTTTAGCTTTTGCCCGCCCCGTGTTGGTTATGAACTTGTCGAACAAAGTTACAAAGTTTATCCACTTGGTCTCCACTTAAAGAAGTAGCGGCGGCTTGCCTCGAACTTCTCCTCCTTCGCTCTCGATTTCTTCGCCATCTCGCCCAACAATCTAAAGGCCTCACGAGAACTTTATTCATTATCGATCCTCCACAAGTCGCATTCACCCAAATTTTCTCAGCTGCCCTTAACCCGACCATGAAATATTGATTAGATCATGGTCCTGAATTTGAGTTGAGCGATTTTGCTCGCAAATGCTTAAACCTTCCCAAGAATCATAAAGGTTTCCGCGCCCATTTTGATGTCGCTTATCCTTTTCCTCATGTTCGAATGCGGCGGTAGGAAAGTACTTCGAGGAACTTCATGAAGTTGTGCCCAAGTGGTCACACTTCCCGTAGGCAAGGTGTAGAGTCATTCTCTTGCTCCATCATGCAGAGAAGGGGAATGATACTAATCTCACATACTCTCCAAGGTTTTCATTGGCGCGATAGTTCCACACGCCATCTCAAGTCTTGTAAATGTCTTTGTGGATCTTCCCTGCATGTCATCAATCGTGGGAGGATCCGATGAATGAATGCTTCATCTCCCAAAGGCTATTGATGGCGGGCAAAGTGATGCTCGCTGCCTTAGGTTCGTTGTTGGGAACACCATTTCAATGTTCGCTCTACTTGCGTTGTTCACCCATCGATTGCCCTCCGGGTTTTCTTCTCGGGTTAGCCGCCTTGCCGCTTGTCGTGCCCTCCGCATCGCCGCTTCCTCCGCCTTGCGTGCTTTTCGATCTCGTGATCGCATAAACGCCTCCGCTCTCTCCCGCAAGGTTAGGTCGTAGTATACAATAAAGAAAGCGATATAAACACAATAAATAGAGATTACTACTAGAATGCGCAACTCCCCAAGAACGGCGCCAATTTTGACATTTGTCATTTAGCGCTCAAAATAAATTTATAACCTATTGCCCATCACAAAGTAGCCCGATAAGTATAGGTCGATCCCACGAGGAGTTGGTGTAGCAATCTCTAATGTCACGATGTCACTTAAAAGGAATAAGGGTGGTGTAATTATTTTGATCAATATAGATAAGGCTAAAGTAACCTGAAACAAACTCAAAGGAAATATCAAATAACAAAACGAATCGCTTGGGCAACAACTTGGTGAAGATGATTAACACTCTCGTCATAGGTGTAAAGGTTTTCACCATACGACATGCATCAACCGTTATAAGAGACATACGCCGTTGATAAACGACATTTTACACGCTTATTGTTTATATTTAAAGATGATTTTAGATCAATAAAGTGCGCTTATGTCTTGGATCTCAATGCTTTTACATATTCTTGGAAGATATCGCTCTTGGGTTCCATTTTGGTGTTTTGTAGGCTTATAAGTTGAAAATCGGGCATGGAACGAGGAACGAGCGCATTTAAGGCTGAAAATGTGTTTAGTGACCGCCTCGCGTCGCTAGCCCGAAAGCGCCGAGCGCAATATCCACGCTGAATCAAGCCTCGCGACCGCTAGGTCGGCCGCGAGAAATCCCATGCGGCGAGTGTGGCCGGCGATCACAAGACATGCCCGCGAGCTTCCCATTGTGCGAAAGAGCTACTGCCCGATTTCACGCGACCACACCTAGCGATTGCGAGTGAGGTCACGAGGCAAGCCGCGAGCGCGCACGAAGCCGAGGACCCGAGGACCGAGCGAGGATGTTCCCTCGCGATCGAGCTCACGACCGCGAGCCAGGTCGCGAGGCGTAGCGGCAGTCTCTGAAATTAGGGTTTCAGCCCTAATTCTATAAATAGGGCATCACCCCCTCGCGCCCCCAACCTTCCCCAACGCGATTTTAGACGTTTTTCCTCAGTTTTTCTCTATTTTTCATATATTTTTAGTTTAGCTTTGATTTAGATTCATTCTAGTATTAGTTTTTCATCATTCTACATTAGTTCTACGGTTTGTTATCACTTTGGAACGATTTCGTCCGAAGGAATTCCATCGTTTTCCCGTTTTCCGTTGGGTTTGGATTTTAACCCAACGATTGTTCTTCAGACGCTTCCCTACGGGTTTTATAAATTTAATTTCTGTTTTTATGATTATTTCGTATTTTATTCCGTTAATTATGTCTAGCTAAATTTCGCTCTAATCCTAGGGTTTGCATGATTCTATCATAAATGTTGTGATTCCTCGTTGTTGTTATTTACCTTCCGGCATCGATTCATGATTCTTGGTGCTTAATTTTGTGTTGATTTCGATCAATCTTGATGCATATCATAGTTGCCGCTAATTACTTAACTGCTTTAATTGTCAATCGATCTTGAATGCATGATACGGATAAGCCTTGAGTCGAATCGAGATAGGAACATTCGTAGGAAGCATATTCTTTGTGATCCTTTTGAGTTGCTTATTTTCCTCTGTAGACGAAAGCAAGAATAGGAAAATTAGTAATCAACTACCACAATTGTCGTAATGTAAATTGTTGGTTACATATGTGATCTTTCATCTTGTCCGGATTAAAATGGTTAATAATAAGCGTGATAAACATACGCTGTGGATAGGATTAATGCATTCCTGTGGTTAGTCTTTCTTAATAGTTATCACTTTGAGTTTTTATCGCTTTTGTTTATTCTTTCAAGTTGTCACCTTTGCTTTAGATTTAATATCCGAAGCCTTAAAACCTTTAAAACCAAATATGTGCTTGGATAATGATGAATTATTGTTGAGTTAGATTCTGTGTTTTCGCATTACAATCCCTGTGGATACGATACTACTTACCTTATACTTGCGCTGTCAGATAGAAAAGTGAGCGATCAAATTTTAGGCGCTGTCGGGATTGTTAAGATCACATAAGAATAATTTGACGATTTGGAGTTATTAATTCAAGTTATATATTATTATATTTATTTATTCTTGCCAGAGTTAAGTTCTCTCTTTTTCTCCAGGTAGTATATGATTACAAGATCTCAGGGACCTCCTGAAAAATATTTAGATCCCGAGATCGAAAGCACTCAGAGAAGGAGGAGACGAGAAAGGAGAGAGCAAGAAATGGAAACAATTCCGAACAACGGGGGTGTTCCTCCCAATGGGGGTATACCTCCCGAGCAGGCTGCACGTCTTCTAGCAGAGTTTACAGAGATGCAGCGCCGATGGCGAATATGAGACTCCTTGTCCCCGTAGGAAAACGATGTTAACCCTCGCCCGAGGATCCATCTGGATATTTAATTCACCATACATTGATTATAAACCCAGCATGCGCCTATATAATTAATCGCAACACGTAGGGTTTTCACGTGTTTACCTTCGATCCGCCGAAAGGATCGAACGGGATGAACGGATCGAATGGTCGAGACTCGTGCTTTGACCTTTCCTCGACCGTATCCCGGATGCCCAATCTCCAACGCCGAGTGAGGACGATCTAAGGAGAATGCTTCGAAAATCACCCTTGCTCTCTTCACTAAAACTCATGAAAATTTTCTCTCTCAATCACTATGAGATGACCGAAAATATGCGGGATTAATGAGCATTAACTGTGACTTTATCTCATACCTTATATTTATAATGCACTACCTTAATCCCATATGGAAATTACCATAATCCTATATGGAAATTACCATAATCCTATATGGAATATTACCATAATCTTAGGATTATTTCCATACTCGTGATTATTTCCATACTCGTGATTATTACCATAATCTTATATGGAAAGGATCTATGATATACCATAAATATAATTATATCCTTGTGGGATAAAGAGAATAAAATCTTGCCTTAGAGAGCTACTAGGGCGCCGATTTTCTTGAGCTACGGGCCCGGATGGGCCACCAGTGATCAAATGCAAGGAATAAAGATGGCCTCAAATAAATTAATTATCTTATGTTCACTAGAACATAAATTAATTTATAAACATTTATTCATGCCACTAGAGAATAAATGTCGACTTACCCTTTATTACCGGTTGAGTCGGGCTTGCACTTAGACATTACGAATCCCCGTATTTAAGATATCGAACGTCCATTAATCATTTATAGCAACTGATCGCTTAAAACGACACAACTTCATTTCTTAAGTAGTACCACTCAACCTTATTATTGTACTTGAGCTAACTCAACCTGCGGGGTTTAGTACAATAAACCTTTGAGCTCCTTAAGGGACGCCATCATCCTAAACGGATACGGTGACTGACATGATAACTAGCGTGACATACAAGCACTGGCCACCACCCAAGATGCGGAGAATCTTGGGTTAGAACATATAACCCTCACCCATAACAAGTCAAAGTGATGGACAAAGAACTCATACTCACCTAATACCTTATCGAGGTTTAGATCATCGTAAGTCACCGAGATCTTGGTTCTTCACGACGGTCGAAGAAGAACTCATCTCACCGTGATCCTTCAATACGCCGAGACGCATCAAAGATAGACAAGCAACTAAGTCAAGTCACTTCTTCTCTATCTCGCAATTTAAACCGACAACTCGTCCTGTTGTCTCACCGTGAAACTTTTATATCTCATTAAGCTTGACCAATCATACGCACTTCGTGATCTTCTACACACCGTATGATCTAACTTATATACGAGATAAGGGACACGATATATGCAATCAAGTATTCAATTCAGATAGAGATTGTAATAGTGGTAACAGAAACATTGTATACAAGCTCAACCAAACCGCCAAGATACAAATCCAACAATCTCCCACTTATACTAAAGCAAACTTTAGTATACAATGTGTCTCTACTAGCTATTACAAACAACCATCACTTTGCTTCTCCCACTTATACAAAAGTTTCCTTTCTAAGTGGGTGCCATCAAGCGCAATCCAAGTCCTCTAACGTGTTCATCGTAGACTTTTGCGGCAGCTCTTCGTGAATGGATCCGCTAGATTTTCCGTCAGATCAATCTTTTCAATCAGACATCACCGCCTAACGATTTCTCGTATGACATGGTACTTTCTCTATGTTTTTGGTCGCTTAGGGTCCGTGGTTCCTTCGAGTTTGCCATCGCACTCGAGTTATCACAAGAAACTATGATACTCATGGGCAAACCAGTACCACATCTAGATCCATGAGGTAGTTCTCGAACCATACAGCCTCCTTAGAAGCCTCCAAGCGCTACATATTCGCTTCCATGGTAGAGTCCGCAATGCATCGCCGCTTTGCACTCCGCCAGATACGGCTCCACCTCCCAAGGTAAACACATAGCCCGAGGTCGACTTTTTCTCATCACGGTCACTTGAAACCGAGTCTCAGATAACCCAAAGGCATTAGACTATCTCGCATGGTAAACTAGCCTATAATCTCGAGTCCTTTCGTGTACTTGAGTATATGCTTTATCGCATCCAATGAGCTTGTCGTGGTTAGATCGATATCTAGCTACTATGCCTACCGCATAGCGATATCGGCCCGTGCATAGCATTGCGCATATGAGACTTCCTCGGCGGAAGCGTAAGAACATGTCTCATTTTCTCTATCTCCTTTGCGGTCATATAGTGATCGTGTCTTAGATAAAGGAACGCCATGTCCGAAAGGTAGCAATCCTTTCGCGGTCCGCATACTAAAACGAGTAATTACAAAGATCAATGTAAGACGCCCGAGATAAGCTCAACATTTTCTTCTTGCGATCTCGGTAAACCTCGATCCCAAGAATGTACGCTGCATCTCCTAAGTCTTTCATTTGAAACCGATCGGATAGCCAACTCTTTACGTCTCGATAACAGACTTCACGTTGTTGCCAACTAGAAGGATGTCATCTACATAAAGTGCAAGAAATACCACATCACTGCTGACATCTAACCGATACACACAACTCGCTAGGCAACCTGGTAAATCCATAGACTTTACCACCTCGTCAAAGCGTAAGTTCCATGATCGGAGGTTCGCTTAAGTCCATAAATGGACTTCTTAAGCTTCCATACTGATGCTCTTCACCCTTTACCACATAACCTTCGTGTTGTCGCATATAGATGTCTCTACCTTCCTCAAGGTAACCGCTTAGAAAAGCGGTTTTAACATCCATTTGCCAAACCTCTAGTTCAAGTGGGCTGCTATGGCTAGAAGAATTCGATGGACTTGAGCATTGCTACAAAGTGAAAAGGTCTCATCGAAATCGATGCCCTCAACTGAGTGTACCCTTCGCCACAAGCCCGGCTTTAAAAGTCGAAACCTCTCCATCGAATCTCTTCCTCTTGTATATCCACTTACTACCTACGGCTTCCTTGCCATCCGGTAGAGGTGTCTTTCATATACATCCATAGCCGCTATGGACTCCATTTCTAAGTCCATAGCGGTGTGCCATGATCTTGCATCAATATCTTGACGCCTCCTTGTATGTCCATGGGTCGATTATTGCATGTTCGTCACGGGACTAAATCAAGATTCACCCACGAACATAAATCGCCGGGTCGACGAACAACCTCCCACTACGACGAGGTTCTACAGCACAATGGCAACGGTGGGTGCAGATACTTGTGGTTCTCTAACTTGCACAACTTGTTGTGTAGGTACCACTTAGACGGTCGGTATCTCCAAATGAACTCGACCCACTTCAATTTCTTGAAGTATCCGTGTCGATCCTCCCACTAGACTCGACATCTCATACCTTTAGCCTAATCGGTGGTGGAATACGATCATCTTCTAATTCTCAAGAATGATTTCAACTTTGACTTATGATTTTCATATAATCCTCTTCTAAGAATCGGCATTAGTGCTAATAATGACCTTCCGATCCTAGGACTATAGACTAAACCACCTTCGCTCCTCTAGGATAGCCAATAAACAGCCTTGTGTCGGATCTAGCCTCCAACTTGTCGCCTTTCTTGTTCAAGACGTGGCCGGATCGCCCCATATCCTTATGTGGCTTAAATTGGGCTTCGCCCAAACCACAACTCGAAGGGTCTTTTCGATCGACTTGACGGTACTAGATTTAGCAAGTATGCCGCCGCTAAGGCATACCCCGTAATCTAAATAGGCAATGTTGCATAGCTCATCATTGATCTAACCATTTCTAAAAGAGTCCTATTTCTTCGCCTCGACACACCATTTTGTCAGGTGTGCCCGTGAAGCTCTTGTTGGTAATCCCATCCTTCACTAGATAGTCCATAAACTCACATCTTGAGGTATTCGCCACCGCGATCGTAACGCAGCGACTTTGATACTTTTACCTAGCTTCGCTCCACTTCCGCCTTAAACTCTTTGAATTTCTCAAAGCATTCGGACTTATGAAGCGGTATACGATCCGCACTTGAGTAGTCATCAATGAAAGTGACAAAATACTGCATTCTCCACGAGCTTGTGTGGACATCGGTCCACACAGTCGAATGGACTAACTCTAACATTTCTTTGGCTCTATAACCCTTCGCTTTGAAGGGTCCGGTCGACATCTTACCTTCTATACAGATTCACAACCGGGAACGGGAGTGACCGTGAGGTTACCCAACGCCCATTCTTAGCCGCCTTTGGATCCTATTTAGATTGATGTGACCTAATCTAAGATGCCGAGAAAAGTAGAGTCATCTTGCAAGAAAACTTTCTTTTTTAGGGTTTGATGAAGATGCAACATAGTTATAGGTATTGTGTTTTGCGAAATAGTATAAAGCTTAATTATATAAGGTGCCAACACGATAACTTCGTCATTTCTTATGATAGAAACACCACTATCAAAAATAATGTAATATCCATGAGTAAATAATTTCAAACAAACAAGGTTCCATCGAAAATCCGCACATATAAAACGCCTTTCAAAACTAAAACTGTTGTCCCAAAACATAAAGAAACATCTCCAACCGCAACTTTTCTTTCATTGCGTTGCCTATGGAGATCGTTATCTCGCCATCAAACAGCTCCCTTGTCCGCAGGAACCCCTGCAAGGTGTAACAAACATGATCGATTATACCAGATCTACTACCCAAGAATGGGTAGAACAAGTCGCTAAACATGTTTCCGTTACATTAAAGCAAACGGCGCACTGAGCCTCGAGCATAGGGCACTTGGCCTTCCAATGCCCGCCCACCGCACTTGAAGCACTTACCCTTCTCCTTCGCTTCTTCTGCCTCCGTGGCAACCATGTTCTTGCTCCCATTACTCCCACTATTTCCTCGCCTTTACCACCTTTGGTACCCCTTTTCTATTTCCATTTTGCAACGAAAATTTTGGGCCCTTAGATGTGCTAGCAAGAGCATGTGCTCCTTTTCTCATAACTCCTTCCGCAAAGAACGACATCATTAAGCAATCGACTAAGTGTAAACTCGGTCTTGCTCATGATCGCATTCACGCCGAAAGTTCTCAAAAGACTTAGGCGGGTATTGAGGATGATATCGACCTTGGTCACCGTCGATACCTCCTCCCAACCGATCAAGACTATCCATGAGATGAGTCATGGGAGACATGTTCATGGACCGAACTTCCTTCTTCCATCTTACACGCCAAGATTTTCTCATTGTGTGGAAGCGATCGTCCGATCCGATCGCCCAAACTTACTCTCGAGACTTGACCAAATATCGTCAAGTCACCATCGATCGATGTCAGCAACCGCAAGCCTTTGGACATCGTAGTCATCATATAGCATTTAGCCATATTGTTCGACTTATTCCAAAGTCCGCCGACTCGCGGCGCACATTAGTCGATCGCGCCGAAGGGCATCGGGTTTAGGAGTAGTGAGGACAAACATGTGTTCTTCAACGATAAGAACATATTCCATGTTTCGCTTCCACTCGATGAAATTTGGACCGGATAACGGATTTTGTGCGAGCATATTGATAATCGGTACGTGAGACATATCTAAAACGATAATGTAAACACATAAGCATACGATGGCATATAATTCAGAATAATAATATTGTAACCTTTGATAAAACAATATTAATTGAAACCTCCAATCGCCCAAGGAATTCCACATGCAAGCCACGCGCGTGGACGTTACACACGAACCCCCGACTGCACTAAAATATACCTTTAGTCGCTTAATTTCAATCCATGTCAACTTATCCTTACGACAAATGAAATTAACGATTGACCTTACTAGACCACATCACTATCGCAAGAAGGACTTCATGGAAGTTGTACTTGAGGTGATGTCTAGCAATGACCACAATTTTAACAAAGAGAAATGAATTCTTAGAATTGGTATACTCACCGGACCATACCGCTTCCAATTCAAATTGTTTTGTTATCTCATTTTATATCTATCTCTAGAGAACTTATGAAAATCGCACATGCAAGCCACGCGTGTGGACGCTTACACATGAAACTCCCACTTCTCAATAGATTTAAAAGTTTTATTTAGAAATCTCATCTAACAAACTTATGATAAACAATGCAAGCAAGCCACGTGTGGACATTTACTCACAGCAGCCTCACTTTGTTTAGAGATCAAAAGTGGAGGTCTTGACATTTTAATTTGAAAAATTAATTTGTCGGGTTGCTTGCTTAGTCTTTTTATTCAAAAGGTTTGTCCATGCAGATCACGTAATCCTAGCATGCTTTTCTATAGAACTCAACATGTAAAAGCAGGCTCGCAGTAATTCTAAAATATGCTTGATAAACGCGATAAACCTAGCATGCTTACTATGCGCATCCAATTACGTAAAACACATAAAGGTTTGTCAACGTAATATAAACATACATAGCATGCTACTCAAGCATAATTTAAACATCCACGACATGCACATGAACGATAAAATAAAATAAAACGCTCATCGCGCTCCAATCGCGAAACCCGCACATTTAAATCTAATCTATTACATAGATTTACAAAGTGTAATTAAACTTCTAAACGGGCCTCGCGTGCACCCGCACGGACCGATTCAACAATGGGCCTCGCGTGCGGGCACGGACCGGAAAATCTGAAAACGGTCCGGGCCGGATCGGCTCAATCTGTCTTTGGCTCGCGCGCCAGGGCAAAGCCCACCGCCGCCCGACCTTCTCAGGCGCCACCGCCGCGTGTCCTCGCGGGCTTCTCGCGATCGCTAAAGGCGACCGCGACCGACGAGCGTATACATCGTGGCCGCCCGAGCGCCAACATCCGCCGAGACGCCGTCGCCCGCGGCGAAACTTCGCGATCATGAAGTCCGCCGTGGCGTCGGGTTTCTAGCGCGCGAACGCGCACCCGCCGCCCGCTAGCTTGCACGGCCGCGTAGCTCGCGGGTAATCCTCGCGACCGCGATCTCGCACGCTAGGCGCCAGGTGATCTCGCCGAGAACGCGCCCGTCGCCGCGCGGCCCTCGCGATCGCCCTCGCGATCGCGAGGCTCGCCGCGAAAACACCCGCATGATCGCCGAGACCTGCTTTTCCGTCGCTTCGCTCTTCGTTGTTTCGCCTTCGCTCTTCTTTACGTATAAGATTTACGTAATAAAATCTAATCTAACCACGGATTTTCTCGTGGTGTAAAACAAAACCCAACAAAACAATAAACGAGCCACGATGAACAGCGTATCCACAATTAATTAAAACGCACGAATAATCAAACGTGAATTAATCCAACAGCCAAGATTCTCGATCACGTGCTCGATACCAATTGTAGGAAAACGATGTTAACCTCGCCCGAGGATCCATCTTGGATATTTAATTCACCATACATTGATTATAAACCTAGCATGCGCTCTATATAATTAATCGCAACACGTAGGGTTTTCACGTGTTTACCTTTGATGCCGAGGTGGATCGAACGGGATGAACGGATCGAATGGTCGAGACTGGTGCTTTGACCTTCCGGATCGTATCCCTGATGCCCAATCTCCAACGCCGAGTGAGGACGATCTAAGGAGAATGCTTCGAAAATCACCCTTTGCTCTCTTCACTAAAACTCACGAAAATTTTCTCTCAATCACTATGAGATGACCCGAAAATATGTGTGGGATTAATGAGCATTAACCTAGACTTTATCTCATACCTTATATTTATAATGCACTACCTTAATCCCATATGGAAATTACCATAATCCTATATGGAAATTACCATAATCCTATATGGAATATTACCATAATCTTAGGATTATTTCCATACTCTCATGATTATTTCCATACTCTCGTGATTATTACCATAATCTTATATGGAAAGGATCTATGCATATACCATAAATATAATTATATCCTTGTGGGATAAAGAGAATAAAATCTTGCCTTAGAGAGCTACTAGGCGCCGATTTTCTTGAGCTACGGCCCGACGGGCCACCTTGTGGATCAAATGCAAGGAATAAAGACGGGCCTCAAATAAATTAATTATCTTATGTTCACCCGAACATAAATTAATTTATAAACATTTATTCATGCCACTAGAGAATAAATGTCGACTTACCCTTTATTACCGAAGTTGAGTCGGGCTTGCACTTAGACATTACGAATCCTCAGATTTAAGATATCGAACGTCCATTAATCATTTATAGCAATCATTCGCTTAAAACGATTAATAACTTCATTTCTTAAGTAGTACCACTCAACCTTATTATTGTACTTGAGCTAACTCAACCTGCGGGGTTTAGTACAATAAACCTTTGAGCTCCTTAAGGGGCGCCATCATCCTAAACGGATACGGTGACTGACACGAGATAACTAGCGTGACATACAAGCACCACCACCACCCAAGATGCGGAGAATCTCGAGTTAGAACATATAACCCTCACCCATAACAAGTCAAAGTGATAGACAACAACTCATCCTCACCTAATACCTTATCGAGGTTTAGATCATCGTAAGTCACCGAGATCTTGGTTCTTCACGACGGTCGAAAGAAGAACTCATCTCACTATGATCCTTCAATACGTCGAGACGCATCAAAGATAGACAAGCAACTAAGTCAAGTCACTTATCTATACTGCAGCCTCAAACCGACAACTCGTCCTTAAGTTGTCTCACCGTGAAACTTTTATATCTCATTATGCTTGACCAATCATACGTACTTCGTGATCTTCTACACATCGTATGATCTAACTTATATATGAGATAAGGGACACGATATATGCAATCAAGTATTCAATTCGGATAGGAGATTGTAATAGTGGTAACAGAAACATTGATACAAGCTCAACCAAACCTTTCAAGATACAAATCCAATATCCTCGCTCCAGACGAGACCTCTGAACTACATGTACCGACATCCCACTGAACAATTCCAAGGAGGATGATGGGGCCCGGAAGTCAATGCGAACAATTTCGAATTAAAGCCGGTCCTGATCAGTATGGTGCAAGGAGAGCAGTTTGGGGGAGGAGTTACAGAAGATCCGAATGCCCATCTCGAGACTTATCTCGACATTTGTGACACCATTAAGCAGAATGGGGTGCCACAAGACACAATCCGGATGCGCATGTTCGGATTCTCTCTGCAGCCAGGCGAAGGATTGGTTCAAGAGCTTGGACCGAATTGGTATAGACAATTGGGGGAAACTTTGTGAGAAGTTTCTCAAATATTTTCCACAGAAAAGCGCGTAAGATCATAGCCGAGATCTCCATTTCGCCAACAAGGAGACGAGTCACTATTCGATGCTTGGGAGAGATTCAAAGCCATCGAGAAGATGCCCCAACACGGATTCTCCAAAGAGCAGCAGATCACGCAGCTTTCTCGAGCAATGACACAAAGACACGAGAAGTATAGTAGATGCGTCGGCGGGGATGCCTGCTGAATCGCCGAGTAGAGGAGGCCACCGCATCATAGAAGAGATTGCGGCCAACAACTACTAGTGGCCAATGGAGAACACCCGTGGCGGCGGCAATACCGTAGAGAATGACTCAAATATGACGAGCTCATGAAAAGTTTACTCTTTTGAAGAGTCGATCGAGACGGAGGATGTGAACTATATAAATCAAAGGAACCGCCACTGGGAAAATCCGCATACCATCCTAACAACGAGAATCATCCTAACTGTCAGATGCCAACCCCAATAACTTCCAACAACTTCCAAAGAAGCTTCACCGCATGTAATGGAGTAATTCATGAGGCGAAGAAGCAGAGCCTAGAGGATATGATGCAGCAGTTGGTTGTGAGCAACCAACAACTGGCAACACAGCAGAATTCGTTCATCAGTACTACTGGCCAGAGGATAACATAGTTGGAATCGACCGTGGCAGCCATGGGCAAGCACATGAAAATAATGGAGAACCAGATCGGTCAGATAGCTGCACAACATAATACACAGCCAAAGACGGGCCAATTTCCGAGTAATACGGAAGTGAACCCAAAGAATCAGTGCTTTGCCATCCAGACAAGGAGTGGAAAAGCGACGTAACCACCCGACAACGGGCGAGCAACGGAGGAAAGACTCGCGACCGAGCTCGCGACCGCGAGACATCACGCATCCAGTCATTCCAAGGAGCACGCGAGCAACCCCGTGATCGCAAAGAAGAAAGAAAAGTACCTCGCGACCGAGCTCGCGACCGCGAACCCGGCCGTGAGAGACCGTGTAGAGAATTGGGAATGCGATCGCGTGCTCGGACGCCAAGAAGAAAGTCAGTAGCGCAGTCCCTACGACCGCATCGCGATCGCGAGGACACCCAGTCAAAATTTCCGACGATACCCCTCTCGGTTCCGCTTTCCAAGTCGACTAGCTAAGTCGAAATATGACGAGGAGTTCGACAGATTCAAAGAGATATTTCAAAAAAGTGAATATCAATCTACCTCTCTTTGACGCGCTCTGAAACAATGCCAGGATATGTTAAGTTTCTGAAAGATGCATTAGCAAACAAAAAGAAATTGGGTAAATTTGAAAAAATTAACCTATCTGAAGAATGCAGTGCCATCTTACAACGGAAGTTGCCTCTGAAGCAGAAAGATCCGATGTCACGCCCCAATTCCCGAGGGAAGGCACGGATGCCGGGGTGTGATTAGGGATGGGGGTTAAGAAGCGGGGAAGAAGGGAGGGGGATACATATAACATACACGATAAGAAGATGTGACCATGAAATCGGGCAGCATCTTGATCGAGCTAAAAACACACTCAAATTCACTCGCAATCGTACGAGGTAATCGTAGCGTGGTAAGTTAACACGAGTCGTCTCTCAAGGAAAACTTAACAGGGCGAATGTTCGTGTCGCACACAGAAAGCGATTAAAACCTAAATATTCTAATGCCAACAAGGGTTTGGAACATGCAGGAATTTAAATACGAGAAAATAAACAGCATCCTAAGCTAGGGGTTGTCAATCCCAAGCTATACTAATAAAGCGATAAATCTAGACCAGGGGTTGTCAATCCCTAGTTGAACTACGAAAGCGATAAATCAAAAGCGGTGAATAAAAGCATAAGCAATCATATTATTCATGTGGTTTGTCATTCCCTAATCTAAATCTAATTGCACATAAATCATCATCATCAACCAATCAAACAAGAACAGAAATTAAACGAAAGCATAATAGATTAAAGCAACATGAACACAATCCACTGTCACTATGGAGTTGAATTCAATAACAATCATCAAATAATAATACTGTGAAATTAATTCCAATAAAGCTCATAAATCCAAGAACATAAATCCAAAAACTGATAGATCCAAGAACATAAATTCAACAAAGATAAAACTATAAATTAAAGTATTCAATCGATGAAATAAGGATATAAAATAATCATGGTTTGATCTCTTGTTGTCGATGAATTCTCGACAAAATGGGCGAGAAGCGCCATGAAGAAGAGAAAAACTCGTAATCAAGAAAACCCTCTCTCACTCTAAACGCTGTATATATATTAAAATAGGAGTGAGCGCGGTTTATAATGAGCTCACGCCGTAAAACATTCGACTTCAATATGAACGCTGGCTGGGTTGAGCGCCGCCGAAAACTCATCGCTTGAAATGAGCGCCGGATCGCCTGAACGCGAGGAATACCGAACGTCGCTGAATACGCTACCGGTTGAAGACAGAGTTCGACCCAAACCCGCCGCCGCCGGAACCAGCGCCGGTTGGGCTTGGAGCGTGCTCCCGAGGCGGCAAGGCGACGGGCGCATGCGGCGTCTTGCTGAAGCGGCCTTCGGGCGAGCGCGGCGCAGTGAGACGAGCATCGCGCTGAGATGCTGCCTGTGAAGGCTGTGTGCTGAGAGGCCAGGCCGGACGGGTCTTGAGGCGTGGCGGGGCGCGGACGCTGGCATGCGACGCAAGGCTGATTATGCGCCTACCGATTGTCAATCCACAGCTTAGATGCTGTTTATTTTCTCGTATTTAAATTCTCGCATGTTCCAAACCCTCGTTGGCATTAGAATGTTTAGGTTTTAATCGCTTTACGCGCGACACGAACATTCGCCCTGTTAAGTTTTCCTTGAGAGACGACTCGTGTTAACTTACCACGCTACGATTACCTCGTACGATTGCGAGTGGATTTGAGTGTGTTTTTACCTCGATCAATTTTGGCGCCGTTGCCGGGGAAAACTTTATGCGTATTGTTTGTGTTGTTTGTTTTCTGTGTTTCTTTTCTTTCTGTTTGGTTATTTTCTCCCCCTGGTGCGTGTAATTTTGTTTTTGTTGTTGGTATCTGCTAATGCAGGTTATCAACAATGCGATTATGGTCAACCCGGTGGGGAGGAAAGTTCGTCAGATAGGCAAATTCTTCTTTCAAGAAGGAGCCCAATTCGACTTTTCCGAGGATGTCCGTCAGCATGAGCCACAAGCATATGATCCTTCTCGATCCACAAAGAAGAACAAGACCTCACCACCCGATTTGGGATATTGGGATCCACCGTACTTTTAGGATCAAGCCTCCAATCCTCACTGGGATCAACCGCCTCCGCAAAGACTATGAGGATCAATCCCACATTCCCACTGGAGCAACCACACCTCCACCTCAAGATGAGTACCACAACACCCACCTCCACCTCGGATGACGTACTTGGGAGGATGAGTTAACTCAAAAGAGAAGTCGTCCATTCAAAAACGGATGCTTTAGTCCAAGGTTTGATCTTGCAAATGCCTCGACTTTGCGTTTGGAGACGCAAAATAGATATGTCCAGAGCACGCTGATAAGTCGTTACAAGGGAGGGAACTTCCAAACCAATCCGATCGATCCAATGTCATCGTTTCTTCTAGAAAGTGATCCAATAGTTGAAAATTGGATGGAAGAGACATCGATGAGTGATTGCTGCGATCACGGGGGTGGAAAGCGAGGAAGTGATCGAATCACACCTTTCCGCACCAACCCAATCAAGCTCGGATGGTCACCACTCTTGGAAGTGACCCAATTGTTGAAGATGGGCCGGGAGAGACACCTGAAGAGCCGCTGCAGCTAGATGAGGTGGAAAGTGAGAAATAGTGGGCACGTGAGGATGGGGAGCATAATCAGAGCCACGAGGAAGTGGTTACCAGGATGGTTGACGAGGAAGAGTGGGTACATGAAATAGATGACACGCCAGAACCCACTCTGGAGGTGATAGAACTACCCAAGCACGTGGAGGAGGATGAAGAGAGGATGGAGAAAGAGTGGGCACTTGAAGATACTCGAATACCAAAGCCCGCCTGAAGTGATTGCACCACCTCAACAATTGAGTACGGATCCCGTGAGGAGGACACAATGATAACAAAGGTTGAGGTAACTTCAATAATTTGTCAACATCCTAATTCACCAAAGTATCGTGCTTTGGGAATTATAGTTATCTATTTTCTTTGGAGAATAGGATGTTTGACTTGAGCTTAAATGATTCCTTGTTTGCTTCCTTTATCGTCCTTTGTGCATATATGGTTACTACCGATGTTACGCCGAGATGGTATTCCTCGCAGTGAAGGACTATGGATAGTCCGTTGTTGTGCAGTTTACGCCGTGCTCACGACGTTAAGCCGAATGCTTCCGTGGAGGCAACCCACGCTTTGGCTTTGTTTTCTTTTTCTTTTTTTCGCTTGGTTTTCGTTGTTCTTTGATCCGCTTGTTGTCGAGTTTGTTTTGCTCGGATCCGAAAGTTGTCGTGAGCGAGATGAAGCCGCGACACTTCAACTCCTCGTGCACGCCACATTCCAACCCCGCCACTGCCATATTTTATCGGGAAGTCTCTCCTCATCGGCTATTTTATGTTATTAATGTTTTGAGCACTAGGACAAGGTTCGAATTAAGTGTGGGAGTTGATAGTATTTGGTTTTGTGGGCGTGATATATTGTTTTGTATGCTTAATGACGTGCCCTTGTGCTTATTTTGATTGTTTGACTTGAGTTTATGTCTATGCGAATAAGTTAGGATTTTGATTTGTCAACCGAACTCGTGGTATTGATCGGACCTTGATGTATTTCTCGCTTATCTTGATGTCATGTGATTAAAGTGCAACTGAATCGACGAGATTGTGTGAATTGATTTTAAATCGGTGGTTATTGACGTGATTTGTCCGGCTAATTCTAGGGGAGTGTTAATGGGTGGTTACCTATATACTGCTTCAAATATAAAAAAAAAAGAAAAAAAAGAAAAAGAAAAATGTGTGAAAAAGAAAATAAGGAGAATTAAAACCCAATGTTGTTGAGATTGTATAAATGGAGGATGGGATTACGCCTCTTCTCGTAAATTGAGAAATGGGCATGGAAACCACGATAGAGACTCGAGTTCATCGAGACTTCACCTTCTAACATTGTTCCAAAATTTGTTTATACTTTCTTTGTGTTCTCAAAAGAAACTTGTTGCTAAAGGTAACCATTTTAGTTAATTCACCTCTAGCGGAGAGTTAGGTCCGAGCAAAAATAACCCACCGCTTGTTTGATATTTTCACAATCTTAGATTTGTTTCACATTAACTTTTATTATGTATTCATCATGTTTGGGGAATTGCAAAGAGATTTGATTGATTGACCAAGAGTGATGTTGCATGAGTTATCTTTCGAACCTTATTAGTATAGACTTTGCTTGAGGACAAGCAAATGGATAAGTGTGGGGAGTTGTTTGGTATGATTTTGTGATGATTCTTGGTATTGTTTCACATGTCGTATTCTATGGTTTGTCCTATTTATGCCTTTGGTTCGATTAATATTTATCGATTGGTTTACTTAGTTCGTCTCGATGTTTTGTAGGAAAACGACATAAAATAGGATGAATTGATCTGCCAAGAATCATATATTATTGAAGAGCATTTCGACGAGAGTTCGTGAGCACAAACGATTCGTAAATCGAGTTCGAGCGAGAAAGAGCAGAGCGAAACATCGAGCGCGCCACGGCGCCAGCACCCGCCGCCGCCCGTCGACCGGGCACGCCAGCCAGCCCGCGCGCCGCTCAGCCAGGCGTTCACAACCAGCGCAGCGCTCAAATTTCCCTCCGCCGGGGCAACGCCGGTGGCCGCCGCTGGCATTGAGCCCGGAGGGAAATTGGGGCGCGCTGGTTGTGAACGCCGGCCGGGCGAAGGCCGCGCGCGCAGGCGCCGCTGGGCGCGCGGTCGACGGGCTGGCGTGCGGGTGCTCGGGCGCCGGCGCGCTTCGGCGTGTTCGCCCCGCTCTTCTCGCTCGAACTCGATTTACGAACCGCTTATGCCTCACGAACTCTGTCGAAATGTTTTCAATAATATATGATTCTGGCAGATCCAATTCATCCTATTTTATGTCGTTTTCCTACAAAACATCGAGACGAACGAAGTAACCAATCGATAAATATTAATCGAACCAAAGGCATAAATAGACAAACCATAGAATATGACATGTGAAACAATACCAAGAATCATCACAAAATCATACCAAACACATCTCCTCTATAACTAGGACATATCACGAAGGGGGAGGTGCAAACAATCCACCAATGTAATAATATCGATACCATAACCTCAATGAAACATGATCTTGGTTTATAATAAGTAATGCAAGGAAGCAAAATAGCATTACACCATTGACTAGACCGGTCAACCACATAGCATGCTCATATCGAGACTCACAAAGATAATAACATAATAGCAAATCTTGTTCCCAATCAAGCAAAATAAGGGACAAGAATACATCAACATCGTAGTACGTATATAACACAACATCGCGGAAGCATAGCATGAAGAACCCGCAGCCCACCCTCGACCGCCCGTCCGCCCTCCTCCATCCGTGAAAAGATTTGAATAAGAGTTTGGGGTGAGTACTAGCGCACTCGGTGGGGTTTTATCATAAATCAAAGAATCATGATGCCGTGTTCGAGCACTTACCTTAGAAAGGTTTTAAACGTAACCACTTCTAAGTAAGCAAAATAGATTTTTCGCTTTTCGACACCGATCCGTTATTACCGTTGTTCTCATCATAGAACCAAAGAGCCACGGCTCGGAACGTATCCCGCCACCCATCACATCTCATTCATTCGCCCGAACATATCCAACAAAGACACAATATCTCGGCCGAACATATCCAACGACCCATGCCCGAACGTATCCAAATGGCTAACTCGGTGTGGACTTGAGGGTCAAACTCACGTAACCATAACCACCTCATTACCATTTCCGTGTGGACTTAGGGGTCTATCCCTTCGTAACCATAACCACGTGTTCGGGTCTATCCTTCACGATCAATACTCAAGATGGTGATCAACCCACGAATAGAGATCCGCACAATCACAATAGAACCACATCTCTGATCACGTAATCAGTAATAACTTCACCAAAACATTTTACGCGCACATGTTTTATTTTGAAATATCAGAGTAAATAACTCAAAATAAGCATATATAACCCAACCTGAACAGACGAAAACGTCAACCAGAGATATCTACGGATCCGATGACTTCACCAATCGTACTGGTAGGTACCTGGTAACAAGACGGAACAACTTTTGGGGTCACATCCCACAAAGCAAAGCAACATCGTGATCCAAACGAAGATCAAGAAAACTAGGTTTTCGACTTTCGAACCCATATTTGCACTCTCCGGTTTTCAAATCAACTCGATGCGTAAGGAAACATATTCGTGGCATCAAGACCTATAATAGGTAATTTCAAAATATACATGCATGCAAGTCGACTCAAATCTTAGCGTGAAGAAGTTTTCAAAATCGATGCCTATCCTCGGATCTAGGATAAACCATCCAAAATCGATGCATGAAAATGGAAACATAAGCAATATGCATAACGACGAACATGGAATGACAAACTATGTTGAAAATGGATAACCCGGCATGTACTTCCTTTAGAAAACTCAAGCAACGGGAAAACATCCCGACATGCGTAAACGCGAAAAATGTAAAACTAATCGGTACTTTAGTGGAATGCATAGCCGGAACTCAAAACCTAAAGGACCCATAGCCAAAAGGTGGGTCTGTCGGCCACCAAACGGCGGCCAACAACTCACGACGGCGACGGCGATGGGCGGCGGTTCGCTAAATCGATCGGCCTCGGCCGTTTTTAAAATCCGTCTCTTTAGAATCCCGAGTTCTATGCTATACGATCTACTAAAAGACGGAATCAAAACTAGAAAAGGACAATAACAGAAAACGGGGCTGTCGGGAGGATGATCGGCGGTGGTGGCAAGCAGCCAAGAATGGCGCCGCCGCCGAGCCTCCCTACCGATCCCCACTCCTCCAGCTGACTTCAGCAGCACTGAGCTGCTCGGCCATCCGTAAACACAGAGAGACGAAGGAAATGGACGTTGAAAATGAAGGCCCTAGCCTCCTATTTATAGGAAAAGCGGGTCACAAGAATGTTAAGACAAGCGACTTTTCGAAAACGAAAAAGCGACGCAACTTTGCAAACAGACTCCAAATTTAGCAAACTTAGTACCCATGGACTCGAAATAAAATACCGAACACAACGACTATAAACAGGATATGCTTTTAAAAGACCCATGAAAAGTCCGATTTTTCGATAACTTCCCTGAGTGCCAAACCTTGGGTGGTCGAAAACTCCGTATACTTAGTGTCTATGAATTCATAAGACACTCTTCACAACACCGAGGTTTCGTGACGATCGATCACCAAAAAAAAAAGTTAACCTTTTGACCTTTCTCAAAAAAGTGCCATACAAACCTGGTGCTTAGAAATGTAATATCCCGTAGTTTCAGTGCTTAATTACGATAATTTAAATCGTAATTTAGAGTTTAGCCTCGATAATTAAACTCTTAATTAGTCAATGCTCGATTTTGACTAAGCATAATTTGATAATTTCTGTGTGATATTCACTGACGCTTAGTGAATTAAGGAATATAGTTTCTATTATTCCTTCGAACGTATTGTTCTAACGTCGGTTAAATTCGACAGTTAAATCTTACAGTATTTTAAGCATTTAAGCTTAGAATTCGAAATTCCTTATTATTATGGGAATAAATAAAGTTGTTACAACTTTATTTTGGACATTTGAGAGATGATTTAATTATGAGAATTTAGAGACATTTCAAACGCTCACGCTAGAGATAATTCGATAACTTGGCCAAATGATTATGGAATTATAAAATTCAAATTCCTATGAATTTTTTATGATATAAGAGCATTATTTATCATCAAAATAATGCTAGGGAATTAAGGAATCAAAATTGAATTACTTAGCCAATTTCGAAAACCCTAAAAATCGAAATTAGGGTTTTGTGGTCTAAAATTATTTTAAATATTTTTCTATGATTAAATTCATCATCTATGATTATAATATGTCTCATAACTATGTGTTAGCTATTTATTACAAGGAAATAAAATATATAGCATTATTGCTATATAATTCTCGAAAATCCTCATATGTGAGAAATAAAAATTTAATTCTCATCCAATTGATAATATATGATAATTACTATATTAATATGATATTTTTATATATAATATTAGTTGTATTACAAGTTGCACAAGTGCGAGAACACTTGCATTAAAAGTGGCAAAAATTTCGTGATATATGTGACAAAATTTGATTAATTTCCATGCTATAATTAATGGAATGGTATGAGTTGGATCTTATCATGATATTAGGTGTAAAGAGTGATAGTTACCAATTGAAACAAGTAACTTATGGCTTGTGTATGCTAAGTGCCGAAAACTAGGTAGGTTAAGTGTGATTTTATGTGATTTAATTAATAAACATCATGCTATGATTAATGCTATGTTATTATTATGTTAATAAGATATTTTTATAAGATAAGATAGAATATGTATTCAATTTGAACAAGTAACTATAATCCTTGTCTTGTAGTAGTTGTAAAGTTTGAAAATTAGTGTGAACAAATGTGTACATAAAATAGAAGTCTTAGTGTAAATTATTTTTCAAAAGTGATAATATTATGTAGTTATATTAAAGTGTAGGATATAGAAAAAAAAAAAATCATCCCTAAAGAATAGGAGGATGGCCGACACACACATGTATAGAGTATAAAGTGATAAATTTCTTTATTTGGTAATAATTGGTGATATACATTAATTAAAAGGATAAGATGACATATTGGAGTATATTATGAAAGGAATAAAAAAAATCATATCCCTAAGTTAAGGCAAGTGGACGAAAATTTGAGATAAGGTGTGCAAGTGTATTAATGAGTATTAATACTAAGAAAAAAAAAATAAAAAAAAATTATAATAATCAAATCCATGCAATCTTGTAGGAGCCGTGAACAATTAGGAAAGGAAAGAGAAATTTTGTGGATTTGTATGATAGGATAAAGATTAAATATTGTCTATTGTATGCAAGTTGGACGCCAATATTGAAAAAAAATGTGCAAATGTATAAGTTATCATTTTATGTAATAATTACCTACAAGTGGATTAACTCTATAAATATAAGATGAAGGGAACCATTTCTCATTTTACAAACCTATAACCACGGAAAATTAGTGAGGGAAAATTTAAGAGAGTTCTTCAATTTCAATTCCAAATCTATAGCAAATAAACCTTGCCGATTAAAATCGACGCCGATTAAAAGGTTAGATTTCTTCCGAGCCTCATATACATGTTAGAATTTTCGATTTTCATCCTTTAGAATTCATGTTATAAGCTTATGTTGTTTATGACATTTTCGAAAATTATAGAACTTATGCTAAGATGTTTAGATATTGTGTTTATATGATGTTATTAAGCATGTATTATAATTATATCACAAAATTAAGCATGTTATTAAATTCTATATGTGGACCGAAAATATGTGAGTATGATATGTTGATGATTATGATTTTAATTGTTGATTTGAGCATGAAATAATGATCTAGGGTATTAAATATGCTTGTATGATTTTATGTAAAATTTTTGGAAAACTATAGTATATATGTTCAAGATTTTCGAAAAAATTAAAGCATGATATTATGTTGTGATATGATCCATGTTTAAGTGTTATTATAGCATATTGATAGTGTAGATTCACAATATAGTGTTGTATGAATTTATCGGATTTGTTAAAATTATTTTGACCTAAATCACTTTTTCTAAAAATACGACTATAGTAAATTTTAATAAATAGTTCACAATTAATAAAATTATATTATAGCAAGGATGCTTATAGATGATTATGCGTTATGTGATTTAATCGAATTTTTGAAAATGTTTACTTACTTAAATCGAGATTTTCGAAACCATATATTATAGTATTAATGTTATAATTTTTTTATCATGTATAATTGCATAATATGTTCTAAAATAATGTTTTAAGTATATTATGATTTTATGGGAATTTTAGAACAATAATTATGCATAAATTCGATATATATATAAGTGTAAAAGTCAAAATGTTGACTTTGAAGTCAAAATTGTCGAATTAAAGTCAAAATGTTGACTAAAGTCAAAATCGTTGACCAAAAACGTCGACCATGGTCAAAATGCACGAAATTCAATAATACGTGATCTATGTGACATGGCACGCTTAGTAACAATGTAACTTACGTTACGTAAGTACATTAAAACGTACATTATGTGCTAAAGAGATAGAATATCTCTTATATGATGGGTGATTACATAATCGACATCATTTGATTAGGAAACGTCAAAATAAGTTCGACGTTAGACTTATTTGATTCATAGGACGTTATAGACGATGCTCGTCTCTATCGAAACATGACCAATGTACTAAAATAGTTCTTACGTTAAGGTGGGACGTGATTTTGAGCAGTAACATAGAAAGGAAAGACCGTAGAAGCATACTTGTACGAGGTGGACTTTACTCGAAAACCCTTTTATTTACGACGCTTTCTTCGAAAAGTATTTTTTTATAAAGCTTTCAGTTGAGAAATGATTATGAAATGTTATGTAATTACCTGTCCAAAGTATTTATGTTTTATGTATGGATCCTATCATGTTGTTGGGCAAGCCAACTATGAAAGTATATGAGCTGTTGGTTCGCCAACTGACTTAAGTTGTCGGGTCGCTCCCCAACTTATGAGAAAATTGATATAGGACCCTATGTCAGATGCGAAATTCACAGCTGGGTTACGTGCACGAGAAAGGTGACTGTGTGCTGAAAGGACAATTCTCGGCCGGTCACTGCGTCCATAGAAGGTGGCCACCTTCTATGGTGCGAGATGAGTTTATGAGATGATGATGTTTATATGAGATATGTGAATGATATGGATCATACAAAGAGAAAATGCTCGGCCGAGCGATGTTTTGAGAAATGAGAAAATAATTTAGTAAGCACAAGGTCTTTCAATTAAAACCCTTGTGCCTTACTTATGGGGCAGTGTAATTTAAAGAAAATGTTTTGGCAATGAGTCCACTGGGTGCATTATTTGTGCTCAGCCTTGCTTGTTTTTTTTTAAATGTGCAGGTTGAGCTGATGGATGGGATGGAGCAGTGTTGAGCAGTCGGGTCTTCTGTCGCTGATAGTTAAACCTTGGATACACATCGTCATATGTGTATTCCACATGTTTTCATTGCTAGATTATGAAGTCATATGTATGTTATGTTTTTGTCAAACCGTAAACCCTTGAAATTTCAGAGATATTCCCAATATATGTCACACCGCTCGATGTTCTATATTATTATCCGCTTAATCCAGCCAATAATGTCCTTGTTAATCCGTACTTTGGATTGGTGGGGTCATTACAGAGTGGTATCGAGCGATTCGTTCCTTGAAACCAAATTTCTTTCAAAGTTAAGTCTAGATTGAGTCACTAGACTTCTAAAGATCAGCTGACTATGCTCAACACTCCATCACATCAAACTCAACCGAGAAAGAGGTAAATGACTTTTTCAAAGTTTTGAGAATGAGAATGAGAAGTTTGAAAGTAAAAGTTATTAAAGTGAAATGATTTTTCAAGAAAATGAAGGTGTTGAAATAAAAGAGATTCCAAGAATATACAGGTATGAGACTGCATATTCAAGGAAAGCTTAAAGGATTCCAAGGATATACAGGTATGGGAGTGTATATTCATGGAAAACTTAAAATATTTGATATGCGTTGAGTAAATGATTTTATCAGTTTTGAAAGTGAAAGGTTGAAAGAAAATGCCCCTTTTCTCAAAGTTTTGAAATAAAGAGTCGAAAATGGAAAATAATGTTTCCAAAGAAGTGAAAGTTATGAGAATTGTTGAAAGTGAAAGTAATTGCAAATGTGCAATGATGTTTTATGTTGTGAAGAGTTGAAAGTGATATGAGAAAGCATTGATATTAATATGTCAAAAGAGAAACCTTTGAATTCATGGAATTCAATGAGAAGTTTTGTTGTGAAAGTTGTTGGTTCGCTACCAACGTATGATTATGTTATGATTATGTTATATGAGAAAGTGTTGACATTGTTATGTCAAAAGAGGAAACTTTGAATTCATGAAATTCAATGAGTATGATTATTATGAAAGAATTATGTTATGAATGTTTTAAGTTCTGAAAATTCCAGTTATTTTGATAATGAATATGTTATCCCAAAAGAACATAGACTGTTTAAGTCGCATGATCCCTTTTGCGAAAGAACATAGAAAGAGAACTATGAGAATTTTAGTCTGTCTTGAGACAGAAACGAGATCGAAATTAGAATCTTGAGTTGAATAACGAGAACGACGAGAACAAAGAGAAGAAAATCAAAGAGCAAAGAAGGGAATGATGGTGATGAATGTCACTATACTACAGTGACATGAGTATAGTCTCCTGTTTGGATGTTCACGTATGACGGAAATCCAAATTGACTATGACTTTCTCGTTAGAAATGAAATAAGAATGTGATCAAAGAAACAAGTTAATACTGAGCTTGTGACGAATATAGAACGAGAACTCTACAGTGAGACAGGAATCTTAGAATGCTATTAGAAAGTAAGATTCCCAATAGTACAAGAAGAATTATAGCATATGTGTACATGAAAACCTTCGATGACAACTAAAATGAGTTGTATAAGGTTTCAAACCTTATTCATAGCCCCAAATTATGTCATTGAGTTTAACTCTATGATCTAGTTTCGATTGAGATATCAATTGAATTCTCACTTTTTCTGAAAGAAGTTTGCAACCCGGAAATTTCATTGAAGCATTCTCTTGAAATCAAACCTTCATGTGACTGAGAAAGTATTTGTGACGGGTCTGGCCACCCCATATGACCAAAGAAATCTCAGAAATCGTTATTCTGGTCTTCGGACCCTATCTCCCGATTATTCAGTTAAAAAAAAAAAACATATTATTCCAAACCTCCAGAGTTGTTATCTTGAATTGTGAAACCATATCTCTTGCAAATTCTCTTCAATTATTGAAACCAATAAGTATGACATAGGTTGACGTACCTTGTCACCTAAAAGTTTCTGATCAGTAAAGTGATAGACATCAAGATATGATGTAAAGAAGTTCTCGATGAGACGAGATATATACTTTTATGATACACATAGGTGGATCGACCCTTGATGGGCTTTCCCAATACTGATGACAGTAAAGTTATACCTCCACGTGATTATATGATGACTAAGTTATGAACGAGATACTCTTTAGCATTTAGTGCTGGAATAGAAGTAAAGAAAAGTATATGATATCCTTGGAATATACTCTCCTCTTATTACGTCATAATGAGAAAGAATACAACTTATCTGTAAGATAGTTAAAACCTCGTTAGTAGGTTGGATGAGACTAAAGTTGGAAGTACATGAGATTCTTCTAAATGGATACGTGAGAGATAACAGCATCCTCGTTAACGGATCATTCGTTATACCTCCGCCCTTACGATCATACTTGAAGAAAGTTGTTTTCAAGTAAATTGAAACTTTCGTGAAACCACGGATAGTGAGCATAAAGAGAGTGAATGGTTTTACTAAAACCATTTTATGATGGGGTTGCATGAAGATGTTATGTATAAACTACGATAAGCATTATGCGAATGCTAATTACATCTTTGTAATTCGAATGCACGCCGCCAGACGCGAGCCCCGAGCAAGAAATTAGAGGAAGAGGTGGGAGAAGGGCGGGGTCCCACACCAAGAAGAAATACAACAACCACCCCACCTCCACCGATCGTAGGATCGAGGAGCTTTTCCTTAGGCAAAATCCGCCTACCTTTAATGGAAAAGGAAGTCCTGATGAGGCAGAGCAATGGGTAAGAGCAATAGAAAGAATTTTTGATTTCCTCCGTTGTACAACACAAGAATGACTGTCTTGTGTTACTTTCCAACTCACCGGACACCCGACACGGTGGGAAGCGAGAAGAAAGATATTAACACCAGAACAATTGGACTTCTTCACTTGGGAAGATTTTAAGACGGAAATGTATGAAAAATACATTCCCAAGAGCTATAGGAAGAAAAAGGAAATCGAATTCTTCAATCTTAAGCAAGAGAAGATGTCAGTAACTGAGTACGATCGCCTTTTTTTGTGATATGTCAAGGTACGCTCCGGACCAAGTGAATACTGACATAAAAATGTTAGAGAAATTTAGATTTGGTCTAAGGCATGAGATAAGGATGTCTCTTGCCAGTCATGGAGACTTAACATATACTGAAGCTCTTAGTCGGGCTTTAGACATTGAGGCAGCAATGCCGGAGAATAAGCCTGCTCCCACTTAGTCACATAATGCTAGTGACAAAGGCAAGAGAAAGTGGGAAGGCAATCTTAGTGATTACAACCGAGGAAATACAGGAAATTCGAACAACAAAAGCCCATGGCAAGGAAACATGGCACCACAAGGACAAATAATAGTTCCTCTCAGTCCAAAATGTCATAGACCACACAGTATATGTCGAGCAAAAGATCGGTTGCTATAAATGTGGCGTGAAGGGTCATTATGCGAATGAGTGCCCAGAAGTACACTCGGGAGGAATAATGAAACCCAACCCACCAGGCCAAACCCAACCACTAAGGGCTATACAATATCAGCCCCAATATCAGCCACAGCGGCGACGACAAAGGCAGCCAAAACCAACACAAGCTAGAGCTTATGCCCTATACCAAGGACCGAACGAACAAAACCAAGGAAACATAGAAGGTATGAGAAACTTCTCATCATACCTGTAATACTTTTGTTCAATACAAGTGCGTCGTATCTTTCAAAGCAAGAGCATGAGTAGATGCAGTAGAACTTAAGTTTGAATAAGCAATTCAGGAAATGAGAATCATTTCACACATAGTAGGAACTAAGATTGTCAAGCTTGTTGTTCGAACTTAGAATTGAACCTAGGATCACTTAAGGTTTAGCAAATGACTTGAACGTAATATCTATAGAAGATGCAGATATGACCCTAGGAAAGGAATGATGAGTCGAAAATCACTCTACGATCCTGTGCAAGAAAAGGAAAAAGTACGTTCCATTTTCAATCAAGAAACTATGAGTATCTATGGAATCAACATGGAGAAGAAAATTCCAATAATACCCACACTACCTCTAAAGAGAATGATGAATAAGGAAGAATGTCGACCATTCCTTGGTTATCTAACCAAATGATAGAAAGCAGAGATAAAGATCAAGGATATGGAAATTATTTAAGAATTTCCAAACGTTTCCCCTAACAATTTACCAAGAACTACCCTGATAGGCAGCTAGAGATTATCTATGAATCTAGAACCCTGATTAGCCCGTATCAAAAGCACGTATAATGAATGGATTCAAAGAAATTGGAAGGACAAAGGAGTAAATCTAAGAATTATAGGATTTAAGTTTTATCGAACCTAGTGTATCACCTTGGGAAACACCGGCTTGTTTACAGAGGAGAAGGATGGTTGTTTAAGAGTAAGTATTGATTACCAAGAATTAAACCAACTGATGCTTAAGAACAAATATACACCACCAAAGATAGACGATTGCTCAATCAGTTAAAAGCAGTGGGATTATCCTCGAAAATCGATCTTAAATAAGGATGTCATCAGCTGAAGGTAAAGCTAACAATGTAGCCAAAATGGCTTTCCAAACAAAATGTGGCCACTATGAGTTTACAGTTATGCCGTCCGGACTAACAGAAGTACCAGCCATATTCTTGAACCTCAAAAATCGAGTGTTCCATCCTTACTTAGATAAATTGTCTTAAGTCTTCATAAGATGATATTCTCATCTATTCAAAGAGGAAGGAAGAACATAAGTAACACTTGAGGACGGTCTTACAAACTTAAGAGCTGAATAAGTCTTGCCAAGTTTAGTAAATGAGAAGTATGGCTTAAAGAAGTGATGTTCCTTGGGCACGTTGTGTCTTCAGAAGGAACTAAAATAGATTCGGCTAAGGTTAAAAGGATTAAGAGGCGCCTGATAAGGCCACATTGTTTAAGAAAGGTAATGTGTTTCGAACAGTAATGAACTTAGAGACTAAATCATGAGCAAAAATCATGATACCCTTATAACACCCCCTCAGGCAGTATTACGATGTATCAAAACTTAGGAGAAAAGTTTTGAATGGAAAAATATGAAATGAGATGTAAACCCATTCATTAAGCGTCGACTTGATTGCTAACAAGTAAAGGCATTACATTAACAACTCTATGAGAAGTTACGGCCTTTGGAAATATCCAAAAAGGAATATGATGATATAGTGATGGATTTCGTAACAAGCTTACCGAAGTCAAAAGGAAAACACTACTAAATGGATAGTAGTGGATCGACTCGTGAAATGCGCTCATTATTCGACCTATTCAGATTACTTATGAAACTGATAAGCTAGTTCAGTAAGTCGTAAAAGAAATCGTACGTTTACATAAGAGTACCAAAATCTATCATAGTTGATAGAGATTCCAAGTTCCAAATTTGGATTAGTTAATGAAGGAGTTGGAGACGAGATTGAACTAGAGCATAATTTTCGCTCAAAGATGGACAGTCAAAAGACAATACGAACGTTTTAAGATATATTAAGAACATTAGCGTCAAATCAAAATACTAGTTGGAAACATGTTTTTCCACTAATGTAGCATCGCCTGACGATGGTACGAGAAATGGTCGATATGGGCCATATGAGATATTGTCTGAAGGAAAGTGTCGATCGACTTCTTTATTATGATGAGGTAGGTAAGAGGAAAGTTCGTGGTCTAACACCACGAGTAAAATGATTGAGATTGTGCAGCGTAAGCGGATAAACGATAATGAAGCTCATGAGCAAAAGTCTCACGCAGATACGCGTGAATAAAGTTTTCTTAAGATCTCTCCATCGAGAGGAGTTGAAGCTGAGTAAAATGCAAATTAGAATCACGTTTTATAAGACCTTATGGGGATCTTAGAAAGGATAGGCCCAGTAGCCTATAGATTGGTACTTCCACCAGGTATGGGGAATGTACGTAATGTTTTCCATGTGTCGCAATTAAGAAAGTACGTGTATTATCCAAAACACGTGAGTTATTATGATGATGATGTTCTTAATCCAGATATGGATTATGAGGAAAGACCTATGACGATATTAAATCGTAAAGTATAACGGTTAAGAAACAAGTTTTGTACCGTCAGTGAAAGTCCAATGGAGAAACCATGAACAAAAGAAAGTCATGTGAGAAACATGAGGATGAGATAATGAGAAAAGTGTCCCGTGCTTTTAGGTATGAAATTTCGGAACGAAATTTATTTTAAGGGGCTTAGGATGTAATATCCCGTAGTTTCAGTGCTTAATTACGATAATTTAAATCGTAATTTAGAGTTTAGCCTCGATAATTAAACTCTTAATTAGTCAATGCTCGATTTTGACTAAGCATAATTTGATAATTTCTGTGTGATATTCACTGACGCTTAGTGAATTAAGGAATATAGTTTCTATTATTCCTTCGAATGTATTGTTCTAACGTCGGTTAAATTCGACAGTTAAATCTTACAGTATTTTAAGCATTTAAGCTTAGAATTCGAAATTCCTTATTATTATGGGAATAAATAAAGTTGTTACAACTTTATTTTGGACATTTGAGAGATGATTTAATTATGAGAATTTAGAGACGTTTCAAACGTCTACGTTTAGAGATAATTCGATAACTTGGACAAATGATCATGGAATTATAAAATTCAAATTCCTATGATTTTTTATGATATAAGAGCATTATTTATCATCAAAATAATTCTAGGGAATTAAGGAATAAAAATTGAATTAATTAGCCAATTTCGAAAACCCTAAAAATCGAAATTAGGGTTTTGCGGTCTAAAATTGTTTTAAATATTTTTCTATGATTAAATTCATCATCTATGATTATAATATGTCTCATAACTATGTGTTAGTTATTTATTACAAGGAAATAAAATATATAGCATTATTGCTATATAATTCTCGAAAATCGTCATATGTGAGAAATAAAAATTTAATTCTCATCCAATTGATAATATATGATAATTACTATATTAATATGATATTTTTATGTATAATATGAGTTGTATTACAAGTTGCACAAGTGGGAGAACACTTGCATTAAAAGTGGCGAAAATTTCATGATATATGTGACAAAATTTGTTTAATTTCCATGCTATAATTAATGGAATGGTATGAGTTGGATCTTATCATGATATTAGGTGTAAAGAGTGATAGTTACCAATTGAAACAAGTAACTTATGGCTTGTGTATGCTAAGTGACGAAAACTAGGTAGGTTAAGTGTGATTTTATGTGATTTAATTAATAAACATCATGCTATGATTAATGCTATGTTATTATTATGTTAATAAGATATTTTTATAAGATAAGATAGAATATGTATTCAATTTGAACAAGTAACTATAATCCTTGTCTTGTAGTAGTTGTAAAGTTTGAAAATTAGTGTGAACAAATGTGTACATAAAATAAAAGTCTTAGTGTAAATTGTTGACTTTTCAAAAGTGATAATATTATGTAGTTATATTAAAGTATAGGATATAGAAAAAAAAAAATCATCCCTAAAGAATAGGGGGATGGCCGACACACACATATATAGAGTATAAAGTGATAAATTTCTTTATTTGGTAATAATTGGTGATATACATTAATTAAAAGGATAAGATGACATATTGGAGTATATTATGAAAGGAATAAAAAAAATCTTATCCCTAAGTTAAGGCAAGTGGACGAAAATTTGAGATAAGGTGTGCAAGTGTATTAATGAGTATTAATACTAAGAAAAAAAAAATAAAAAAAATAATAATAATCAAATCCATGCAATCTTGTAGGAGCCGTGAACAATTAGGAAAGGAAAGAGAAATTTTGTGGATTTGTATGATAGGATAAAGATTAAATATTGTCTATTGTATGCAAGTTGGACGCCAATATTGAAAAAAATTGTGCAAATGTATATGTTATCATTTTATGTAATAATTACCTACAAGTGGATTAACTCTATAAATATAAGATGAAGGCAAACATTTCTCATTTTTCAAACCTATAACCACCGAAAATTAGTGAGGGAAAATTTAAGAGAGTTCTTCAATTTCAATTCCAAATCTATAGCAAATAAACCTTGCCGATTAAAATCGACACCGATTAAAAGGTTAGATTTCTTCCGAGCCTCGTATACATGCTAGAATTTTCGATTTTCATCCGTTAGAATTCATGTTATAATCTTATGTTGTTTATGACATTTTCGAAAATTATAGAACTTATGCTAAGATGTTTAGATATTGTGTTTATATGATGTTATTAAGCATGTATTATAATTATATCACAAAATTAAGCATGTTATTAAATTCTATATGTGGACCGAAAATATGTGAGTATGATATGTTGATGATTATGATTTTAATTGTTGATTTGAGCATGAAATAATGATCTAGGGTATTAAATATGCTTGTATGATTTTATGTAAAATTTTTGGAAAACTATAGTATATATGTTCAAGATTTTCGAAAAAATTAAAGCATGATATTATGTTGTGATATGATCCGTGTTTAAGTGTTATTATAGCATATTGATAGTGTAGATTCATAATATAGTGTTGTATGAATTTATTGGATTTGTTAAAAATTATTTTGACCTAAGTCACTTTTTCGAAAATATGACTATAGTAAATTTTAATAAATAGTTCACAATTAATAAAAATTATGTTATAGCAAGGATGCTTATAGATGATTATGTGTTATGTGATTTAATTGGAATTTTTGAAAAATGTTTACTAAGTTAAATTGAGATTTTCGAAAACCATATATTATAGGTTTTAATGTTATAATTTTTTTTATCATGTATAATTGCATAATATGTTCTAAAATATTGTTTTAAGTATATTATGATTTTATGGGAATTTTTAGAACAATAATTATGCATAAATTCGATATATATAAGTGTAAAAAGTCAAAATGTTGACTTTGAAGTCAAAATTATTGACCAAAGTCAAAATATTGACTAAAGTCAAAATCGTTGACCAAAAACGTTGACCAAGGTCAAAATGCACGAAATTCAATAATACGTGATCTATGTGACATGGTACGTTTAGTAACAATGTAACTTTCGTTACGTAAGTACATTAAAACGTACATTATGTGCTAAAGAGATAGAATATCTCTTATATGATGGGTGATTACATAATCGACATCATTTGATTAGGAAACGTCAAAATAAGTTCGACGTTAGACTTATTTGATTCATAGGACGTTATAGACGATGCTCGTCTCTATCGAAACATGACCAATGTACTAAAATAGTTCTTACGTTAAGGTGGGACGTGATTTTGAGTACTGACATAGAAAGGAAAGACCGTAGAAGCATACTTGTACGAGGTGGGCTTTACTCGAAAACCCTTTTATTTACGACGCTTTCTTTGAAAAGTATTTATTTATAAAGCTTTCAGTTGAGAAATGATTATGAAATGTTATGTAATTACCTGCCCAAAGTATTTATGTTTTATGTATGGATCCTATCATGTTGTTGGGCAAGCCAACTATGAAAGTATATGAAATGCTTTGTTCGCCAACCGACTTAAGTTGTCGGTTCGCTCCCCAACTTATGAGAAAATCGATATCGCACCCTATGTCGATGCGAAATTCACAGCTAGGGTTACGTGCGAAAGGTACCGTGTGTCTTTGAAAGGACAATTCTCGGCGGTCATCGCGCCCATAGAAGGTGGCCACCTTCTATGGTACGTGCAGATGAGTTTATGAGATGATAATGTTTATATGAGATATGTGAATGATATTGATCATACAAAGAGAAAATGCTCGGCGAGCGATGTTTTGAGAAATGAGAAAATGTTTTAGTAAGACAAGGTCTTTCAATTAAAACCCTTGTGCCTTACTTATAAAGGCGATGTAATTTAAAGAAAATGTTTTGGCAATGAGTCCATTTGGGTGCATTATTTGTACTCACCGCATGTTTGTTTTAAATGTGCGAGTTGAGTGATGGATGGGATGGGCGGTGTTGAGCGCCGGGTCTTCTCGTCTCGATAGTTAAACCTTGGATACACATCGTCATATGTGTATTCCACATGTTTTCCGCTGCTAGATTATGAAGTCATATGTATGTTATGTTTTTGTCAAACCGTAAACCCTTGAAATTTCAGAGATATTCCCAATATATGTCACACGCTCGTTGTTCTATATTATTATCCGCTTCTTAATCCTGCAAGTAATCCTTGCTAATCCGCACTTTGGATTGGCGGGCTGTTACAAGAAAATACGGGGTATTACATCCCTCCCTCCTTAGAAAAATTTCGTCCCCGAAATTTCACATACGTGGAGAAAACAACTCAGGGTACTGAGCCCTGAACTTGTCTTCCAACTCCCACGTAGTTTCCGCTTCGCCATGGTGATTCCACAACACTTTCACCAGCGGAATCTGCTTGTTCCTCAATTCCTTTACTTCTCGTTCTAAGATATCCACAGAACCACTTGGTCATGCTTGATCACGTGTTTTGGGTCGAACACGTACTTTCTCAACTGAGAAACGTGAAACACGTCGTGCACATCTCCGATGCTAGGCGGAAAAGCTAACCTATAGGCAACGGGCCTATTCTCTCAAGAACTTCGAAGGTCCAACGAACCTCGGTGCAACTCACCTCGCTTCCCAAAGCGAACGACTCCTCTCGTCGGGAAACATTAAGAAAACGCGATCTCCGATCATGAATCAAGATTCAGATGACGCTTGTCCGCATAGGACTTCGCCTATCCCGAGCTTCTGATCCTTCGCTGATCGATCGATAACCTCGACCGCCTGCTTGAACCATCTCGGTCCTAACATCTTTCTCTCGCCCGCTTCGTCCCAATAAAGTGGCGATCGACACTTCCTTCCGCATAACGCTTCATAGGGAGCCATTCCTATGGTGGCACGATAACTGTTGTTATAGGCAAACTCCACCAAAGGTAGTATCTCTTCCCATTTCCTCCTCTGTCGGCCGCGATCGCCGCAAAGATATCTTCCAAGACACGAATCGCCCTTTCCGACCGACCGTCGATCCCGAGGATGGAAGGTCAGATTGAGATTCAGCTTGGTCCCCATGGCTTCCTGCAGACTCCTCCAAAACCTTGACATGAACCTCGGGTCACGATATGACGTAATCGATACCGGCACACCATGTAACCGTACGATCTCTCTAACGTAAAGCTGAGCAAGCTTATCTAACCCGTACGTCATCCGAATCGGTAAGAAATGAGCTGACTTCGTCAGTCTATCGACGACAACCCATATAGCGGTGTTTCCTCGCGCTGACCTTGGAAAACTCACCATAAAATCCATACCGATATGATCGCATTTCCACTCTGGGATTGGTAGCGGTTGCAACAAACCTGACGAACGTTGGTGCACAGCTTTCACTTGCTGACAAGCCAAACAACGTTCCACAAACGTGGCTACATCCTTTTTCATCCCTTCCCACCAAAAGTTCCTCTTAAGGTCTCTGTACATTTTGGTGCTTCCAGGATGAGCTATATATGGTGCCTCATGAGCTTCACTCATGATCTTATCTCTCAATTCCCTATTGAGTGGCACACATAACCTTCCTCGGAATAATAGCGCGTTGTCCTTCGCTTCCGTGAACCCCTTGCTATCTTCTAGCCTTTCTTTCAGACGCATCCTTTCCAAGAATTCGTCTCCACGTTGTGCGCTCACGATGGCTTCTCTCAGGTCCGGTTCAGCTGTCAAAGCTGCGACGAATCCTTGCACTGATTCCGCGGGTGAATCACTTCCAGGCTAAGCTTCTCAAAATCTCGAATAAGCTCTTTCTCTTGCGTAAGAAGATATCCCAATTTCGCTCTCGTCTTGCGACTAAGGGCATCTGCTACGACATTGGCTTTCCCCGGGTGATAGTTGATAGAGCAATCATAATCCTTTACCAACTCTAGCCATCTTCTTTGCCTCATGTTCAGCTCCTTTTGTTCAAAGAAATACTTAAGGCTCTTGTGATCTGTGAAGATCTCACACTTAACTCCATAGAGATAGTGCCTCCAAATCTTCAACGCATGAACGATCGCTAACTCCGTGTCGTGAGTTGGGTAGCTCAACTCATGCGGTTTCAACTGACGAGACGCGTAAGCTATAACCTTCCCATTCTGCATAAGAACACAACCTAAACCAAGCTTGGATGCATCGGTGTAGACCACAAACCCATCGTTCCCTTCCGCTACGGCTAACACTGGAGCGGTTGTTAGCTTCTTCTTTAACTCTTGAAACTTGCTTCACAAGCTTGGACCATGAAAACTTGATCCCTTTCACGAGTACATTGCGTCGTCGGCCTTGCCAACTTCGAAACCCTTCGATGAAACGACTATAATATCCTCGCCAAGCCTAGAAAGCTTCGAACCTCATTGGCATTAGTCGGAACCTTCCAGTTACATACTGCTTCAACCTTCACTGGGTCGACTTTAATTCCTTCTGCAGACACGATGTGTCCAAGGAACATCACTTCTCTGAGCCAAAACTCGCACTTACTATACTTGGCATACAACCTCTCTGCTCGTAACGTTTCCAGAATGGTACGGAGGTGTTCTCTATGCAACTCTGCATTCTTGGAATAGATGAGAATATCATCGATAAAAACCAAGACGAAACTATCCAGGTACTGATGGAAAACTCGATTCATCAGATCCATGAAAACTGCTGGCGCATTGGTCAAACCAAACGGCATCACGATGAACTCGTAGTGCCCATACCTTGTTCTGAATGCGGTCTTCGCAACGTCCTCCTTCCTGATATTCAGCTGATGGTAGCCTGACCTCAAATCGATCTTAGAGAAGACACTCGCTCCTTTGAGCTGGTCAAACAGATCGTCGATCCTTGGAAGAGGATATCTGTTCTTGATCGTCAGCTTATTCAGCTCTCTGTAGTCAATGCACATCCGCATTGACCCATCCTTCTTCTTGACGAACGTAATCGGCGCTCCCACGGCGACACGCTAGGTCGGATAAAACCTAGATCCAACGGCTCCTCAGAATCGCTGCGCTTTCGCTTCTTGCAATTCTTTAGGTGCCATTCTATATGGTGCCTTTGATCTGCGCCGCTCCCGGTTCCGGATCAATAGTGAATTCCACTTGTCTATCAGGCGACAAGCCTGGCAAGTCCTCGGGAAACACATCCGGATATTCACACACCACTGGCTCCTCTTGCAACTATTTGCGCTCTTCAGCGTGCCCTGTCAAACTCACCAAGAAAGTTTGATAGCTTCCCTTCCTGATCATCCTCACTGCCTTCAGTGCTGAGATCATTAGCACGCAAACACCCATCCTTATGTCGTGGAAACAAACTTCCACTCCTTTGGTTGTTCGAAAAGCAACTTCTCTCTCGAGACAACGTATAGTTTCCCTGTGCTGTTCCAACCAATCCATGCTAAAGATGACATCGAAATCTTCCATTCCGATGACATGCAAATTGACAAAGACCTTCTGCTCACAGATTTCTACCTCCTGGTTCGGGCATATCTCTTTTGCCTTTAGCACTTCCCCTGATGGGATGCTAATTTCAGTGGTACTGTGATTTCTTGGGTACCAAACCCAACCTCTCACACGCGATTCTCGAAACAAAAGAATGTGAGGCTCTGTGTCAAACAAAGCGGCGGGTATATCACTCATATGGATTATACATGCAAGATTTCCGGAGCTTGTGCCTTCTCACGATTCAAGCGCACACCCTTGTTTATTGCGGTGGCCTTTGGTTTGCTGGCCTAGGGTGACCTCCTGCTCCGTTGTTTGTCCTCGGCGAGCTTGGTTACTCCTCTGTGAGCCGGATCTTTGTCTCACCGGCGGTACCTTCTTGGACCTCCTAATGGACAATCTCGGCGTAATGTCCAATCTTCCTACAACGATAACACTCGGCGTTACCTTGCCTACACTCGCCTAAATGATTCCTCTGGCATTTCTGGCACCAAGGTTTTCCAAACCACCTTGCCGCCGCATGGGTTGGAAATTCCTTCCCAAGGTCGCTTTTCTTTCTCCTCGAATACCCAAATTCCTTGGAACACCTGATTGCCTTTCCCTCGATCTTCCCATTTCCTCTTACCTCTTCCTCCGTCAGCTGGCTGTCCGGGTGGCATCGTTCTCTCCTGGGGCAACATTGACTCAATGTTTAAAGCCCGGTTCAAGGATTGCGCATACGTCAAATCTCCCTGACTGACGAGCAAAATTTCGATTTCCGGTCGGAGTCCTCTCCTTAACACGCTCGCCTGGCAGCCTCAGTGCCGACCAGGTACGTAGCATAACGCGACAGATGATTGAACGAGCGATCGTACTCGGTGACCGTCCTTCTCCCTTGACGAAGATTCCAGAATTCGTTTTGCCTTCTCTGCCTGTAGATGCCAGGCACGTACTTTTCCATGAGTTCTTCCTTGAAATCTTCCCACGTATACCTTCCCCATCGTCACGGTGTTAGGGTCCTCCTCACGGTTCCCACCGTAAATCGACCTCGTCGGTTAGGTGAAAGATCGCGCAATTCAGCTTTTACGCTTCTTCGCACCGATGTATTCAAGATCCTTTCGGTGGATCGTATCCGTTCTCATTGCGATCGGTTCGCGAGACCGTCGAACGTAGGGGATTCTCGCCGCGAAAACTCTCGATCGCATGCGGCATTGAACCAAAGGTGGTTCTTGGCTTCTTCCACGCTATTGTTCCTCCGTTCCTTGTTCTCGGCATTCGTACCGACGTTTGAAACATTAGAAACACTTTCGCATAGATAACCGGGTATCATCGCATAACATATATCATCACCCATAACCACATATCATCACATATGCCACATATCACCACATATGTCACATATCACAATCACATATAAACAGGCAACCTGCCAACACATCATCGTTATGCATTTCACATATCATCATCATCACACATCACATAGATCATACATCATCATGGCATAGCTCATATCACATATAAGCATCAAACATAAACATCCTATCATAGACAGCGTTAGTATCAGTATTGTCCATAAAGGACTGTCAAAATACAAGATCAAGGTATGTCAGTCAAAAAGGTCAGATATGAGCAAAAGAATCGACTCGGTCATCGCAAAGATGCCGCTCGTCCATGCTTAAAGCGATCATGACTCACCGCACCACCGACTACCCAGGATCTCATACTCCATATCCATCCACTATTCTCTGCTTGTTTCAATGGTTCCATTTTGCCTTTCCTCATCCTCTCTCTCCCTTCCTATCAGGGCTTGAATTCGGGCTGCCGCTTCGGTAAAGCGATCCTGCATGGAAGCAAGTCTCTCGTGGGTATGATCCCATCCAAGCTGTGCCCTGATCGCCTGAGTCTCAGGTGAATGCTGTTCCTGGGTTCCAGTCTCTGGCGCTTGCCCTTCCTCAACATGCTCAACCTCATCTGAGTCATCCGCTATCTGGATCACCGGGTCCTCTGAATCCTCACTGTCCTCCTCGTCCTCCTCCGGGTCTTCCTCCTCCTCAGAATCTCCTTCCCGGGAGGCCAACTCGACTTCGTTCGGTGGCATGAAGATTCTGATCCTGGGCCTCTTCCCTGCCACTGTCGGATGGACAATCTCTCTTACCTGGGAGGGTCCTGCCTCAAAATCATTCCTGGTCCGTCTGAAGGTGAGGATCGTAGATGGAGGTGTAGTGACTGGTGTATCCTGATGAACTGGCGATCGTCTACGCGATGGCTGCTCTCCCAAAGGCTCTTCGGGAACATCATCCCTGTCATCAATCTGGATCGGCCCTCGAACATGCCTCGCTATCACATCTGCCTCAGATGGTATGCCTCGATGATCGGTCCACTGTCTCCACACTCGAGCAGCGAACTCTGTGAAATCCAAGGTAAGGTGTCTGGTGATAGGATCCCAACGGAACATCACGTACCCTTGCCTTCTTGCCCATGGTTGCCAACCTGTCGGTAGCCTTTCTGTCATCCGATAGTAAGCCTCGTACTCGGATACCTTCCCACTATCTCGAATCTTTCTCCACAAACCAACAAATCTCCCCAGAAACACTCCCAACGGCTCATGGACATTCCTGGTACATTCCCTGAACTTACGGATCTACTCATCCATCCTGTGGGATCTTAACCAGCGTTGTTTGGGCCACTGAATGTCCATAAACCTACATGTTAGTTCATCAAAATAACAACAAATATTCACGTTCCCTTTTTCTGCCCCAGTCATCTGGGTAATCATGTCTTGAGACACATATTCACTTCCAACACATATCAACATCGATATGGATATTCATAACAAGAATCACATAAACAATTACATGATTCACTTACAAGCACTCGTTTATCAATATAAACAAGATTTTCAATCAATCACATATTTCTATGTAAACACATAAATTCACATCATTAATTCGTGATCATATCAATCACATCATACCACATCAATGGTTCCTATATCACAGCCACACATGCCTTTTCGTCTCATCAACAATCACTTCCACATCCATATCACCATCCAACCATATCTCATCCACATCACGTTTACATCACGTAAACTCTTACCAGGCCAAAACACATGAAACCAAGATCATATCAAGCATCACGTAACCACATAAAGCATCAACAAATAAACACATACCTCATCCCCTTTTAAAGGAGGTGGCCTGACGGTGAGCTGAGGGTAGCTGTACCTGATAAACAGTTTAGAAGAACGAGTTCTAAACACTCAATTTTAAGAACGTACAAGATATAAAGCAAACGAACTGCTTTGATATCAAACAACATAGACACATACCAAAAGCCAGAAAACTACTCTGATACCAAGCTATCACGCCCCAATTCCCGAGGGAAGGCACGGATGCCGGGGTGTGATTAGGGGTGGGGGTTAAGAAGCGGGGAAGAAGGGGGGATACATATAACATACACGATAAGAAGATGTGACCATGAAATCGGGAAGCATCTCCTCTATAACTAGGACATATCCTGATGGGGAGAGGTGCGCAAACAATCCACCAACAGAATAATATCGATACCATAACCTCAATGAAACATGATCTTGGTTTATAATAAGTAATGCAAGGAAGCAAAATAGCATTACACCATGTTGACTAGACCGGTCAACCACATAGCATGCTCATATCGAGACTCACAGCATAATAACATAATAGCAAATCTTGTTCCCAATCAGAAAGCAAAATAAGGGACAAGAATACATCAACATCAGAGTACGTATACAACACAACAACGCGGAAGCATAGCATGAAGAACCCGAAGCTCCACCCCTCAGCGTCGCCCGTCCAGCCCTCCTCCATCTGTGAAAAGATTTGAAAAAGAGTTTGGGGTGAGTACTAGCGCACTCAGTTGGGGTTTTATCATAAATCAAAAGAATCATGATGCCGTGTTCAGAGCACTTATCTTAGAAGGTTTTAAAACGTAAATCCACTTCTAAGTAAGCAAAATAGATTTTTCATTTTTCGATACCTGATCCGTTATTACTGTTGTTCTCATCATAGAACCAAAGAGCCACGGCTCGGAACGTATCCCGCCAGCCCATCACATCTCATACATTCGGCCCGGAACATATCCAGCCAGCCCAAAATATCTCGGCCGGAACATATCCAACACCCCGTGCGCGGGCGATCCACCGGGCTAACTCGATGTAGACTTGAGGTCAAATCCGTCGTAACCATAACCACCTCATTACCATTTCCGTGTGGACTTCCGGGTCTATCCCTTCGTAACCATAACCACGTGTTTGGGGTCTATCCCCTTACGATCAATACTCAAGATGGTGATCAACCCACCGAATAGAGATCCGTGCACAATCACAATAGAACCACATCTCGGATCAGAGAACAGTAATAACTTCACCAAAACATTTTACGGTGCACATGTTTTATTTTGAAATATCAGAGTAAATAACTCAAAATAAGCATATATAACCCAACCTGAACAGACGAAAACGTCAACCGGGAGATATCTACGGATCCGATGACTTCACCAATAACACTGGTAGGTACCTGGTAACAAGACGGAACAACTTTTGGGGTCACATCCCACAAAGCAAAGCAACATCGTGATCCAAACGAAGATCGAAGCAAAACTAGGGTTTTCGACTTTCTGAACCCATATTTGGCACTCTCCGGGTTTTCAAATCAACTCGATGCAGAAGGGAAATATATTCAGGGCATCAAAACCTATAATAGGGTACTTTCAAAATATGCATGCATGCAAGTTGACTCAAATCTTAGCAGCGAAGAAGCTTCAAAAATCGATGCCTATCCTCAGATCTAGGATACACCATCCAAAATCGATGCATGAAAATGGAAACATAAGCAATATGTATAACGACGAATATGGAATGACAAACTATGTTGAAAATGGATAACCCGGGCATGTACTTCCTTTAGAAAACTCGAAGCAACGGAAAACATCCCGACATGCAGAAACGCGAAAAACAGAAAAACGGAATCGGTACTTTAGTGGAATGCATAGCCCGGAACCCAAAACCTAAAGGACCCGTAGCCAAAAGGTGGCCCGTCGGCCACCAAACGGCGGCCAACAGCTCACGGCGGCGACGGCAATGGGCGGCGGCGGTCTTGGCCAAATCGGCCGGCCTCCGGCCGTTTTCCGTCCCGTCTCTTTAGAATCCCGAGTTCTATGCTATACGATCTACTAAAAGGCGGAATCAAAACAAGAAAAGGACAAAACAGAAAAATGGGGCTGCGGGAGGGATGATCGGTGGTGGTGGCGGTGGCAGTAAGAATGGCGCCGCCGCCGAGCCTCCCGGCTCGATCCCCACTCCTCCAGCGTAAGCTCAGCGTGCACTTGAGCTGCTCGGCTCGTCAGTAAACACGAGAGACGAAGAAATGAACGTTGTAAATGAAGGCCCTAGCCTCCTATTTATAGGAAAAGGGGGTCGTTAGCAGTCATGCTTGCAATGACCCTTTTCGAAAACGCAAAAGCGACGCAACTTTTGCAAACGGACTCAAATTTAGCAAACTTAGTACCCATGGACTCGAAATAAAATACGGACACAACGACTATAAACAAGATATGCTTTTAAAGATCCATGAAAAGTCCGGTTTTCGATAACTTCCGGAGTGCGAAACCTTCGTGGTTGGTTGAAAACCTGCATACTTAGTGTCTATGAATTCGTCATAAGACATTCTTCACAACGCCTGAGGTTTCGTGACGGTCGCATCACCGAAACAAAAATTCAACCTGGTGCTTAGAAAAGACGGGGTATTACATCCGGGGAGCTTCACACTGGAGTGTGAGATTGCTGAGCACACATTCCCCAATGTGTTGTGCGATTTGGGAGCAAGCATCAATCCGATGCCGCTGAATGTATTCAACCGCCTGGAGCTAGGGAAGATGAAGCCAACAAAGATATCATTAATGATGGCTGACAGGTCAGTCACATACCCTAAGGGAATTGTTGAAGATGTGTTGGTAAGAATTTGGGACTTTGTCTTTCCTGCTGATTTTGTTATATTAGACATACCCGAATTCAAGCATCAACCACTAATCTTGGGTAGACCTTTTCTAGCAACTGGTCGTGCTTTGATTGATGTGCAGGAAGGTGACCTCATGTTTCGTGTCAATGATGAGGAGCTAAAGATTTCAATATATGACGCCATCAAGCAACACGATAGTTCAGAGCCTGAAAATTGCTATTCGATCACTACTGCTACTGCTAGTCAAGTCTCGCACTTGAAAGGCAACTGACTAGTCGATGAAGATGCTAGAAAGATGAGATGGACTCGGCAGAGAACTCCAAGTGATTCATTCAAGTTCGGAGGAGGCTACTCATATGCTAAATGGTGGTCTGTCATAAATGCTAAGTATAAGGGCAAGAAAAAGTTTGAAAAGACCACAGTTATCAAATCACCCGATTGATGAGAGGTAACGTCGAGCTAGCGACGATAAATCTAGCACTGGTTGGGAGGTAACCCAACATTTTACGTGCTTTATGTTTTTATGTTTTGTTTTTCTTGTTTTTCTTTGTCGTGTCGTGTCCTTTGTGTTCGTTTTTTTTTATCCCAAGGTTTTAATGGATTTATTTATAAAAAAAAAATAAAAACATAAAAAAAAGACAACCTTGTTACCATCTTCGCGACCGCGAGGTGTGGTCGTGAGGAAATGGGCAGTGCTACTTGCGCCGAGCACAATGTTTAGCGACCACACCCGCGTCCGCGTGGTGTGGCCGCGACCACGGGCAGTACACTTTTGGGCATACCTCGCGACCGCGAGGTGTGCCCCGACCTGCACCCGAACGCAACCCGCATATTCTACCTTCAGTTTTTAACCCCCCCTCCCCCCATTTTTCACACACACACACATATTTTGCTGCAAACAGCCCCTCTCAAGCACCCAACACCTTTTTCTCAAATTTCTTGTGTTTTTTACGTCAAATCCACTCAAGGTATGCTACATTTACTTAATTCTTCTTGAATTTACGCTCTTTAGCATGATTTGGAGGCATTTTGTCCATATTATCTTCTTGTTGTGGATTATTGAATGTTTGAGGAACTAGGGCTTCTATTGCAAAAATTCCTTGGTGTTTGAGCATGTTTGCTTCAATGTTAGGTCTATTGATGTTCTTAGATGCATATTATGGGTTTAATTTGCTTACATTGTTGATTTGGGTTGAATTGGTTCGAAAAAACCCTAGTTTTTCTGCTGTCAACGCGCACCTCGCGACCGAGCTCGCGACCGTGAGCCAGGCCACGAGCGTCCGCGCGAGCACCTTTACGTGTTAGTTTGCGAGCGTGAATGGCTACCTCGCGACCGCAAGGGTAGCCACGAGGCAGCTCCAGAATCCTTTTTCATGCTTGTTTAAGTGTGTGTGCGTTTTATCTCCCGTGTTTCGCTTTGTTCGACCATTTGTTAGTATAAGGGGAGACATTATGCTAAGTTTAAGTTCGGGGGAGGTCTATATAATTGCTATGGGTTGCCGTTTGCTTTCGCTTTCCTTTTTAATAAGTACATGAGCTAACGTTGCCTTATCTTTAGGTACATTATGTCGCGTGAACACGGCCACAAGCGAAAGGGCAAGGAGGTGGCCTCATCTTCACATGATGATAGGCATGATGAATTCGACCCCGAAACCTTTGTGGTGCGATTGCCAACTTCCTCATCAAGGGATAGGTGGAGGAGATTGGTGTAACAACGGCACAGGCACTCACGTTTTATGTGCATAGAGACGTGCCAAGCCATGGGGATAGCCAACGATGTCACGTGGCTAGCGGAGAGGTCCGGTTTGTACAGCTGTTATCACGGCCAACTATTTGACATACCGCATCCTCACTTTGGAGTTCCTGTCGACCATCCGAGTACACAAGTCACATGGGTCTCCGGACTATATCACTTTCCACATGGACAATGAGCCCCGCCAACTCTCGGGATGAACTTAATGGTATTATAAATGGTGATCCCGAGGGTCTATACATCGGGGATTTAGAGAATGCGTGGCCTTTGTTCGTGGACTCGTGGACTCAAATCTCGAGCAGAACCCGGCATATGACGCCTCCAGAGCCAAGGCAAGTTCCTTACGGAACCCCACGGTCCGCTACTTTCATCGCCTGCTCACCTTCACCATCCATGGCCGTAGCAATGCCGGCATAGTATTCTCGCAGGATATGAGTCTCTTGATTGGAGTTGCGACTCAACAGAAGATGCATGCCGGCATGTTCCTTGCACAGCACTTTCAGATGCAAGCCGAGGTCTCGGGGAACGCACGGATATGCATAGGGGGATTCGTTACCCCCATTGCTGATTTCTTCGGGGTGACGATTTGTGAGAGTCCTGTCTCTCAAGATATTTTCCTGGACAAGCCCTATCTATATGTCCAGACGTTCTTGAAGAGACACCCGAGCCGTTACCTCTGGCTGCTTTACGACAAGCATGGCCAGTCGATTCTTCGCCTGCCCAACACGGACATTACCAATTTGAGCACGTTTAGGCCACCACAGGTCAATTGGAACTTGAGCTCAGGTCTTCACTATTCATGGGTTCGGCGCTTGAATGCGCAAGGCGATGTCGAGGGAGAGCGGCATGAGGAGGAAGCCGAGCAGGACGAGCAAGCAGAGCCGCAAGTGGCACCCTAGACAGGCCATATTACACCCACCACCCGTTCGAGGCGACCCGGTATATGAGCGCATGGAGCGCATAGATGGTCGACTTGACCACATTGACGGTGCTCGACGTCCATTTTCGCCCAAAGAAGGCTCAATTCGAAAGACAACAAGTCCTTCTCGCCCAACACCAAGCACATCTAGAACACCAAAGTCAGATGATGGAGATGATGCAGCGTTGGGATCAGTGGTGACGATTCTATCCGCCATCGGAGTAGCGCGACAACGAGGTAAGGTCTCTCTACCATCTACTCTTTTCTGCAAACCTTATTCCTCCATTTCCACCTGTTTACAATAAGTTTGGGGGGAGTGGACGAGTTTGGTTGGTTGAGAGTCTTGTTTATGTTTTTATGTTTTCTTGTAAAGTTGTTATGCGTTGGGGCTTTTGTCGTGTCTTTGTTTTGTTGTGTCTGTCGATCAACGAGTAAGTGAAATGTGTTAATGCATGTTGCCAATGATGATAGAAATTTTTTGAAAAATGTTGTTAATAGTGCACATGATGTGTTAGGAAACGAAGCATGAATAACTTGAGATTTCTTAGCTTGTTGTTTTTCACCATTTGCTTAAAACCGTGAGACTTGAGCTTCACTATATAAACATCTTAATACAATTTCTTTTAACTGTGTGATATCGTGCATGTAATTATCTTCTAGAACTTGCCATTTTTCTGTGTCGAGGCTGTAATATGTGTTTTGAATATGGAAAGGATAAAAGGCCATCTTTGCTAAATCACATATTTACCCAAATACTAGCCCAATGATATATACCATTTGTCGCCTTCTTTGAGCCTTTATTAGACTTTATTCTTCCGATTAACCGGATGAAAGGAGGTGAGGATGGATATGGGAATCAAATGGGAGGAAAAATTTTGTTTTGATGTTCTAAGTTGGGATAAAAGATAAAGGATGATACCTGTGTGAAAAAGAATAGACCCTATAAGCCTATTACAAAGCCAAGAAAAAAAAAATTTGAAAAAAAATGCGAGCATAAAGGAAGTCAATTGTCATAGTAAATGGTACCATGAGTTGCATAAATGATTGAATTAGCATGTTGGAAAGAAAAAGGGAAATGGACAAAGTCCATATGAGTTGATTATATAAATGGAGGTGCTTGGAGTATATTTGAGTCACTTAGCCATATATTATCCTACCTTGACCAATGTGCCTACATTACAACCTTTGAAAAGTCCTTTTTGATCCTAATTTGAACGCATTTGATGTGGTGGAGATATTAGAGAAATGGCAAGCCTATGGTGAGATTTTTTCATTGCATTGATTATTGAGTGTATACACGTCCTTTATTTCTTTATGAGTTGAGTGTATTCTATATATTACGCACATGGCGTTGTGAGGTGGAATTGAATGAGATTTTTGCTTTCAATGGTTGTCCATTGTCGAGTTGACTAATGTCGTAGTAATGCGCTAATGATTTTGAGCTTTGAGATATTTACGAGGCGTTATTGTGTTAATCACCTTCTTGATGCTCGTTGATCTTTTGTTGTGTCTCTCTTTCTTTTGGTTTTGTTTTGTTTGAGGACAAACAATGCTTTAAGTTTGGGGGTTTGATAAACGCATTTTACACGTTTATTGTTTATATTTAAAGATGATTTTAGATCAATAAAGTGCGTTTATGTCTTGGATCTCAATGCTTTTACATATTCTTGGAAGATACTGCTCGTGGTTCCATTTTGGTGTTTTGTAGGCTTATAAGTTGAAAATCGAAGCATGGAACGAGGAACGGTAGACGAAGGCTGAAAACAGGGCCTAGTGACCACCCTCGCGGCCGCTAGCCCGAGCGCGAGCGCAATATCCGTACGAAACTGAAGCCTCACGACCGCTAGGTCGGCCGTGAGGAAATCCCATGCGAGCGCGCGCGCCGGCGACCGGGAGACATGCCCGACCGCAAAGACATGCCCGAGATTCCCATTAGCGATCGCGAAAGAGGTCACTCTTAAGCCCGATTTCACGCGACCACAGGATGGCCCTCGCGAGGATGTTCTCGCGACCATGAGCCAGTCGCGGGCGTGGCGGCGATCTCGAAATTGGGGTTTCAGCCCTAATTCAGTAAATAGGCATCACCGCCGCGCCCCAACCTTCTCGGTAGCGATTTTAGACGTTTTCCCTCAGTTTTTCTCTATTTTTCACATATTTTCAGTTTAGCTTTGATTTAGATTCATTCTAGTATTAGTTTTAATCATTCTACATTAGTTCTACGGTTTGTTATGACTTTGGAACAATTTCGTCCGAAGGAATTCCATCGTTTTCCCGTTTTCCGTTGGGTTTGGATTTGAACCCAACGATTGTTCTTCAGACGCTTCCCTACGGGTTTTATCAATTTAATATCTTTTTTTATGATTATTTCGTATTTTATTCTGTTAATTATGTCTAGCTAAATTTCTGTTCTAATCCTAGGGTTTGCATGATTCTATCCTAAATGTTGTGATTCCTGCTATTGTTATTTACCTTCCTGGCATTGATTCATGATTCTTGGTGCTTAATTTTTGTGTTGATTTCTGATCAATCTTGATGCATATCATAGTTGCCAATTAATTACTTAACTGTTTTAATTGTCAATCGATCTTGAATGCATGATACGGGTAAGCCTTGAGTCGTAACTGAGATAGGAACATTCGTAGGAAGCATATTCTTTGTGATCCTTTTGGAGTTACTTATTTTCCTCTAGAGACGTAACAGTAATAGGAAAAATTAGTAATCAACTAAAACAATTGTCGTAACAGAAATTGTTGGTTACATATGTGATCTTCCATCTTGTCTGGATTAAAATGGTTAATAATAAGCAGGATAAACATACTTTGTGGATAGGATTAATGCATCCCTAGGGTTAGTCTTTCTTAATAGTTATCTCTTTGAGTTTTTATTGCTTTAGTTTATTCTTTCAAGTTGTCACCTTTGCTTTGGATTTAATATCCAAAGCCTTAAAACCATTATAACCAAATCTGTGCTTGGATAATGATGAATTATTGTTGAGTTAGATTCTGTGTTTTCGCATTACAATCCATGTGGATACGATACTCTGCTTACCTTATACTTGCGCGTTTTCGTGTTAGAAAAGTGAGAGATCAGTCGTGACCCCATTGTCATGCGTCACGCCCACGACGCACCCCTCCAAATCTGTCCTTTCTGTGTAAAGAAATGAAAGGGACACCCTATGCAAACTATCTAACCCGTAATGCCCACGCTTGAGGACACCTCAGTACATGCAAGCCTACATGCAGCATTATGATCTAGACAGACCCGATATTGGCAAAGGCAGCTGCTAGGACTACTCCAACTCGCCCACACCAGTCGTACTATTTGGGATGCGGGACAACCGACACCTTAATCCAATTATTACTTGCAACCCTCCCTTGCCCACTATGTTATTCACGACTAACACACCGAGTTTGGTTAAGTTATATATTGCTCAGGACCTAGTGCTTCGGGAACACACGCATGCAGATCGTAATGCCCTACTTAGACCTCTCGAGTTATATTAATCATGCTTCACTTTGTTATACCCAAATCAGATTAATGACTTAGCCAGACATAAAATAAACAAACATGCAACAGTTAATTGAGATCATCATAAAAGGGAAACAACTTCTATTACTTGAATGAAATAAACGGCGAGCCCAAAGTGCCGTCAACAAACATACGAAAAGTGAATAAAAGTGTTTGCCCCGAAGTGACTTAATATATGTGGTGGTGATGGTGATTATGCTGAAAGAACTAAAAGCTACGTGAATGATGATGATAATGATGATGGGCACAAGTCGCACATTCATCCCATATATATAGGCCAAGAGAGATCGGCGACGGTTATGGCCCATGTGCTGGATAATCCCTTAGGGTTTCCTTGTTGATCAGCGTTGTTTCCTTGCCCAGACGGATTTGAGGTGATCTCCTCCTGATTTTATGGGATTCGATATCAGCGCGCATCTTTTCCGGATTTTGCGGGATCCATCCTGATCCAGCGTGTCTTGCTCATCACGGGTTGTTCTTTATCTGCATCTCTTGTCCAGCACCTCTCTCTTTGTCTTCTCTTTTCCTTCTTCTTCCTTCTCACTTCTCTTGGTTTCTGCTTCTCTTCTTCACTTCCGCTTGCCCATTAGCTAACCTTTTGGAGATTGAACTTGTGCGGTTTGTAAGGAGGTCACGCCGTGTAACGGAACAACTATTGGGGTTAGAAACCCTGGCTGTGAGCGAAGCTCCTTGTGCCCTCGGGATGCAATCGTATCTCAGTTCGTCCGCCATGTAAGTTTCCACTCCGTATTGCCCATTTCTGCCCTACCTTGCCTCTGCAGACCAGTGTGTCTTCCCAGATACAAAACACAACAAGAAAGACACAAAAGACTCGATCTAGACCTAGACAAGACACAGAAAAAAGAGCACAAAACATGGGCTCATCACTCTTTTTCCTCTATGTCCGACTTTATGTCCGCCATTCATCAACTCCAGTTGGCTGGTAACTTTTCAGTTAAACCTAATGACTAAGAAAATGTTAAACCCATTAATGATGATTCTACCACCCCTGAGTATGATGCTAGTAACCATGCTCTAAAAATAGAGTTTTCATTTCCAGATACTCAACTATCTATGCCTGAGTATGATGTATATCCTATACAGTTTGATCATTTTTATCTCAACACTGAGATGTTTTCTATTGACCTAGATTGGTATTGTCAATCTTTCATATCTCTTGGGATTCCTATACCGATTCAGTCTGTTCAATTTTCTCATGTTTTTGAAACTTCTCATTTGAGATTTGAGAAGAGACTCAAGCTAATTTATCGAGACTCCAGATGTCTCAAGATCTTTTATGTCTAAACCCGAGTTTTGCCTGTTGTTGGCACAACATAGCTACAGTCCCTAGATATCAGTCAAATATTTTTTTTTTGTGACTGATTATGGCATCCTTTACCCTGGAATCATTCTTTTGTATTCAATTTCCAATTGTGCTATTGATCTGCTATCTCCTGAGATTGAGAAAGATTGTAGAGATGCCAGACTCTTATGAAGCCGTTGATGGCAGTGGGGACAGAGTTGCAAAGATGAAAGAAGAGAATGATGACGATGACAGCCTTTCGTGGGCAGAGTGAAGTTAGTATCAGCAAGAGTAGAAGTTGATAGTTGTTGATAGTAAGGGTGCGTATACATAGACTAGTGATGCCTAAAGATATCTTACGATGCGATAACGTGTTCGAGAAGTCGTATCGGATGTGTTTTGCCAGAAACACCAAAGCATTCATATACCTGAAACTTTAAGATGACAAGTTTTTCTTGCTTTATAAAAGTCCCCAAAGAGGAAATTTTTTTCTTTCCTTTGATATCTATATGATCATTTTACTACCTAGTTATGTTATTTCATATCACAACTTTGTGATAAGCAATTGTGAAGACATTTGCGATCTAAGCCTGTTTGTTAATTGAAAACATTTTTCCTGCTTTTGATAAGCAATATATGCTGCATTTGGTATTCATTTGTAATGCAGTATGCCACCCAGAAAAAGAAATCCTCATCTTGAAGAGGAAGAATAAGAAAGTGCAAATTCTTCTCAAGATTTACCTGTACCTTTTTTCTTTAATCCGATCATAGAATTGTAGAACTTTTTCTACTCAGAACCCTCCATCTTCCAATGGAGTTAGTAGCCCAGTTGATGCTGAAGAATGAGTTTGCTCAGTAAAGTGAGTTTTCAAAATTTTTAGAGTGCTCTGATCGAAAATGTCTCATATGTATATCGTTTTAGTTAAGATGGTCTGCAGATTTCTGATGGGGAGCACATCAGAAAGTTCTTTCTCCTGGGATCTCTATCACGTATGATGCTGACAAGTTAACTCGAATATACGTCCGAAAGATGGTATGTTTTTACATGGAGTGCTCGTCTCAAGCACCTCAAACATAGACTCCAAGTTTACATCTCGTTTTTGGACGAGTTTTCAACAAGAGATGGGTACAAGATTGAATTCGCATACAACAACAGTTACCAAGTAACGATTAATATGATGCCTTATGAAGCCTCTATGGCATAAAGTGTAGATCACTGCTCGATTTGAGACACGATCAAAGAAGGAAAAGTGCTTGGACCGAAACGATTAAAGAAATGGTCGTAATCGTACAACAAATCAAGAAAAGAATCCAAGAAGCTCATGATCGTTAGAAGTCATACGCAGATAAAAGAAGTACGGAGCTAAGCTTCGAGAATTGAGATAAAGTTTTCGTGAAAGTATCTTCTTCCAAACGCTTTGGAATCAAAGTAAATCTCAACCAAGATGTATCGACCATACGAGATTCAAGAAAAGATTGGGCCACGCCGCCTATAGATTAGTATTATCTCCAAGTTTCGGCAATATTTACAATATGTTCCGTATGTCGCAGTTAGAAAGATATGTGTTTGATCCAAAACACATCATACATCAAGAGAACGTTGTTCATGAATCATATCTAAGCTATGAAGAGAAATCAGAAACGCATCTTAGATCGAAAAGAACTACAACTAAGGAATAAATCAATTCCTTCAGTTACGTTCGGTGAAATCATCATGGTTTATAAGAAGCGACATGGGAGCTAGAACATCAAACGAGAAAGAAGTACCTCTCAAAAAAAAGTACTACATTTCGGGATGAAATTTTTTTAAGGGGGTGAGAATGTAATACCCCGTATTCCTGTAGCAGAGATTATCTCTTCATTAAGGGCTTATGAGAAGGGCATTGCATCCTTAAGAAAGAGATGTTTAAGCTAGAAGCTTTTATGTTAAGCTTCGTGTCGACAAAAATAGAATTTGAGATTTATTCGAGATCGATTCGAGATGGAACCTAAGATAAGATTCTTAGGTCTTGTTTAGAATAAGAAAACCTAGATTTCAAGGGTCTTGAAATGATAGATACATGCTCAATAAAGTCCTGATTTCAGAAAATTGAGAATTTCAAAACTATGCTTTTGTGACATCGGCGTTTGCCGATTAAGAGAAAAATATTTAAAATGGTTTTTGAAGCCAACAATATTTTTATAATCAAATTTCGATGTTTATAATATGTTATTTGAGTCTTAAAAGAGAATTTCAAGCAAAGAGCATTTTATCAGAAATTGAGTTTTGAAATCGGTACGGTATGGATTAATAGAATGTATTTATAACCTTAGTATTTATTTCTAGCAAGAAAGAATCAGAATTTTTAGATATATGATTATTCACCATGTTTAAAAGAAAATGAAAAATGGAAAAAGAAAAGGAAAATTAGAGAATACTTGAGAATTCTCTAGATAGTGATGAATAATCATTTTATTAAAGAAAATGAAAAATAAAATAAAAATTGTGGATTTCTATATATACATAACTATTCATCATTTTCATGATTTTTCTTCAAAAATTTCGAAATTACACACACTTACACACACTAAATTTTCGAAAATTCATACTCAAATTTCTAAAGATCCAACCGTTGAAATTTCGATCCGTCTTCGAATCGAGGTATATTTCTATCTTTAGAACATATCTATGGTTTGAAAAATTTAAAAACATGAACTTTGATGCATGTTATGTTTTTGGTCCTATTGATGAAATATGAAGGGGATATGTTGATGTTTGATTATTTCTTGATATTATGTTAGATTAAATCACGATAAGTTATTTAACGTTGAAATTTTGAGCATATGTTCATTCTTTGAAATTATGTGATTTTCAAAAATTTGAGAGATCTTGATCTTGAATATATGATGTTGATAAGCATGTATTGCCTTCATATATGTATATTTGGATAGATATAAACATGTTTCGAGCAAGTAAAACGTTTGAAATCAAACCTATGTTGAAAACCCTAAATGGCCGAAAACCCTAGCCCTCATATTGTTGGATTTTTTATTTTATTTGATCATTTTGAATTTATATTTGGATTCTATGATATGAATAAATCTTAAAATGATTTATTCGGATTTTTCGGCCGATGTATTCAAAATTGAAAATTTTTAGTTTGACGTCAAGTTTGAGTTTTCAATGCTAAAGCTTTGATCTTTGAGTTTTGATGGTTGATTAGTGATATTTGATGATAGTTGAGCGTGTATAGAGGTTCGTCTAAGGTAGATGACGTCTTGCGTAATTTTTGACGTCGGACATAAGCTATGTCTTAAGGGGTCGTTAGGTTTTTGGCTAAGGTTGAATGGTTTAATCTTATTGTCGAGTTTTCTATGCTCGTTTGGGCATATGAGGCCTTGTGATGTCTTGTTAAATGTAATATGTTAGAGGATGCAATGACCCAATTGTTTATAGACCATAGTGTCTTGATATCGAGAAAATATAGTCGTATCGACGACTAAGATAAAAGTTATTTCTTGTTTGATTCTTGATAGGCTTATATGCCGCTTTATGTGTGTAACACCCCGGATTTCCATAGCATAAATCAGAAACTAGTTACGTGATTAATTAGAGATTAATTACGTAAATGTCTAGGGGCACTGCATCCTTAAGAAAGAGTTGTTTAAGTTAAAAGCTTTTATGTTAAACTTTGAGTCGAGCAGATAGAATCTGAGATAGAGTCGAGATAGAATCTGAGATAAGATTCTTAAGTCTTTATTAGCTTGAGAAGATCTAGATTTAAGATCTAGATTTCAAGAGTCTTGATATGATAAGATATGTGTTCATAAAAGTCTTGATCCCAGAGTCATAGAATTTTAGAGTCTTTGCTCTTTTTGATATATGTGTTTACTGAATAAACCCGGATCAAGAGCAAATTGCCCAAAATGGTTTTTGAGACCAAAAATACTTTTAATAGTCAAAATATGATGTTTAATTTAGAAAGAGAGATTTATGAAAAATTCCAACTTACTAACAATTTCTATATTTCTATTGATTTATTTTTGATTTATTAATTTCAAATGATATATTCTTTCGGATAAATATATATATATATATATATATCCGGATGAGGACATAACATCCCTAATAAATTGGGCCTAGCACCAATACGTTGTAATAGGCCCAAATGACAATCAAAGCTTATGAGATAAGCTAAGAATAAGCTTATGAGATAAGCTAAGAACAAGCTTATGAAATAAGCTAAGGAATTTTCTAGAAAATCAATGGCTTATCATGGAAGAAAATAAAGGCTTCTCATGGAAGATTTGAATAGTGATATGAGGATTTATATATATACCTTCTTAGCTTCCAAAGCACCCCATTACTTACCATTTCCATCATTTTCTCTCAAATTTTCTAAATACACACACATACACACACCTCCATTTTCAAATCATTCAAGCTCAATTCTAGGAAGATCTAACCGTTGAATTCATGATCCGTCTTCGCATAAAGGTAAATCTTCACCTCTAGAACATATCTATGGTTTGAAAATTCGAAAATCATGAACTTTTGAGAGATCTAAATTTTCGGTCCTCTTGACTTTTTGGAAGAAGCATGTTTTGTTCCATTATCTCTTGATATTATGTTAGATCTATCGCCTATGAGTTGTTTAATGTTGAATTTTCGAGGATGAGTTCATTCCTTGGAATTCTTGAAATTTTTGAAAATATGAAGGCCTAGATCTTGAACTTATGTTGTTGATATGCCTTCATATATGTATTGTTGGGTAGATATAAACATGTTTTGAGCAAGAAAAACGATTGAAATTGAACCTATGCAAAAACCCCCAAATGGCCGAACCCTATGTCTCACATGAGGTTGGATTTTGATTTTATTTGATCATTTTGACTTCATATTTGGATTCTATGATATGAATAGAGCTTAAAATGATTCATTCGGATTTTTCGGCCGACGTATTTTAAAGATGAAAAAATTTTAGTTTGACGTCAAATTAGGTTTTCAATGCTAAAGCTTTGATCTTTGGATTTTGATGGTTGATTGATGATCTTTGATGATAGTTGAGCATGTATAGATGTTCGTTTATGTTAGATGACATCTCACGTGATTTTTCACGTTGGTTATAAGTTATGTTTGTAAAGAGTTGTTGGTTTTTGGTTAAGATTAGATGGCTTACATTTTTTGTTGAGTCCTCTATGCTTGTTTAGTCATATGAGGCTTAGTTAAGTCTTGTTATATGTTTAGATGTTAGAGGATGCAATGACCGAAGTGTCCATAGACCATAGAGTCTTGAATATCAAGAAGTTATAGTTGTGTTGACGACTTAGATAAGATAAAGAGTTTATCTTCTTGTTTGGTTCCTGGTATGCTTATATGCTACTCTATGTTGATGAAGGGCTAAGTTCAAAGAATAAAGAAGTGAAAGACAGAACGTACAGTCCACCTGAGTGATTGTTGTCAGGTGGGTAAAATCCTTTCTAAAAATGTGAAATGATATGCTTTTGCATACAAAACGATATGATATGCATTTTTATGAAAAGTTGACTGACTTGCCAAGTTTTTGAGCATAATGCATGATGCCTATCTACGAGAGATGGACGATATTGGCCCTATGCTGGACGAGCTACTAGTAAGGGTTTGTGTACACAGAGTGATCATGCGTATAATGGCCGATCACAGTGTTTGAGAAGGAGGCCTACTTCTCAACACAAGAGTGCGTAGATATGGTTAATGAATGTGATAATGTCTGCAGACGCATGTTAAATGTTGCATCTTGAATATATGAGCATGAAAGCAAGTAAGTTTATTTCAGAAGCATGCACAGACTATTTAACTAAAAACTCTTGTGTGTTGCAAATGTTATGGCAAGTCAATCTTATAGCTCTAAGAGCAATGTTTCAAATGTTTTCGGCATATACCCACTAAGTGCATCTTGTACTCACTCCCTACATACATTTCTAAATGTGCAGGATGAGCTCGAGGGGATGCTGGAATCGAATGTTGTGCATATGAGCTTCTCTAGATGTTTTGTCTCATGATGATGTTGCTAATTTGTTGATGTCAAGTTTTGTTTGCCCAGGGTCTTATGTCATCATACATGATTCTCAGCCACACTTCTTGTTGCCAAACTTTGGCCTTTGTTTGTTTTTTGTTTTGATATTTGCCCTGATGACAGTTTCATTTTGTTGTTGGGGTGTTGACATTTCTGTTAAGATGTCGACTTGCTTCTATGAACAAGGATTCATCAAAATAATTGTGTGAACAAGGATTTCTTTTGAATGTCCAGAATTGTTTTGTTAGAATCAATAAGGTTTATATCAAGTCTTGGAAACATTATTAAACCATGCTTTGAAACGTCAATATTCTTAATGTTGTCAAAGCATGCATGTAAATATACATTCTTGATATTGGTTATTCCTTTGTGATTACTCGTCCTCAGCCGTTGTTTTTCTACATTTGATCCTTTATCGTGGATTGAGGACCTAGAATCAATCTTTGTCAAATTCCATTCTACTTCTTTGAACCATAAATGTTTAATTCTTTCATGATGAAAGTTGAGGTCAAATATTGTTTGATATGTATATTTGGTCAAAATTGTCAGAGTTGTTTCTTACCCCACGTCACGGCCTAATTACTTAACTAATTACTTGATTAAGTAGTCGGGCTGTGACAATATGGATTGATGGACCAAGTGAGAAGAAGAAAGATATGAAAGACAAAAAGTACAGTCATCGAGTGACTGTCGCCAGGTGGGTATAAGTATTTTCTATAATGATATGCTTATGTTTTTATATATTTTCAAAAAAGATGATATGCATTTATTTACAAAGTTTCAAAGTTGAATGACTTGCCTGTCTTTGAGCATGACATGCATGATGCACTACCTATCCACGGAAATGAAAGAAAGAAAGAAATGACCGACGTCGGGTATGACCGTAGTTGGCAACCTTCGGGACCAACTCGGGTATGTGATGTTAAGGTGTGTTTGAGGAGGAGGCTTACTCATCGGATCAACATAAAAAAAGAAAGTCCATGGATATGGGAAGGAAAAGTTATCGGCCGACATGAGAATATGCATATACATATTTTTATGATGCTATGAAATGAAAGCAAGTAAGTGTTTATTATGATGAAGCATGCATAGGTTATTTCACTAAAACTCCTGTGTGTTGCTAATGTTATCGCAAGTCAATCCTATAGCCCTAAGGGTAATGTTTCATGTTTTCGGCGTATACCCACTGAGTGCATTTTTGTACTCACGCCCTGCATGTATTTCTAAACGTGCAAGTTGAGCTAAGGGTGAGCAAAATACCCGAAATCCGAATATTCGATCCGAACCAAACTGAAATTTAAAATTCGGTTCGGATTTTTCGGATTTTCGGTTCGGATTGGATTGATATTTTTCAAAATTTTGATTTTTGGATCGAATCGGATTGGATTTTTTTAATTCGAAAAAATCCGAAAATCCGAATTATATATAATTTATATAAAATAATAATATTTTATTTAAATATTTTTAAATCTAATATAAATATATATAAGAATTAACAAAAATTGGTTTCGGATTTTTCGGTTCGGTTCGGATATTTTTATAAAATTTTTGGATTTTCAGATTTCGGATTTTTGGATTTTCGGTTCGGATCGGATTGTTTTCTTCTCAAATTTTGGATTTTCGGATCGGTTCGGATTAGGCAAAAATCCGAATCGAAATCCGAATACTCACCCCTAGGTTGAGCTCGTGAGGATGCTGGAATCGAATGCTGTGCAAGGAGCTTCTCTAAATGTTTGACTCATGATGAAAATGTTAAATTGTTGATGTTATTCGTTTGAAGTTATCATGTTTTGATGCCCCGAGTTTTATGTCTTCATACATAATTCTCAACCACACTTCTCGTTGCGAACTTTGGCCTTCATCTGCTGTTATGTTTTGTTATGCCGAATTGATCGAACTGATCTTGATAATGGTCATTGTTTTGTTGCTATGATCTTGCCATTGTTGATATGATGTCAACTTACTTCTAAGAACATGGATTTATTGAAATGTTTTGTGAACAAGGATTTACTCGAAAGTTCAGAATTGTTTTCATTGAATCCAATAAGATATATAATGTCTTGGACATATTGTCGAACCATGCTTTGAAACGTCGAAAGATTCTTATCGTTGTTAAAGCATTGCTTGAATACATATATTCTTAGTATGGTTATCCTGTTGTTATTATCCGCTCCCAACCGTTGTTTTTCTTCATTTGAACTTTTATTATGGTTTGAAAACCTAAAATTAACCTTTACCAAACTCCATTCTATCTATTATGACTATAAACATTTGATTCTTTCATGATGAAAGTTGATGTAACACTTTGTTATTGATATAAAATTTTGGTCACAATTGTCGTTATCGATTTATATATTTCCTTATTAACCCCAAGTCACGGCCTAATTACTTGATTAAGTAGTCGGGCTGTGACATATATCCAATGTGGTATGTGAATGTGTTGGTCCACCAACGTAAAAAAAGGGTAACGATCGGATCCGACTTAGTTAAGGACTAACTCGGATTGTGTACACGTGTGACTGTGTGTTAAGGTTAGCTACCTCGACCAATCACGGCGACTATGTGTAGGTGGCCATCTCCATAGTGCGCGAATGAATGAATGAACATATATGGAACAACGTGGATGAAATAGTCTGGTCGGACACTTTTGGAAAATGATAAAATGTTTGATAAGCATAAGTCTTTTAACTAAAATCCACATGTGCTATTGTGGGCAGTTCAATAACTTTAACAAAGAAAATGTTTTCGGCAATGTGTTCACTGAGTACTTTTGTACTTAGACCTGCATCTCGTTTTTTATGTGCAGGTTGAGCAGAGATTGATGATGAGTGCGAGGTGGTGCAGAGTGGAAGTTGTTTTGTTGCTTTAATAGAAAGGATTTCTAGGACCTTAGGCATGTATCGTCATATGCATGTCTACATGTTTATTACTGCTAACTCTGATATTGGTTGATGTCTTTTGATTATAACTGCTTTTCATATCGTATTGAACTTGAGGTCGTACCTCGTTCCTTGAATTGCGCCCTGATTGGGCTATATTTGAACCTTTTGGGCAAGTCCTTATGTGACTTGAGTTTGTATCGAAACATCTTATTCCTTTCAGTCTATGCATTTATTCGTAGTTGATTGGTTAATCGTATTGGTTTAGTTATGTGTATATCCGCTGCATTGTCATACCAGTGGCGATCCGTTTAATCCATACTTCCTTGAGAAGTCGGGTCGTCACAATGAGTCACTATAAGTTGGTCTATGGTAAGTCGTGTCATCTTCCGGTTGAGATTGAACATAAAGCATATTGGGCAATTAGGAACGTGAATTTGGATTTGTCCCAAGCTGGAAAAGAGCGGACTTTACAATTGTCTGAGCTTGAAGAACCACGTGATGAAGCTTATGAGAATGCTCGAATTTATAAGGAAAAGGTGAAGAGAATCCATGATAAGAAATTGGTGAGAAAAGATCTTCAACTTGGAATGGAAGTGCTTCTTTTTAATTCACGGTTGAGACTGTTTCCCGGAAGCTTCGAAGTAGATTGAGTGGTCCATATGAGATAGAAGAGGTGTTTCCATACGGAACAGTGAAATTGTATAATCGTGATGAGAAGAAGTCTTTCCAAGTCAATGGACAATGAGCACCGAATGTGATGGTGACTGAGTCGATAAGACTCCAAGAAGCAGTTTCAGAAAGAAAGATTAATGGTCGAGCTAGTGACGGTAAAACTATCGCTTCGTGGGAGGCAACCCACGTCTCTTTATGTTTTTTTTTCTTGTTTTCTTTTGGTTTTTTTATTGTTTATGTTTTCGTCTTTGTTTTGGTTGTGTGTGATGCAGGATGAGGAGTTGTTTTATTTAGTCATTGGAGCATGAATTGTAAACGACGAAGTGTGGAACACAGCCCTTTTTGCAGTCGAAAAATGCACCCAAGCACTGGACGCACCCAAACCAGCGCTGCGAGCATTCAAAAATGAATATAATGAGTTCACCCAGCGTCGGATGCGGCGAAACCGGTGCTGGGTGCGATACGTAAATGGGCAGAGAAGGTGACCCAGCACCGGACGCCATGAAATCGACGCTGGGTCCATAAAAAAAATAATTATTATAAAATAAAAATATATTTATATTATATAAGAGTGACGCGTCCATTCTAACCCTAGCTCTCTCTCTCTCGCGCAGCTCAATCCTATCCAGCGCCAAAATCGTCGCCCGATTCCCTCATCCGTCCGACGCTCTCTCCTTCCGTCCAACGCTACGTCCGGCGTTTCACCTCTCTCAGCGCCGCGCATCGAGAGTCGTGGCTATCCTTTCCGTCCGGCGCTAAACATCCGCCCGCGCCATAAGCACACATTCTCCTCGTCCGACTTTCTCATTGCGTCCTGCGCTATCACGTATCACGCTCGCCAACGCCAAACTCGCGTCCAGAGCTCGATCCAGTCCGATGCTCAACTCCGTATTTTTCCTCAACGCCGCGCCCATCTCAATCTGGCGCTCGACCCAGTCCGGCGCAATCTTAGTCCAGCGCTGCACTCGCAATGCCGTGTTTCAACCTCTGCGCCTTCAGCACCCCAGCGCCCGCTTCCTTCCGTTCGGTGCTACCCTCAGCGCCGTGCGCCCCGCAGCCCAGCGTTCACTTATCTCCGTCCGACACTTTATCCCAGCGCCGCGCGCTCGCCAACGCCACTGTTGGACTAAAAAGATCACTAAAAAGTCCCTCGCAATCTAACGAGGTCGTCCTAGAGAGCAAGTTAATCCGAGTCGTCTCTCAAGGAAAACTTAATAGGGCGTTACTAAGTTACCACACGAAAGCAATTAAATCCCTAAACATTCTAATCACAAAGAGTTGTTTGATCGTCACTTTAAAACTGTAGATTACCTAGGCGAGGAATTATTAAGGAAAGAAAGACGGATTAACTAGGCGAAAATTGACAAAGCAAATAAATAATCTAAACAAGAATTAAACCCTAGATTGAAGAACACGGAACCAACATGATGAACCCTAGACATAAATCGAATAGATTAAAGAAAGGACAAGAATAATTAAACAAATACCAATATTATTCAACACCAAAGCATAGAAATCAACATCAAAGAAATACGAGATGATGGAAGAAAGCGATAAAGAAATCTTACGAACAAGAACGAATGATGGAATTGAAATTAAAGTGTTAAGAAGTAGAAATCCAACAACGATAATCCTTACAATTAATATTCTTGAATCACAAAGAGCAAAGAAAAATACTTGAATTACTAGGGAAGAATTCTCGTAGAGGAGGCGTGGCGAAATAATAAAAGGAACTAGGGTTTTCAACGTTTTAAAAATATATATATAGCCCGAAAATTCACGTGCAGCGCCGGACGCGAACTCAACGCCGGACGCGCGCGTTCAAAAAATAAGGCGAAACGCGACTTGCCCAGCGCCGGACGCGAGGCAGCGCCGGACTCGCCAGCTCTCGGAACGGGGTGCCAGCACCGGACGCGGTGACTCTCTGGACAATTCACTTCGGGCGCCCAGCGCCGGATGCGAGCCAGCGTCGGATGCACGAGCTCTCGGGATGATTTCAGCTTTGGTCACCCAGCGCCGGACGCAGGCTATCTCGGGATGATTTGAGCTTCGGGCGCCCAGCGCCGGACGCGTGCCAGCGCTATCGGAACGGTTCCACCTTTCGACGCCAACGCCGGACGTGGGTGCTGTCGAATCCTCGCAACGTTGGGTGCACCCAGCGTCGGCTACGCCGAGTCCGGCGCTTGGGTGCGCTTTTATGCACAAAATACTTTAAACGCGATCATTCCCTATACAAAACGAAAACGAACATGATTCCAACAAAATATATTCAAATATAAATAAATAGGAATCAAATCGTTTAAAACCAACAAGGAAAAACATAATAAAAACATGCAAAACAACTCCCGCACACTTAACTCTTTGCTTGTCCTCGAGCAAATTTTAGTTTCTTGAAAAGAATGGTACACATCGAATTAATACTTCAAATAGAATCAATCACATATTCCCATCCTTTCAATGCATCTTAATAATATGATTTTCAATACAATGATCCTTATTCATCAATCGAAACATGTGACTTATCATAGAATAGCTATGTCTTGACTCAAATATGTTTTCAGAAATCAATATACAACTATGGTTCCCTTTAATGTAAGACATCCCAATGATAAATATTATAAAACATGTGGAACTTAAAACCAATTATAGGACAATAATCGTTAGGTGAAACCTTCAAGTTATACGCTCAAGTATCCTAATGTAGATATCTATACCCATCGCATAGAGTCTCCATTCGAGAGACAACACAAGCAAGAGGGTGAGAGCCCTTATTCGAATTTTAAGCCCACTTATTTCACAACTTCAATAATTTTCAAATTTCTTTTCATTTTTCTTTTTTTTTTTTTTTTTTTTTTTTTTTCCAATGAAAATCACACAAGAAAAGGGTCCCATGTATGAAATATATGACAACCGATCACACACATTGTCTAATCACAGCTTCCTAATCATGTCCCATAGTTCAAATTGACAACTAAGTTTCATCACACTAAAAACCATATATACCAAGACAAAATGAAATTCAGATCAAAACATAATCAATTCAACTTAAAGCATAATTCTTCACGCACCATTTATTTCAAGAACATAAAATCCTCTCTTATCCAAACAAAAAGGTAAGGACAAAACAAAAAACGAAACAGGAAACGACAAAACACAAACAAAACAGAAAATGAAACCCCCACACTTAAAACAGGCAAGGTCCTCATTGCAGATAAATGTAAGAGTAGAGTAGAGACGACTTCCCTGAAAGCGAAGAAACGGAACGGCGGGGCATCAAGCACAAGTCGAAACCTACAAAAACAGCAAACAAAGACAAGCAAAACAATAAAAACAAAACGACGTAAGCAAAAATAGAAAAACACATACACTCCAATAGTGATGAATCACTATTGGTCGGACAGCGGTGGTGGAGAAGGATCGCCATGAAATGTGGTCCACGCGTTCCACTAAGCCTCAAGAGCAGCCATGTGCTGATTCTGCTCGATCATCTGATTATTTTACTGATTCCAATGCTGGTTCTGCTCATGCCACAATTGATTATGTTCGTCAAGACACTGGTTTTGCTCGTCAAATCGGTAATAGATGTCTTGATGAAATTCTGTCCAATGGCCAGCTAATTCACTCCTGAACTGGCTCAGCTCTTCACGTATGGAATTATACCCTTGCCCAGATGCACCTTGCTAAACGGGAACTATGGATGATTTGGATCGGCATTGCTCTGAACATGCTCTATATCCCCTCTTACCTCGGTATGCGGGTCGCCTTCATCTTCGGATTCAAGAGTAGTGTAAAAAATGACCATATCGCCCGAAGACGCATGAGATGGTCCTGCACCTGCTGCTTGGGCTTCTGCGAGCTGCGCATGCATATATCTCTTCACACAATTCCTCGAATGATGAGGTACAAGAGTTGTCTCATTATACGCAAAAGGGGCGCCTCGAAGTTCACTAAGATCAATCATCTTAGGTCGTATCAGATCTTGCCCAGGAATATGTCGTCCCTTATTATTAATTATCCCTAAATGAACTGACAGACCAGTAGGGATTTGACACAAGGTTGGTCGACATTTATTACGTCGCTGCACCAAGTGCAAGTGATCCCAAATGAAGAATGTCGGCGAAACCTTTGTCTTCTTGACCGCGCAAGTGAGCAAGAAAACTTTAGCAGTGTTGATCTTGTTGGCCTGCTCATTCCCAAAAACATTAAATGTGATGAACTTATGCACCATAGCTAATGCTACATCCTTAATGAATCCACTCGGCATTCCTACTCATGACCAATTGTTAAACCCCGACAATTCTTGCCAAGCTTCTCTCACATTAAATGTAGGGGGTACACCACGTGCACCTGAAGTCGGGAATCCAAACACCCCCTTCATAATACGAGGCGTGACATCATACTCTTACCTCAACAGACGACAAGTCATAGTATCGGATTCATCATCAAAATTCATTGTGTAATAAAATTCAACCAATAACGGAAAATAACCCGACAATTCCACATAGCATATTGCAGCAGTCCTAAGTTCTTTAAATATTTCTTTATTCTATCTTCAAGACCTAAACTTTGCATCAATTGCCAATTGAATTGACGCGGATGAGTTATATCTTGATGTGCAAAATGCCGATAATGTATACCTTCCACATGATTATAAATTGGAAATGTCGCTGAGTACATTATGCGGATATCTTCCACTGGTTCCTGCATAGGAACATCATCATCTCGAGGGTGATGGGAGCTGGATCCGGTAGCCTTTTTGTTCGAACCATACTGAAAAACGTGCGAGTGGGCACTGGATGCCGGATGAAGGCTGAGCACTGGAGCTGGGAAATGAGGCACGTGGCACTGGAGGCAGCGTCGGATGGAGAAGAGCGGGCGCTGGGGTATGCCGTACGGCATTTAAGGTAACGCCAGACGGAAATAAGCTAACGCTGGGTTGCGGTTCACGCGGCATGGAGGCAACGCCGGACGGAGATGAGCGGGCGCTGGGGCGCGGCGAACGGCGTTGTGATGTAGCACCGAACGAGTAGAGGTTTGGCGCTGACGGAGGGTAGCAAGAGCCGGATGGAGGCACGCGCGTGCTTGGTCACGGAAAATAGGCGGCGGGGACGGAAGCAGCGCCACGCTGGCTAAGGCGCCGCTCGAGAAAACGCCGGATTGAGAAGAGCGGCATTGGGGCACGCGGAGCTGAGTTATAGCGCATGACAAAAATGGAGCGGGCGCGGAGACGCGGCTGCTGAGCGCTGGATGGAGCGAGCGGGAGGGCAGCGCTGGCTTTAAGCATCGGATGGAGGTGAGCTTTGGGGCACTGCGTGCGATGCACGGAGGGTAGCACCGGACGAGAACGAATGGGCGCTGGGCGTGGTTGTGCTGAGCGCGGAGCACCGGATGGAGGAGCGAGCGACGGGCGGGTAGCATCGGACGATGGATTTTGAGTGTCTTGGGGATTGGGCGAGGAGAGGCGGCGGAGGAGGTGAAATGTTGGGCGTAGCACGAGCGGAAGGATAGGCGCGGACGGAGGAGGAATCGGCAGCGATTTGGTGCGAGGATAGGATTGAGTCATGAGAGAGAGCTAGGGTTAGAATGGACGCGTCGCTCTTATATAATATAAATATTTTTTTTGTTTTTTTTTAATATTATAAATTGACCCACCTAGGGTTTAATGGCGTCCGGTCTTTGGGTCGACTTTTCTCCCCACCTCGATTCGCACCGGTCACCGGTTTCACAGCGTCGGCGGGTGAACTCCCTGTATTCTCTTTCAATAGTACCCCATCGTCGGTTTCATTGCGTCCGGCGCCTGGGGTACTTCTCTGGATGCAATTTTTATTGCTCGTAGAGCCGGTTTGGGTACGTCCGGTGCTTGGGTGCATTTTTCGGCTGCAAAAAGGTTGTGTTCCACACTTCGTCTTTTTCGATCCATATTCCAATTCTAGATAAAACAACTCCTCATCCTGCACCACACAAAACTAAAATAGAGACGAAAACACAAACAAAAAATAAAAAGGAAAACGAAAAGCAACGAAATAAGGTGAATGAAAGGAACGGAAGAAAACCAAACCAACACGTGGGTTGCCTCCCACGAAGCGCTTGTTTACCTTCATTAGCTTGACGAGAATAGATCACGACGATTGGGGATCAGCAATGGAAATAGATTCCACTATGACGGAGGTCGGATCCCCTTCTACATAGAGCTTCACACGTTGACCATTTACCTCGAACGATTCATCCGAACCTTCTTTAGTCAGCACAACCGAGCCATACGACTTCACATCCTTGATAATGAATGGGCCACTCCAACGGGACTTCAACTTCCCGGGAAAGAGCTTCAACCCGGAATTGAACAACAAGACCTTCATTCCGGGCTTCAAATCCTTGTGCACAATGTGTTTGTCGTGGAGGGCCTTCACCTTTTCCTTGTAGATTCGGGCATTGTCGTATGCCTCATTACGGAATTCTTCAAGTTCTGAGAGTTGTAACATCATCTGCTGGGAAGCATCTTTTATCTCAAAAGAAATGGTTTTGATAGCCCACAAGGCCTTGTGCTCGATCTCCACCGGGAGATGACACGCCTTCCCAAACACCAAACGATAAGGGCTCATCCCAAGGATGCTTTTGTATGTGGTGTGGTACGCCCATAGTGCATCGGGAAGTTTGGTGGACCAATCCTTACGAGAAGGTTGGACCGTTTTCTCTAAAATCCCTTTGATTTGCCAATTGCTAGTCTCGGCTTGTCCCGATGTCTGTGGGTGGTAAGGCGTCACCACCTTATGGTTAATCCCATTCTTTTTTCATGAACTTCTCGAATAACTTCTTGCAAAAGTGCTTTCCACCATCACTAATAATTGCTTTGGGAAAACCAAACCTACAAAGTATATTCTCCTGCACAAACTTCAAAACGACATAAGAATCACATGTCCTAGTGGGGATAGCCTCGACCCACTTTGACATGTAGTCAACGGCAAGCAGAATATATTCAAAACCAAACGACTTAGGGAAAGGTCCTATGAAATAAATTCCCCACACATCAAAAATTTCGACCACAAGAATATTATTGAGAGGCATCTCATTCCGGGCACCTATAGATCCCGTGCGCTGGCATCGGTCACATGCACGGTAGAATGCTTGGACGTCCTTGAACAATAATGTCCAGTAGAATCCCGACTGGAGCACCTTGAAGGCTGTCTTTTGTCCACCAAAATGGCCTCCACAATAACCATTGTGGCACCTTTCTAACACTTGGGATTGCTCTTCCTCAGGCACACATCGACAGATCACATCATCTGATGCAGCCAAGGTTCGTTGATTCCAAACCGGTGCGTGTTCTGTTGGGCGATTATGAGAGCACGAGCGAAGTTCAAAGAGAGCTTGATGGGCTTAGTCCAAGTGTGGGAGCAAGAGTTGAATAAAAGCCCATTGGAAGAGTGGATCGACCGGTCGAAGAATCATCAATTTCATGGAGGCAAATGGGTGGAACTTGAAGATGTTTAATCTTGATTTATTTGGCATATTGGGCCATGATATTTTATCTTTAATTGCTTAATTTTCGTGGGATTATTAAGGCCCATTTTAGACATGTTAATTTTCGTTAGTTTTGGGCCTATTTTAAGCATATTTGACTTAGTCTTTGATTCCTTATAGGATTAGGTCAAATCTTTGATATTTTCCTATTAGAACTAGGATTCTTTAGCCTATATAAAGGCTTGTAATGTGATGAGCAATCAGACCATCTTTGATAATAAGCGTGAGTTTCTTCTTTCTCTCTTGAGAGTATTTGAGTTCTTCTTGGTTTTGCCAAGTCGAGTTCATTTATCCGGCGAATCAGCGAGATAACCACCACTCGTTGTGTGTCATTCATCGTCCCGAGTTCTTTGCGTCAACCATCTAGTTGGGGTATAGGCGAAATCTTGACCTATATCACTTGAGGTTAGATTCGAGAGGTTTTGGGATATCCATTGGTTCGAGTTTTATCAAGTCTTCCGTTACTGCGTCGATTGATTCTCCATCACAAGCGAAGATCATATCATTTGGTATCGAGCCGAGTTATCGTCCGGGGTAATCGTTCCTTTTCTCTTGATTTTCGTATCGAGTTTTTTGTTTTCCGTTTGTCTTTTGTTCGTGTATTAAACGTATGCGATCGAGTCATATTGGTTGCTTCGTGTCCTCGTTTTCGTTTTCGTTTGTCTTTCATTCCGTTTTCGTGGGTAGCGGCTAGGTTTTTTTTTTTTTTCATCCGTATCTAGGGTCGACCATATCTGTGATCATTATCCGTATTGTTATCCATATCCATATCATCATACCTATCATTATCCATAATATCATATCAGGCATTATCCATATCCATATCATTCCTTATCCATATTCATTTGGGCTATCATTATCCATATCAATATCTGTAGCAATTAAATTTTTTTTTTTTTTTTTCGTTCTTGATTTTTTTTAGCATCACGGTTACGTGAGGTCAAAAAAAAAAAAAAAAAAATAAAATTTTGAATCTTGCTTGAGCATTTTTTTCTTTTCGTTCCTTAAATGCGTTTAGTCGTTTGGTGCTTATCACGTGTGCAATTTTTCCAAAATTCGGTTAAATCTCGTTGTGTTTTACGGGTTTCTTGGGTAGAATAGATCGTGTTGAGCAAATTTCTACACAACATGTTTTGAGTTTTCGATTAATGTGTCTTCGTGTCCTACGGTCTTTCGGGTAGTTAGAGCCTTTTGAGTCGGTTTACGTGTAGCTTTTCAAAAAAAAAATATAAAAAAAAAATATAAAAAAAAAAAAATTAAAATTGTCCAATTATTTTGTTGGTGTTGTTGGTGAACATAAAGTGGTAGATTGAGGGAATTCGAGTTCTTAAGAGAATTTGAGTGGAAAAAGCGAGAGAGTGAGATTATTAGAGTGAAGAAAAAGCAAATTATTGAGTGATACACGAGTGTTGAGTGTTTCGTCTTGAGTGATACAGTGTTTGTGAGGTTGTGAGGTTCTTTTGTTTCTTGCGACTATGTCTAAGAAAAGCAGATTCGATGGTTCCAATCCGGGACGAAGAAGAAGATGTGACGCCTCGGACCAAATTCTTATTTGAGGCACTACAGTGAACTAGGAAAAATCGTCACAAAGGAAATCGAAGGGTGCATGAGCGCATAACTAGGGAGTTTGAGCGAGAAATCGTAGAAACAACGATGAGAGGCGACGGCGAGATCCGATCATATATCGGTGGTGGAGGGCGTGGGGAGGAAGAGGTGGTGGACCTCTTCGTCGAGCGAGATAGTCTGAAGGGCTGGAATTTGAAGATGAGGAAGAAGAATTTTCAGATTTTGAAGATAGGCACCCAAGAGGAAGAGATCGAGAAGATAACAATTTGGGCACCATCAGGATGAATATTCCCTCCTTCCAAGGGAAGAATGATCCAGAATTGTATCTCGAGTGGGAGAGAAAGGTGGAACTCATGTTCGAATGCCATAACTATTCTGATCTCAAGAAAGTGAAGCTGGCAGCAATTGAGTTTTCAGATTATGCACTTGTTTGGTGGGATCAGTTGGTGACCAACAGGCGAAGGAGCAGGGAACCACCAATTGATACATGGGGCGACATGAAGGCGATGATGAGGCGTTTTGTTCCTCCTCATTACTATCGTGAGTCATACAACAAGTTGCGAATTTGAGGCAAGGTAGTAGGAGTGTGGATGAGTACTATAAAGAGATGGAGGTAGCAATGATTCGAGCTAATGTGGAAGAAGGCAGGGAAGCCACAATGGCGAGATTCTTGGTGAGTCTGAATTGGGAGGTTCGAGATAGAGTGGGCTATGACATTATGTTGAAATGGATGATATGGTGCACATGGCCGTAAAGGTAGAGAATCGACTCGAGAAGGGGTAGTAGTAACAGGGCGACAACCGAGGCAGTCGAACAATTGGAGGTCGAATCGGCTAATTGGAGGCGAACCAACCAGCCTCTAGTGGTTCCTTTTCAAAGGGAACCAATGGAAGAAGGAGGCATACGAGAGAGAAGAAAGGAAGCCATTTGTTCGCCCAAAGCAGATGCTTGAAATCAACAAGTCGAGTGCTCCCGTGATACGAAATCGTGATGTTAAGTGCTTTACTTGTCATGGTTTGGACATTATTCTAGAGATTGTCGAACAAGAGGTCATGATCATGAGAGGCGATGGAGAGGTGGTGACGGATGATGAGGAGATCCGGCCTTGGAAGATCACGATGAGGTAGTAGCGATTCGAGAAGAGGAGATTGAAGAAATCTTACCACCGGGGCAACTATTTGTTGCTAGGAGAGTTTAGTGTCAAACTCAACCTAAGGAGATAGAAGCGGCGAGAAAATATCTTCCACACGAGATGTCATGTGAAAGATAAGGTGTGCAGCGTCATCATAGACGGAGGGAGTTGCACGAATGTGGCTAGTGCAACCATGGTTGAGAAATTGGGGCTCACTGTGGTGAAGCATCCCAAGCCATACCGTCTACAATGGCTGAATGATACCGGCATCATCAAGGTGACGAGGCAAGTGCAGGTTCCTATTCGCATTGGGAAGTATGAGGACGAGGTGATGTGTGATGTGATTCCCATGCAAGCGAGCCACATCTTGTTGGGGCGTCCTTGGCAGTTTGATCGCCGAGTTATTCATGATGGCTTCACCAACCGATATACCTTCGAGTATAAGCAGAAGAAGGTATCACTTTTCCTCTTACTCCTTCCCAAGTTTATGAGGATCAAGTGCAGATGTCAAAGGAGGTGACGAAAGTGAAGTCCAATGCGGGGCAGATTGCCGAGAAGAAGGAGAATGAGATGATCCAGAAGTCCTTGCTTGCAAGGCCTAGTGATCTGAAGTGGGTGGTGAATGAGCAGAAGTCGTTGATCGTGCTGTTGTACAAGGAGAATTTGATTATCACTAACGATCTCACTTCTCTACCCCCTTCTATTAGTTCTGTTTTGCAGGAGTTTGATGATGTCTTTCCCGAGGATACACCTCATGGCTTACCACCAATTCGGGGAATTGAGCATCAAATTGATTTCGTGCGGACAACGCTTCCAAACCGACCGCATGCAGAACCAATCACGAGGAGACGAAGGAGTTGGAGAGACAAATCGGTGAGTTCTTGGCCAGGGCACGTGAGAGAGTTTGAGTCCTTGTGCCGTACCGTTTTACTCGTGCCCAAGAAAGACTCGACTTGGAGGATGTCTTTGTGATTGCCGATCCATCAATAATATCACGGTAAAGTATCGCCATCCTATTCCTCGTGCGGATGATATGCTAGATGAGTTGCATGGTTCTTGTGTGTTTTCTAAGATAGATTTGAGAAGTGGTTATCATCAAATTCGAATCAAAGAGGGTGATGGTGGAAGCGCTTTTAAAACTAAACTTGGTTTGTATGAGTGGTTAGTTATGCCGTTTGGATTGACTAATGCACCTAAATGCGTTTATCGTCTTATGAATCATGTTTTACGTGCTTATATTGGCGATTTGTAGTTGTCTACTTTGATGATATCTTAGTATATAGCAAGAGTCATGATGAGCATGAGGACATTTGAGGTGCATTCTAGAGCGCTTAGGAAGAGATTGTTTGCTAATCTTAAGAAGTCGTCTTTTATGCGGACAAACTCGTGTTCCTTGGTTTTGTTGTTAGTGCAGGGGTGTACAAGTTGATGAGGAGAAGATTCGGGCTATTCAAGAGTGGCCGAGCTCGAAAACCATTGGAGAAGTTAGGAGTTTCCACGGGCTTGCTAGCTTTTATAGGAGGTTTGTACCTCGATTCAAGACTATTGCAGCCCCCATGGCGGAAGTGATCAAGAAGAGCGTGGAGTTCAAGTGGGGAAAGGCGCAAGAAGATGCGTTCAGCTTTTGAAGCACAAGTTGACTCACGCCCGGTATTATCTCTTCCTAATTTTTCTAAATCGTTTGAGATTGAATGTGATGCTTGGTGTGGGTATTGGTGCGGTGTTGATGCAAGAGGCGGCGGTGGCATACTTGACGAGAAGTGAGCAGACAACATTGAGCTATCAGCGTATGATAAGGGTTATGCTGGCTGGTCCGAGCATTGCAAACGTGGCAACACTATTTGTGGTCCAATGAGTTTGTCATTCACACGATCATGAGTCGTTGAAGCATTTGAAGGGGCAACACAAACTGAACAAGAGGCATGCTAGGTGGATGGAGTTCATTGAGACGTTTCCATACGTCATCAAGTATAAGCAAGGTAAAGAGAATGTGGTGGCTGATGCACTTTCTCGAAGGTATGCCTTGATCTCTACTCTAGATGCTAAGTTGCTTGGTTTTGAGTGCATTAAGAGTGTGTATGCGAATGATGCTGATTTTGGTGAGATATATCGAGCTTGTGAGCATTCGCTAGTGGAGTATTTTAGGCATGATGAATATCTTTTTAGGAAGAATAAGTTGTGTGTTCCTAAATGCTCTTTGCGTGATTTGTTATTGCTTGAGTCTCATGGTGGGGATTGATGGGACATTTGGTATTTCTAAGACCTTAGTTGTTTACATGAACATTTCTTTTGGCCTCATATGAAGCGTGATGTTGAGAGAGTTTGTGGTCGTTGTGTTACGTGTAGGCAAGCTAAGTCTAGGACTAGTTCCCATGGGTTGTACACGCCATTGCACATTCTCTTGCACCTTGGATTGATATTTCAATGGATTTTGTGTTAGGATTGCCTAGGAGTAAAAGTGGTAAGGATTCCGTCTTTGTGGTTGTTGATCGATTCTCTAAGATGGCACATTTCATTCCATGTCATAAATCTAATGATCATCTCATGTGGCTGAATTGTTCTTTCGTGAAATTGTTAGATTGCATGGTATGCCTAGAACTATTGTTTACGATCGTGATGCTAAGTTTTGAGCTACTTTTGGAAGGCGTTGTGGTGCAAGTTAGGTACTAAATTATTGTTTTCTACTACTTGTCATCCACAAGCGATGGTCGAACCGAGGTAGTTAATAGGACTTTGTCGACTTTGCTTAGAGCCATAATAAAAAGAACATTAAGTCTTGGGAAGAGTGTTTGCCTCATGTTGAGTTTGCATATAACCGTTACATTCATTACGCTACTAAGTTTTCGCCATTTGAGATTGTGTATGGTTTTAATCCTTTGACTCCATTGGTTTGTCTCCTTTACCTGTCACGAACATACTAATCTTGATGGCGGAGAAGAGCTGATTTTGTTAAGCGGATCCATGAGAGGCGAGGAGAACATTGAGGCGAATCGGCGATGACGCCAAACAAGCTAACAAGGGGCGTCGTAAGGTGGTGTTTGAACCCGGTGATTGGGTTTGGCTGCATATCGCAAGGAGAGGTTCCAGTCTTGACGTTCTAAGTTGCTTCAGGCGATGGACCTTTTCAAGTGTTGGGCGCATCAATGATAATGCCTACAAGTGGACTTACAGGTGAGTATAATGTTAGTGCTTCTTTCAATGTTGCTGATTTGAGTCCGTTTGATGTAGGTGGCGACTTGGATTTGAGGACAAATCCTCTTGAAGGAGGAATGATGCAGCCCGAGTTCGTTGATTCCAAACCGGTGCGTGTTCTGTTGGGCGGTTACAAGAGCACGAGCGAAGTTCAAAGAGAGCTTGATGGGCTTAGTCGAAGTGTGGGAGCAAGAGTTGAATAAAAGCCCATTGGAGAGAGTGGATCGACCAGTCCAGAATCATCAATTTCATGGAGGCAAATGGGGTGGAACTTGAAGATGTTTAATCTTGATTTATTTGGCATATTGGGCCATGATATTTTATCTTTAATTGCTTAATTTTCGTGGGATTATTAAGGCCCATTTAGACATGTTAATTTTCGTTAGTTTTGGGCCTATTTTAAGCATATTTGACTTAGTCTTTGATTCCTTATAGGATTAGGTCAAATCTTTGATATTTTCCTATTAGAACTAGGATTCTTTTAGCCTATATAAAGGCTTGTAATGTGATGAGCAAATCGGACCATCTTTGATAATAAGCGTGAGTTTCTTCTTTCTCTCTTGAGAGTATTTGAGTTCTTCTTGGTTTTGCCAAGTCGAGTTCATTTATCCGTGAATCAGCGAGATAACCACCACTCGTTGTGTGTCATTCATCGTCCCAGAGTTCTGCGTCAACCATCTAGTTGGGGTATAGGCGAAATCTTGACCTATATCACTTGAGGTTAGATTCGAGAGGTTTTGGGATATCCATTGGTTCGAGTTTTATCAAGTCTTCCGTTCTGCATCATTGATCCTTCCCGAGGATTTGAATTTGAGCAGATATGGTTCGTCCCGAAATATTGCTCGCACGAGGTTAGAATACGCCTCTCTCCGAAAAGTTAGATCATTTCTCATCTCCTCACAAGTAAGATAATTAACAATGTCAGCGAACCACGGGAAGATGAGACCGCAAAACATTTTCATAAGGAAAATCATTAGCAATGCCTCATACAAGAGCCTAACAATCGGGGATTGAAGACGGGACTAATGATCAGCCACATAATTTTCACTCCCCTTCCTATCCTTAATCTCTACGTCGATCTCCTGAAGGAGAAGTACCCAACGGATCAACCTAAGCCTTACTTGAGGTTTGGTTAACAAGTACCTCAAAGCTGCATGGTCACTATGAACAATCACTTTAGAGCTTATGATATAAGGGCAAAACTTCTCTAAAGCAAACACCACAGCTAACATCTCTTTCTCAGTGGTTGTGTAATTCACCTGTGATGATTCAAGGTAGAACTAGCATAGTAAATTACACGGAGCATCTTATCTACTTGTTGACCTAAAACAGCCCTTACGGCGTGATTGCTAGCATCACACATGATTTCAAAATGTTCATTCAAGTTCGGGGCTACAACCATGGGGGCACTAGTCAACTCTTCTTTCAACACAGAGAATGCATGCATGCAATCATGATCAAACATAAAAGGCACATCTTGGGCAAGCAAACGACACATGAGTTGAGAGATTTTTGAAAAATCCTTAATGAACCTATGGTAGAAACCCGCATGCCCCAAGAAACTCCTAATCCCCTTTACGTCAACAGGTGGGGGCAGTTTTTCAATGACATAATCTTAGCCTATCAACCTCAATCCCTTCACGAGACACCACATGCCCGAGTACTATACCACTATTAACCATGAAATGACACTTTTCCCAACTCAAAGTTAAATGACTCTCGACATATCTATTAAGCACACGATCAATTTTAGCCAAGCAGTCATCAAACGAAGAGCCAAAAATAGAAAAGTCATCCATAAATACCTCTATGTAGTCGCCGATCATTTTCGAGAAGATGGACATCATGCACCGTTGGAAGGTCCCAGGTGCATTGCAAAGGCCAAAAGGTATGCGGCGGTAAGAAAATGTCCCATGCGGGCTCGTGAACGCCGTCTTGGATTGGTCATCTGGAGCTATGGCAACCTGATAATAACCAGACAAACCGTCAAGAAAATAATAAAAATCGTGTCCGGCTAACCTGTCAAGCATTTGATCGATGAAAGGTAGAGGGAAGTGATCCTTCTTGGTGGCGGCATTCAGCTTTCGGTAGTCAATGCACATGCGCCATCCCGTGGTGGCTCGGACCGGCACCAACTCTCCCTTGCTATTTTCGGATACAGTGGTGCCCCATTTCTTTGGCACTACATGCACGGGGCTCACCACTCACTATCGAAGATAGGAAAGATGAGACATTCGCCTAGGAGTTTGTAGATCTCCTTCTTCACAACTTCAGAGAGCACAGGGTTCAACCTTCTTTGACCATCGCTCGTCGGGCAAGCTCCTTCTTCCAAGGTGATGCGATACATACACGTGGCGGGGTTAATACCACGGATGTCAGCCAAACTCCACCCAAAGGAAAGCTTGTTCCTCTTCAAAACACCAATCAACACATCTTCCTCATACCGAGCCAAAGTCGAGGAGATGATCACTAGCTTGGCTTTCCCCTTCTCTAGGAACACATACTTCAAGTGTGTTGGGAGCTCCTTGAGCTCGACCTGTGACTCGGGAAAGCTTGCCAGCTCCCGTGCTAATTCTTGCTCGTCGGCCGATCCCATGAAAACCTCTTCTACTGCGTGTGCCTGCAAAAATACATTCTCGACCAAGGGCTCAATAGAATCAACAAAGGCACAATCATCAATATAATGTGCAGTAGGGGCTTTAAGACTGTCTCTCACATAAAAGGTAACCGTAGTCCCCAAAACAGTCATCTTGATAAGGCCACTCTTTACATCTATCATGGTATTAGTGGTGGCCATAAACGGTCTACCTAGGAGAATAGTGTGAGACCTACCATCCTCCCGTACATCCCCAACTTCCAAAACACAAAATCAATCAAAATTATTAGACCCCCCACATTAACCATAACATTTTCCACTACCCCCTTGGGGTATCTCATAGATTTATCTGCTAATTGAAGGATCATTCATGTGGGTTTCAACTCCTTAACACCTAATTCTTCAAAGATAGAATAAGGCATCAAATTAATCCCCACCCCAAATCAAGCATACCCAAGGCTTCTTTCCCATTCCCCATAGCAATCTTAATGATAAAGCTACCTGGATCGCAAAGCTTGGGTGGAAGAGAAGTTGCATGATCGAATTAGCCGTCTCGGAGACCACCACATTGTCAATGTCTTCCCAATTCCTCTTCTTGGAGGTGAGTTCCTTAAAGAACTTAACATAGGCAGGGACAACTCGGATGACGTCCAACAGGGGCAAGTTGACATGTACTTGAGACAGCAACTTGTAGAAATCGCTGAGCTATTGGTCTTGCTTGGCATTCGTCAACCGATGGGGATAAGGGACCCGGGGCTTGAACAATGCCTTTGTAGATTATCCTGGCGGAACATAAGGATTGGAGGCTTTGTGCAACGCACTCTCCCATTTCTTCTCGGGAAGCTCTTCTTCCACATGAGGTTGCTCAGCGTCGACATTGGGTGCCTGTGAAGGCACGGGAGTCGGCATAGTCACCTTGTTGTCGATAACCTTTCCACTTCGGAGCAACGTCATGGCATGAGCTTGATGAGCTTGCCCCGACAACTTGTTCCTTTCACTCTGCTGCCTCATCTCATTAATCGAAGTGGCAATCTGATCCATAGTGTCCTCGAGGTGCCTCATTGTCGTCTGAGTACTGTCGATTCTCTTATTATTCTTAGTAATGTAGGCATCGAGAGACTCCTCAGTAGGAGTCCACTGAGATAGCCGGGAGCCGCGTGGAAACTGTTGTGGCGGCGGAGGCTGTTGAGGGTACTGCTGCGGTGGAGACAGCTGCTATGGGTATGGATACTGAGGTGGCGGTGGCTGTTGCGGGTAGGGATACTGCGGGTATGACGGTGGTTGATAAGACTGCTGTGGATACCGATACTGCTGACCATAAGCCCGCTTTGCTGGAATCGGTGGATGGAGTACTGCGGCGACAGTATCGCTGCGGGGCGTCGAGTCTGTGGGTTTGAACCCGACCCCTGACCTTGGCTCTGATTCTTGCATCTCGAGTTGTACTGTGGCTGAGTTTGCTCATATGTCGGCCTCGGCTCATAAGGCTATCGAAGTAGAAAGCCTTGCATAGCGTAGGCTTCTACTTTGCCTTCATAGACGGTGCTCCTTGTTGGATTTGTATACTGAAAGCAGTTTGGTTGAGCTTGTATACAATGTTTCCTGTTACCACTATTACAATCTCCTATCTGAATTGATTACTTGATTTCATATATCTAAGTCCCCTTATCTCATATATAAGCTAGATCATACAATGTGTAGAAGATCATAGAAGTCTGTATGATTTGTCAAGCTTAATGAGATATAAAAAGTATCACAGCTGAGACAACTTGAGGACGAGTTGTCGGTATGGGTTCTTGTATAGATAAGAAGTGACTTGACTTGACTTGGTTGCTTGTCTATACTAGTGCGTCTCGGCGTATTGATGGATCACAATGAGATGAGTTCTTCTATCGACCGTCGTGAAGAACCTAGATCTCGAGACTTACGTTGATCTAAATCTCGATAAGGTATTAGGTGAGTATGAATTGTCGACCATCACTTTGACTTGTTATGGGTGAGGTTACATGATTTAACCCAAGACTCTCTGCATCTTGGGTGGTGGCGGTCTTGTATGTCATGCTAGTTATCTCAGACGAGTCACCGTATCCGCTTAGGATGATGGCGTCCCTTAAGGAGCTCAAAGGTTTATTGTACTAAACCCCGCAGTTGAGTTATCTCAAGTACAATAATAAGGTTGAGTGGTACTACTTATGAATTAAAGATATCAATTATTTTAAGCGATCGAGCATCAGAATAATTAATGGACATACGATATCTTAAATACGGGATTCAAAAGTCTAAGTGCAAGCTCGACTCATCTTCGGTAATAAAGGGTAAGTCGGCATTTATTCTCTAGTGACATGAATAAATGTTTATAAATTAATTTATGTTACGGTCGAACATAAGATAATTAACTTATTTGAGGCCCATCTTTATTCCTTGCATTTGATCCACAGGCGTACATGAATGACCCTAAATCCTAAGTACGATTTAGGTGGATTATTACTCTAAATGTGGATGAATAACCGGGAGACCATTTAACATTAAACTCAGAATACAAATATCAAGTATGTTTTGGACTTTACTACATAACTTATGTTCTTGCAATGAAAACATGTGATAAGTACATATGACGATGTACTATCAAGGTATAACTTTTCACGACATCCTTCCTATTGCTCAACACCGCCCATCGCATCACTAGCTTAATCTGCACATTTAAAAACAAATATGCAGGGCTGAGTACAAATAATGCACTCAGTGGACTTATGCCAAAAACATTTTTACCATCTTTAAATTACACTGCCTCATCATGGTAAGACACAAGGGTTTTATTTAAAAAGGCCTTGAGCTTACTAAACATTTTCATCATTTTCATAAACGTTCGTCTGGCCAGACATTTTCCTTGTATGTATGATCCATATCCCTTTCATTTCATCAACATTATCATTAACGCCGTAGAAGGAGGCCACCCTCTACATCGCTGTGACCGGCCATGAATTGTCCTTACAGCACACAGTCACCATTAGGTGTACACGTTAATCCTAGCCAGGTATAAGCCTTTCGGCATAGGATCCGAATTCGATTTCATTCATAAGTTGGGAGCGACCCAACAACATTCATCATTCATTCATTCATGGATAGGACACATACATAAAACATAAATATTTTGGGCAGGTAATTTCATCATCATTTCATAATCATTTCTCAAAAGAGAGCATCATAAATAATTACTTTTCATTTCGAAGAAAGCATCATAAATAAAGCATTTTATCATTGAGGATAAGAAAAGAAGCCCACCTGGTACGTAAGCTTTCTTAATTCGTTTTCCTTCTACGCCAACGATCGCATCCACGTCTCACCTTTACGTAAAAACGATTTCAGTATGTCTGACACGTTTTGAGATTTTCAAAGTTTAAAATAAACTTTGATCACTTATACTAATATAATTGGAATTTCTTAACAAATTCAATACGCCGTCCAATCGCGTATCTTAAACTAAACATTTCTCGTACTTCGAGATATGTTTAACTATTTCATTTTAACCTTTTAGGTTAAACGTTCAACGTATTCTCATGTTTTTCGATATAAAGATTTCAATTATGAAATCTTTTCTCACTAACGAGATTTTCTTATACAATTAATACGTTTTATACGTATTAGCGTATTTATCGAACGTATTTCATACGTTAATTTCAAAAGTCAACAATTTTGACTTTTCTTTATAAACTCATTAATAACTTATATTTTTAATATCTAATTTCAACATAAATCGATTTTCAATCGATTTCTTTTCATAAATCCCTAATTCTTGATTTTTCACGCAAATCGATAAACTCCATTAATATTTTTCATAAATATTAATTAACTTATTCATTAAATATTATTTTTCATTTCTAACGTTATTTAATATAATGTTTCGACATAAACATAGTATTCTATGTTTATAAAATTTCATAAATTCTTAATATGTCTAAAATAATTTCTAGACATATAATGTATTATTTTCCTTGATATTAAGGAATTAAAATCCTTAATATTCTTATTCAAAACTCACGGTTTTAAGCTTTTGATTTTCAATCTTCTTTCAAAAATTCTTTTAAATTCATATAGTGTACTATATTATCATAATATCACTAATATGTATTATCATTAACTATAGAAAAATTTGGGCATCACTTATTTAATTCGTAGGTCACGGTTTTAAGCTCTAAATTGCCCGAATAATTTTCTAAAATTCCAATTAATTTATACAAGGCCCCAACATTAATTTATAACATAATACACCACAATTTCAATTTGTACATCAATGTATTCATACTTAGTCGTTCTCGGCCATTCAAGAAATATGAACACATGTGTTCTAAAATTTAGTAAATTTATGTAGCAATTACTTTAGGCTATACAACATTAATATGCCATAATCTTACTTAAACATTATTAATATATCAACATATAACCTCCCAACCTTCTCGGTCATAACTAATAAGTTGCATGTGATTTCCTAAAATTTTTAAATAATCACTATAAGCTCCTTGGCTATCATATATCATTAATCCATCATTAAATTAACTCCTAGAATTTTCGATCATTAGAGAAAAATCATAACATGCTTAGGCCTTTGATTTAATATAATACATATGCTTATAATTACATACTAAGCATATTTAAAGAACAATAACATATTAGCATAATTTCTTTCATAAGAACACATGCTCCAACATTAAAATCAAACGGTTGGATAATTAAAATTCTAGTGTATAATTGAAGCTTGTTCAATTCCTAACCTTTAACGATGTCGATTTAGTGCACAAGGATTTAATAGCAAGGGTTTAGCTAAAGGAGATGATGAACACACCAAGTTTTTCCTCAATTTTGCTCTCGGTGGTTTTTTGTTTGAGAAGATAAGTGAGTGTTATTTTGTGTGACACTTTTACTTAAGCAAATTGATTAAAACAATTGCACCTCCTCTCTATCTCTCTCTCGGTTCTCTCATTCTCAAAGCAATTGCAAAGCTTTATGACTCACAAATATTACATCACTAAAGTAAAATATCTCTTACACAATTTAAAGTTCTTACACAATTTTGAACAATTCAAATGATTCCTTGCTTTTGTGATGTAAGAGTCGTCGGCTACCATGATTCAAGAGATAAAATCTGATTTTTCTTTGTCTCATGCATGTATATATATATCCTACACTCTATCCCAAATGTAAGAGTCCTATAAAACTTCCAACCTTACTTTGACAACAAAAAATACACGCTTATTACATTGGAGTCAACATATGCGGCCATGACTCTATACAATTTGCCTCCTACTTGTTTCATTCTTTAATTGTCTTGATAAGAGTGTAATTAATCCCACTTGATACATCACAATTTGGAAGATAATACAAATTGGTTCATGTTAACAAACATAGCATTGTTCACGGCACATTTGAAATTTCAAGTGCCCAAAATTTTATTTTCATGCTATATGTAGATATATATCATAATATATGTTTTAGATGATAAATTACATCATAGGAAAAATTATTGATATCATTTCATGTGAGAAAACCCTAATTTTCGAAATTAGGGTTTTCGAAAATTGCTACTTTGTTCAATAATTAATCCTTAATGCTCTAGCATTATTTTAATGCTAAATAATACTCTAATTACTTATAATAATCATAGGAATTTAAATATTATAATTCCTTGATCATTAAACTCATTTTTCTAATCATCTCTAAACGTTGACGTTTGAAACGTCTCAAAACGTTCATTATCGACCTATCTCAAAAAGGTCGTAATAAAGTCGTAATCACTTTATTAATTCATTCCATTAATAATGGAATTTAATTCTAAGCTTCGTCACTTAGAAAATTTTACGAAATTTTAACTATAGATACTCAATCGACGTTAAAATACTACTACCGAAACACTTTATAATTTATATTCCTTAATTCACAATTCTTAGTGAATATAAAATAGGAATTCGTTATCTCGTAATTAATCGAAATCATTATTCGATAAATTACTAATTCAATTATTTCGACGAAATCCTAATTTACGAATTTAAATATCGTAATTAGGCCTTTAATTCTTCGGGATATTACATTCTACCCCCCTTAAAAGAAATTTTGTCCCGAAATTTGCATTCCTCAAAAGTATGGGGTATCTTAATATCATAATATCTTAAACTTTTCCACGTGATTTTCTTTTGTCCATGGTTCCTCCATTGGACTTTCATTAAAGACCCAAACTTGATTCTTTAATCGTTGAATCGTACGATCAAAACAGTCGTAGATTTTTATCACGACTCATCTGAGTTAAAGATCACGTCATCATGATGGTTTACTTGAATTGGGTCATTTTCGTATTTCCTTAACTGTGACACGTGGAAAACATTACGTACATTCCCCAAATTTGGTGGAAGTACCAATCTATAGGCTACTGGGCCTATCATTTCTAGGATCTCGTAAGGTCCTTTAAAACGTGATCTTAACATTCTTGTATCTGAACTTTATAATTTCCCTTAATGGAGAAATCTTAAGAAACTTCGTTTCTGCATTTAAAATGCGCTTCGGATCTCACGCGTGTCGTGGAAGACCTTTATCCGTCTCGAGCTTTTCTTATTCTTTGCCTTATTCGCGTATATCTTAATCATTTTATTTACGTTGTCGGGACCTTATACTTTCTCTCACCTACTTTATTACAATAAAGTGGTGGTCGATACTTCTTTCCACATAATGCCTCATAAGGCTATATTGATCGTTGCTTGACAGCTATGGTCGTACGTGAACTTACCAAGTGGTACAATACGTTCCCACTTGCACCTTGATCTATCATTAATGTTCTATCGTATGTTTAGACGTCCATATTATCCTTCTTAACGGTCCATCTATCTGTGAGTGGACATTTATGTTAAGGTTCAATCTCGTGTCTAACTCCTTTTTGTGAGTTAGTTCAAAATCTAGGGGTAGACTTGGAGTCTCTATCTGAAGCGATAGGTTTTGGTATCCCCTGTAAATATACGATTTCCTTTATGTACGATCGAGCTACCTTATCGGATCTACGAGTCATCTGAATAGGCAGAGACAAACATATTTGGTGAGTCAATCCACTACTACCCATATAGCAGTGTTACTTCTTTATGACTTTGACAAAACTCGTCATAAAATCCATTGCTATGTCATTCCATTTTCATTCATGTATCTCTAGAGATTATAACCTCTTATAAGGCCATTGATACAATGCCTTCACTTATTGATAATCGAGACACTGCTCGACAATATGGTTATATCTCATTTTATTCCTTACTATCTAACTTTTCTCGTAAATCATAATATCTCTTAATGCTGCCTGGTTGGGCGGTATGAGAAGGGTCATGAACTTCACTCATGATTTCATTTCTAAGCTTATTATTGCTTGAAATATATATACATATAATCCTTCCTCAGACAATATAACATTGTCCAGTGCTTCTTAAAATCCTTCAGCTCTTCATTCCTTATCTTAATTCGTATTCTATTCCCATTTTCATCCTTTCTCTTTTCGTTTATCATCCTTTTTCGTTAGTCATATGTCAGTTTGAGTGTGAGAATAAAACTTACGCTCGTACCTGTTTGCCCAACTATTTCTGTTCTCTTCTTCTTAAACTCTCCAATGAGTTTTCCTTTTCTATAGGGACATATCATAAGTTAGACTGAATTTTATAACTTAGGGCATTAGATTCTACGTTAACCGTCCGTAGTTGATAATTTATATCACAATTGTAATCTTTTACTGATTCGAGCCATCTTTTCTATCCCGTATCCAAGTCTCTTTGCTCGAAGAATTAATTCAAACTTTTGTAATCTGTGAAGAATTCTAAATTTATCGTCATAGGAGTGATGTCTCCAAGACTTTGATACTTATACCCTTGTTACTATTTCAAGTCGTGAGTTGGGAATTTCTATTCGTGTGGCCTAAGTCATTGTGATGCGTAAGCTATTATCTTTCTCATATTAATACATAACCTTACTTTTATTAATCTATGTAAATTTGATTCCTTTTTGGGGTAACTATGTTATCGGCCTTTCTACCTTAGAGAGTTCTCAATGGATCTCTGATAGTAGGCAATAATCTAAGAGATTCCTGATCTCATTTTAGGTGATTGACGACTTTCATTCTTACATTGCTTTATTCTTTGACAGATCTACTTTGATTCCTTCTAAAGACATTATGTGCCTGAGGAATATTTCTTTAAGCCGAAATTCACAATACTGTACTTGGCAAAATTTGCCCAGCTCTTAAAATTCGTAGTACAGTCCTTCGACGTTCTTTATGTTCTTTCTCATTCTTCATATGGATAAGAACATTATTCATAAGGATTAAGACAAAATTGTATAAGTATGTGTGGAACACTCGATTTTTGAGGTTCATGATCAGGGCTGGTGCATTTGTTAGTCCGAATGGCTTAACTATTATCTCATAGTAACTATATCTTATTCGGAATAATTCATTTTCGTATTTCGGATACCATTCTACGAAGACCATATAATATATTACATCAAAATGCCTCAGTGAGGACCTTTCATACGTTAATTACGAGGGTCGGTCTATCAAGCCGACTGATTACATGGCATCTATTTCTTTTTACATTCAAAATTTTGACACCATTTTAACACATTCACAAAATATTCCAAACTGTGCTTATTTTACATATTCTAACCACACCATTTTCAACATAAACCATTTTCTACATATAAGTCTCATATCATCATGGGATTCTACGTCTCTGAGTGGCCTTCATCGGAATCGTACTCCTCATTTGGAAACTTGCCTTTCTCCAGGTACGTTTTTGTTTCATACCTCCGATGATCTATCTCCTTCAGAGAGCCAGGGGTCAAGCTGCTCCCTGTTTCTTCTTCAATACAAAAGTTTGTGTTACTTTTATCAGAAAGTATGGTTGAGTTGGTAGTGGTAATTCTCCTAATCCACGAGGGCGGTAAGATCTTGTCCTCTTGCCATTCTCATCCCTTTCAGGTATAATCCGCGGCACAGGACGTGGGGCGGCGTTTGGAACATCAGGGTACAACCATTCCTTTGTACCATACTGGGTAACTTGCCGGGGACCAAGACAAGTGCTAGTAGGTGCAGTTCCATACGCATGATATGTATGCTTGAGCCGGTTGACAAATCCTGGTAAGTCTGCCCAAGTCTTGGAGTTTTCTACTTGCAGAAGATATTCTCTTGATACTTCTTTTGCAAACTTTTGCCATTCCGTTGGCAAACGGCGAATAAGCCTTTGGATACCATCCTCATCCGTAACTCCGTAGTTACGAGCATCCTTCCAACGGTGCAGATATTCCTCCAAAAACTGTCCTAAATTCATGCCCAGATTATAATAAAAGAGTCGATATGCCTGTGTGAGTTCTAAGCTTGTAGGCCTTGTGGTTATCTTCTTACTCGTATTACTCCCTTTTTCTGCCATCTGTAAATAGATATTTCTAGATAAGTCAGAATTAAATTAAAGCTATAGGGAAAATTTTAAATAAGAAAGATCTCTTAAAGAATTAAACACTTTAAGACATATATAACTTGCAAATAACTTACGACACGACTCATGACACTTATCTTATTACTCATTTTACGTTTTACTCTTTTGGTCGTATATCGTTCTTAATTTATTCGTATAAGCAAATAGTGGGTACTAATATCATGTCGCGTAAAACCTCTAACGAAGAGACTAGGCCCAAGTCACTAATCACGTGAATGATGACCATCTCCGAAACTTCTTTTTACGGAATTATATCTACGCTCCATATAGATATAATGATCTAATTTATTGGATAGAACCTTGGCGATCCTAGGTTCAATTCTAAGTTTGAGCAACACCGCGACGGCCATATTTCTCAAATAGGTGAAGAGATCTTCATTTCTTGATTCGCTTATCCCGAATTGGGTTCTATCGTGTCCGCACATACTTGTGCGATGTTAGAACATGAAGCACCTATATCGAACAAACTATTATAGGTAAAGAAAATATTATAGGTATTCCGAGAAATCTTTCTCATACCTATCAGGCCTTCTTGGTTTTGTTCGATCAGTTTTCGATGTGAAGTAAAGGCTTTGGTCTACGGTGTTCCCGTCTATTAAAGTAAACATCTATTTCGTATATCATTGTCCTTTCCATTGGGACCTTATGTTCCCTTGCTATAGTCTTCTATCACCTCGTTTACCGTATCATTTTCGGGTATCGGTACCGTTATGTTTTTACCAATAACATTTGTGGTTAGGTCTACATCAACCTATCCTTTGATATTGATATATCGATAATTAAATCTTATCGTAGAGATCGTCATGTCTCTATCACTATCATTTATTCCTAATCCAGTATGAATGATTCAACTTCCTTTTTCACTTTATCTATCTTAGGAATATATTTCTCATATATCCTTACTTTAACTCTTTTCAAGGAAATCCTTATTTATCAAGTCATATTTCTCTGAAGCTTATATTATGTCGTGGCTATCTTATAATTGTATAGCTCACGCTTTCTTCAACTATTCCCGACTTTTGTCCTTTTCTCGAACATGGTCTCTGAAAGTAATATTACTTTCGTATACTTGGTTTTCACACTCGTGGTTAGAACCGTCATTATTGTCGTATGGTTTGGTGAGGTAGTACATTAGTACACCATGACTTAAATTCCAAGCATCTTATTACCATGTCTTGGCTTTGAAGATACTTTCTCCATACTTGATTTACAACTAGGGCTATCCTAGTCGCCACACAATCTCAAGGATTATGATTCCTCAATCTCATTATCGCTTGTTTACCAAGTCTCAATTATTGGAATCGATTATGCTCAAGCATAATCTCATTGATTGAGGTATAAGGCGAGAGATTTATTTTCTGAGATGCTATCATTCATTTATATATATATTCTTTGAAAAGAATATCTTGCATGCATCTTCATTCTTTTAAACATGTCCAACCTACTAACGAGGGTTTTAGGGACAACCAACTATCTTAAAGATAAGTTGTAATCTCTCTGTCGTTATGACATGGTGAGGGAAAATTATATCCCACATATATCATATACTTTTCTTTACTTTTACTCTTGCATTCAATGCTAAAGAGTATCTTATTCATAACTTTATTATCATAACAGTCATATGAAGGTATAACTTCACTATTATCAATCTTTGAAAAGCCCATCAAGGGTCATCACATCCATGTGTACCATAGGGAAAATATCTCGTCTCATCGAGATTTTCTTTACATCATAATTTCTTGATGTTTATCACTTTACTAATTCGCACTTAGATGACAAGGCGTCACGACCCGACTAATTAATTATGAGATTAACTAACTAATCAGGTTGTGACGGGTTAAGACAATAAAACTTTGGACAAATAAACAGGTTTAAATGAAATAAAATTTTCAACAAACGGGCTATATAACCCCTAGAATATGGATAAACCAATCTACACGCAGAAAATAACCAACAACGGCAATATCAATAAGTGAGGACACAACCTCCAAGATATATATACATAGATGTTTTCAAACATTTACAAGGTTCTTCAAAAGTATAGTTTCAAATTTCGAAGTCAGCAGCGGAAGAGTAGAGAATGTTGGGTATGAAGACACAACATTCAGGTTTAACAAATTTCAACCAAAAGGACTCTATTAACTCAGTTCCAAGCCCACACCTCTTCCCTGCTCAACCTGCACCAAATAAAACATTTTTCGGGTATGAGTACCAAAGAGTACTCAATGGGTAATTATCAGCAAAGTTTCAAACTTATAACTTTAATTGAAGTAAACATTGAATGAAGTAACTTGAATAATGATTTCGTAAGAAACTTTCATTATCATATCACCACAAATTCATTTTGAAACATACCGGCATCACATACCCGAGTTGGTCCCGAAGGATCTCAACCACGGTCATACCCTATCTACGTCATTCGGTAATGGGAAGTAGGCCTCCTCCCCAATACCATGGCCGGCCTACATTTGCAAGCTCACAGCCATAACCTGTGCACAGTATAATATATTTTCCTACCGTAGACAGGTAAATCGCCGTCATACCCACAATGTGGTAAAACATTCATTTTTCCACTTATTCATAATGTGGTGATTGAAAATACTTTCATAATATCAATCATTTCAAACATAACCTTACTTTATTCAAAATAATAATTTGCAAAACATTACCCACCTCAAACGCTTACTCCACAACGTTAGTTCTTCGTTCTTCACGCCTCGGCTGCCCTTGCTTGTTCCTTGTAAAAAATAAGATTATTATTGAATTTAGCAACCCTTACTTATTCATTTAACTACTTATCAATAGTTTATCGATTAACAAACTCAAAACGTCTTATTAACAACCAATTCTACCGAAATTTCGGCAGAGTAACGTTTATAATATGTATAGCCCAAATACACCAAACTCATCCAATTTCATCCCAAACTCCCCAATATCATCATCATATACTTAAATATGCATTTAGGAATTTAAAACAAACTTAAACTCATTCATTTCCACTTTAATCGCCTAAGGTCCTTCAACTTCGTATATAGAAAATTTCAAGAGTTTTATACTCTAAATTCCATTTAACATCACATTTCTTATAATTATATTCATTTAGTATCAATGATCACTAATCCATGATCCATTTAAATTTTAACCAAATTTCATTACATAAAATCATAACTTAATACTAAACTTTAATTTTCTAATTTTCATACCTTATGTCCATAAATTCTTATAAATTCAACTTAAGCATTATTTTTATCATAGATCTCAAATATCATATCAAATACATCAAATAAAATCAAGAAATCAAAGTTCAAGACCACCCTTCATTTTCGAAAATTGTGGTTTTATTCATACACATGAATTAAATTCTATAAATCCATTCTATGCATTATTTATATCCCTAAGCATGATTATCATGTCAAATGGATCAAATAAAATCAAAATCATTAAGTTCATATCACATGAGATTTTTGAAATTTTAGGGTTTTAATAAACATGATTTAACTTTAATTTCTTTGATCACATGATGTTTATATTCAATTCTAAACATATATCTAAGCTCAATTCAATTAAATTATAACATATAATTCACATACTAAAAATTAGGGTTCTTGTTCTAAACTTTAATTCATCAACTTTGTAAAATAAAAGAATTAAAACCATAGAGCATGTTAATTATGCATAATAAGCATACTTAAATCAATAAACATAACAAAATTAAACAAATCACCCATAATCCACACTTCATAATTTTTGAAAATTATAAGATTATAGAACTTCATATATATCAATTTAAATCATAAAACCTAGGTTAAATCAAGTATTTACCTTGTTTGGAGTAATATTCCACTAATTTCCCACTTAGTTATGGATTAAAATTGAAAATAAAATTTTTATGTGAGTGTGTGTGTGACCGAAAATGGAGGGAGTTTGAGGTTGGGGATGATATAATTCATGTATTATAGTTCTAGATGTTGAATTTGAATTTAATGAGCATTTATTTAAAATTTCAAAATAATTAAACACTAATTTCAAGAATATTATAATTTCACCTCTAACTTTGCTAATTCCATACCTTAGTATAATTTAATTAATAGGATTATATCTCTAATAAATTATAAAATCTAATACAACTTATATTCATAATTTAATTTAGATTCATATAGCATAGTTTAAATCATTTTATATGTTGAAATTCAATTATTTATTATAATACTTCTAAATTTTTGAGAATTTGCATAAATAAATTCTTCTATCACTAATTATTGCTAAATAAATTTATTCAAGAAAATTAATAACTTGAATAATAATTCATCTCATTTTATATGGAAATTAACATGCAAAAATAATTAATGCATTTACTAGCACAATTTCTATTTAATAGCAATTTTCATTTGAACATACCTTAATAATTCACATAATTCACTTTTTATTGCAAATAAACTCATTTCTAATAAATCTCTACATTTTCAAATCTCATATATTCAAATCTTAAATTAATTGGATTCTTACCGATTAACATTTCATTATATTGAATTTTATAAATTCTTAGGGCTTAAATAGCTTTTAAGCCCTTAATTATACCTAATTAAGCTTTAATAATTACTATATGATTTTCGGGTTACTACACAAGGTAAGTCAACATTCATCATACTTAATGATTTCAAGAATCTAGGAGAAATTATCATGACTACTTACAAGAGGTACTGTCTCACAAATCAAATTAACATCTTTTAATGATCAATCGATATGCTCTTTGATCAATAATTGGGATCTAGGGTCCAAGACCGAATGACGACTCATCGAGATTTCTTTGGTCATATGGGCTGGCTGCACCGTCCACAATTATTTTCTCATCCCACAAGGCTTGGTTTCAAAGGACACTTTATAAGGTTTCGGTTGTAAATTTCCTTCGTAAAAGTGAGAAACTCAAATGATTTCTCAATTGGAACTAGGTCATAGAGTTAAACTCAATGACGTAAATAGGGTAATGAATATAATTTAAAACCTTATATACTGTAATAGGTCATCAACAAAGGTTCTCATGTAGGTCATGGCTCTACTTGTATTCTTCGAAATCTTACTTTCTTAGTAATATTCTAAGATTCTTATCATACTATAACATTCTCATTCTATAAAAATCATAGAACCAAATTCAACTGTTTATCGTAAATTCTGAAGTAGGAATCAGGGATTCAGTCCTTCATAGCAAATAAAGTACAGTTCATTAGGGTCACGTAGGCGAAAACCGTACATAAATCGGAGTTCAAACGAACGAGAACGAGCCAAAACAAAATCACTGCGCAGTGCAGAAAAATTCGCTCGCTCGCGCCGAGATCGTAAGCGATGCCGACGCCAAGGTCGTGCATGCCGTTACCGATGCCGAGGTAGTATAGAGTAATGCCGATGTCGATGTAGTATAGACTACCAAGGTTGACATGTCAAAGTCGATGTTATAAATTACCGAAGTCAAAGTCGACGGTCGCACATGCCAAAGTAGAAGTCAAGGTCGCACATGCCGAGGTCGAAGTCGAGTCGCACATACCGAGATTGAAGTCGAGTCGCACATGCCGAAGTCGTAATCAAGTCGCATATGCCGAAGTCGTAATCGAGTCGCACATGCCGAAGTCGAAGTCGAGTCGCACATGCCGAAGTCGTATTCGAGTCGCATATGCCGGTCATAATCGAGTCGCATATGCCAAGTCGGTCGAGTCGCATATGCCAAGTCGTAATCGAGTCGCACATGCCAAAGTCGAAGTCGGTCGCACATGCCGAGTCATAATCGAGTCGCACATGCCAAGTCGGTCGGTCGCACATGTCGGTCGGTCGAGTCGCACATGCCAAGTCGGTCGAGTCGCACATGCCGGTCGGTCGAGTCGCATATGCCGGTCGATTCGAGTCGCACATGCCAAGTCGGTCGGTCGCACATGCCGGTCGTAATCAAGTCGCACATGCCAAGTCGGTCGAGTCGCATATGCGAGTTGAAAAATCGAGGTCGCACATGCCGAGGTCGAAATCGATGTCGCACATGCCGAAGTCTAAATCAAGTCGCACATGCCGAGGTCGAAGTCGATGTCGCACATGCCGAGGTTGAAAATCGAGGTCGCACATGCCGAGGTCAAAATCGATGTCGCACATGCCGAGGTCGAAATTGTTTTTCACATTCGTCTTTTGCCTTCGAAGCTCGAGGTTATCGTTACTTTTGTTCTTCATATCATTCTTTTGTTCTTGTAAGGGGAGGAAGTTCGTACTTCTATGTTCTTTTGCAATACGTGATCATGCTTCTTATATCGTCTATGTTCTTCTTGTGATGACATATTCATTTCTCATAATCAATCTTGAGATTTGAAACTAAAGTTTCAAATAATGAAAACATATTTCATTTATACAATTACATTTCTTTGAATTCCGAAGATTTCATCATTCCAACTTTGGCCATTCACGTTCATTTCAAGCATATTCATTCATTAAACATAATCTTGAAATTTGAACGAATTTGGTTATGAAAACTTGAAAATTTTATTCAATTTCATAACATAACTTATTCAAAGCATGTATTACTTGAATTTTGAAAATTCAACATTTCATTCTTAGCACATTATGCCCATTATCGAACATAGACATTCATTTCTAACTTGATCACTTTGCATAACTTTCATTCTCAACATTTCTCAAAACTTCCATTTCATATCATTTATCTTTCACATCTTTCATTCCTTTTGAAAAAAATCATCTCGATCTTTTTTCTCTTTCAACTTTTCATTTCAAAATTTTGAAAAGGAAGCCTTTACCTCATTTCGGTTGAGTTTGATGTGATGGAGTGTTGAGCATTGTCAGCTGACCTTTAGAAGTCTAGTGACTCAATCTAGACTTAACTTTCAAGGAGATTTTGGGTTCAAAGAGCGAACCGCTCGATACCACTCTGTAATGCCCCTATATCCTAAGTACGATTTAGCAGAGATTATTACTCTTAACAGGGATGAATAACCAGGGAGACCATTTAACATTAAACTGTAATACAAATATCAAGTATGTTTTTGGACTTTACTACATAACTTATGTTCTTGCAGCGGAAAACATGTGATAAGTACATATGACGATGTACTATCAAGGTATAACTTTTCAAATGACAATCTTCCTATTGCTCAACATTGCTCCATCGCATCATCACTCAATCGCACATTTAAAACAAATATGCAGGCGGTACAAATAATGCACTCGGTGGACTTATGCCAAAACATTTTACCATCTTTAAATTACATCGCTTCATCATGGTAAGACACAAGGGTTTTATTTAAAAGGCCTCGAGCTTACTAAACATTTTCATCATTTTCATAAACGTTTGTGCGCCGACATTTTCCTTGTATGTATGATCCATATCCTTTCATTTCATCAAGATTATCATTAACGCCGTAGAAGGAGGCCTCCTCACGTCACGTGACCGCCGTGAATTGTCCTTACACACACAAATCACCATTAGGTGTACACGTTAATCCTAGCTGTATAAGCCTTCCGCATAGATCCGAATTTGATTTCATTCATAAGTTGGGAGCGACCCAACAACATTCATCATTCATTCATTCATGGATAGGACACATACATAAAACATAAACATTTTGGGCAGGTAATTTCATCATCATTTCATAATCATTTCTCAAAAGAGAGCATCATAAATAATTACTTTTCATTTCAAGAAAGCATCATAAATAAAGCATTTTATCCTCGAGGATAAGAAAAGCCCACCAGCACGTAAGCTTTCTTAATTCGCTTTCCTTCTACGCCAACGATCGCATCCACGTCTCACCTTTACGTAAAAACGATTTCAGTATGTCTGACACGTTTTTCGAGATTTTCAAAGTTTAAAATAAACTTTGATCACTTATACTAATATAATTGGAATTACTTAACAAATTCAATACGCCGTCCAATCGCATATCTTAAACTAAACATTTCTCGTACTTCGAGATATGTTTAACTATTTCATTTTAACCTTTTAGGTTAAACGTTCAACGTATTCTCACGTTTTTCGATATAAAGATTTCAATTATGAAATTAATAACTTATATTTTTAATATCTAATTTCAACATAAATCGATTTTCAATCGATTTCTTTTCATAAAGCCCTAATTCTCGATTTTTCACGCAAATCGATAAACTCCATTAATATTTTTTTTAAATATTAATTAACTTATTCATTAAACATTATTTTTCATTTCCAACGTTATTTAATATAACGTTTCGACATAAACATAGTATTCTATGTTTATAAAATTTCATAAATTCTTAATATGTCTAAAATAATTTCTAGACATATAATGTATTATTTTCCTTGATATTAAGGAATTAAAATCCTTAATATTCTTATTCAAAACTCACGGTTTTAAGCTTTTGATTTTCAATCTTCTTTCAAAAATTCTTCTAAATTCATATAGTGTACTCTATTATCATAGTATCACTAATATGTATTATCATTAACTATAGAAAAATTTGGGCATCACTTATTTAATTCATAGGTGACGGTTTTAACCTCTAAATTGCCCAAATAATTTTCTAAAATTCTAATTAATTTATACAAGGCCCCAACATTAATTTATAACATAATACACCACAATTTCAATTTGTACATCAATGTATTCATACTTAGTCATTCTCGGCCATTCAAGAAATATGAACACATGTGTTCTAAAAATTATAGTAAATTTATGTAGCAATTACTTTAGGCTATACAACATTAATAAGCCATAATCTTACTTAAACATTATTTATATATCAACATATAACCTCCCAACCTTCTCGGTCATTACTAATAAGTTGCATGTGATTTCCTAAATTTTTTAAATAATCACTATAAGCTCCTTGGCTATCATATATCATTAATCCATCATTAAATTAACTCCTAGAATTTTCGATCATTAGAGAAAAATCATAACATACTTAGGCCTTTGATTTAATATAATACATATGCTTATAATTACATACTAAGCATATTTAAAGAACAATAACATATTAGCATAATTTCTTTCATAAGAACACATGCTCCAACATTAAAATCAAACGGTTGGATAGTTAAAATTCTAGTGTATAATTGAAGCTTGTTCAATTCCTAACCTTTTTAACGGTGTCGATTTAGTGCACAAGGATTTAATAGCAAGGGTTTAGCTAAAGGGGATGATGAACACACCAAGTTTTTCCTCAATTTTGCTCTCGGTGGTTTTTTGTTTGAGAAGATAAGTGAGTGTTATTTTGGGTGACACTTTTACTTAAGCAAATTGATTAAAACAATTGCACCTCCTCTCTATCTCTCTCTCGGTTCTCTCATTCTCAAAGCAATTGCAAAGCTTTATGACTCACAAATATTACATCACTAAAGTAAAATTATCTCTTACACAATTTAAAGTTCTTACACAATTTTGAACAATTTAAAATGATTCCTTGCTTTTGTGATGTAAGAGCCGTCGGCTACCATGATTCAAGAGATAAAAATCTGATTTTTCTTTGTCTCATGCATGTATATATATATATCCTACACTCTATCCCAAATGTAAGAGTCCTATAAAAACTTCCAACCTTACTTTGACAACAAAAAAAATACACGCCTATTACATTGGAGTCAACATATGCGGCCATAACTCTATACAATTTGCCTCCTACTTGTTTCATTCTTTAATGGTCTTGATAAGAGTGTAATTAATCCCACTTGATACATCACAATTTGGAAGATAATACAAATTGGTTCATGTTAACAAACATAGCATTGTTCACGGCACATTTGAAATTTCAAGTGCCCAAAATTTGATTTTCATGCTATATGTAGATATATATCATAATATATGTTTTAGATGATAAATTACATCATAGAAAAAATTATTGATATCATTTCATTTGAGAAAACCCTAATTTTCGAAATTAGGGTTTTCGAAAATTGCTACTTTGTTCAATAATTAATCCTTAATGCTAAATAATACTCTAATTACTTATAATAATCAGAGGAATTTAAATATTATAATTCCTTGATCATTAAACTCATTTTTCTAATCATCAATAAACGTTGACGTTTGAAACGTCTCAAAACGTTCATTATCGACCTATCTCAAAAAGGTCGTAATAAAGTCGTAATCACTTTATTAATACATTCCATTAATAATGGAATTTAATTCTAAGCTTCGTCACTTAGAAAATTTTACGAAATTCTAACTATCTATACTCAATCGACGTTAAAATACTACTACCGAAACACTTTATAATTTATATTCCTTAATTCACAATTCTTAGTGAATATAAAATAGGAATTCGTTATCTTGTAATTAATCGAAATCATTATTCGATAAATTACTAATTCAATTATTTCGTCGAAACCCTAATTTATGAATTTAAATATCGTAATTAGGCCTTTAATTCTTCGGGATATTACAGGCCCATCCAGGCCTGTAGCTAGGGTGAAAATCGCCCACCTCTCTATCACCCCACTGACTCGATTTGATCCTCTCTATCCTAAAGGATATTATTATATTTATTAGATATGCATAGATCCTATCTAGATAGGATTTGGAAGTGTATTATAAATATAAGGTGAGAGAAAATCAAGGCTAATCCTCAACCATATTTTCGAGAATTACTATCTTGATATAGTGAGAATTTTCGAAAATTAAGTGAGAAGAAAGAGGGTGATTTTCTATAGCATTCTCCATAGATTGTCCTGACTCGACATTGGAGTTTAGGCAAACGGATACTGATCCGAAGATCGAGCACGAGTCTTGATCCGTTCTACCCCGACAGATTCGCAGGTAAACACGAGAAAACTCCTACGTGTTGCAATTAATTATATAGGTGTATGCTAGGCATATAATCAATGTATGGTGAATTAAACATCCAAGATAGATCCTCGGGAGAGGGTTAAAATCAGATTTCCCTACACTCCTATATTGGGACAAACATCGGTTGTATGTCCCATCTCCGTGCAAATTCCACAAGGTTGCATCGAGAAATCCTGAGGCGGTGCGACGAACTCCTGAGAAGGTGTAGCGAACTCCTGGGACGGTGAAGGGAACTCAGCCTGCTTCATCTTCATTTTGTTTATTTCTCTCATAAGTTGCGCCATCTACCGTGTTAATTCTGATCTTGTCTCCACGGAATTGACAGTAGACCGGTGTGTACTAGATGCCTTCTGGAGGGAGTTGCTCGCCATGAAATCAAAGATCTCATCTAGAGCCTCGGCTGTGATATGAGCTATGTTGCCCCCGCCACGTCGTCCGATTTTTCCTTATCGCATTTTAGGATCCCGTCATAAAAGAATTGACACAAGAGAACCAACGGGAAATAGTGATGTGGGTATTGCCTCTGTAGCTCTTTGAATCTTTCTCGTGCTTCATGAAATGGCTCATCCAGTTCCTGCTTGAACGACATAATCTTGGATCGAAGATCTTTGGTCTTCTGCTGCGGATAGAACCTCAACATGAACTGCTCCACCATAATGTTCCAATTTGCCAAAGAGTCGACGGAAAGCTCATAAGCCAAGACTTGGCTTTATCTTTCGGAGCATAAGAAAAACAGCGCATCTTCAACTTTTCCTCATTCGGGCCAAACAGAGGAACGATTGCACCACTTGATTGTACTCTCTGATGAAGATTAAGGCATCCTCATTCCCCATGCCATGAAAAGTAGGAATGAGATTGAAATGGTGTGGCTTCAACTCATACCCACGTGCCGCGGGGCACAACACGATAGGGTATATAGTCTCCCTATCTTTGGGCGGAAGTAATCCCCCATCAGGTGAGGGACAGCGTTCGTGCCTCGATTGTTGTTTGCATTGTCATTGTTATTGTCATGTCGGTCACCCATGGTTCTCGGAGGGGTTTCTTCAAATAAGAAATTCTCGAAAGTGAGAGAACTGTCCTCACGGGAGCTATCACAAGCGGAGTGATCAAACTCTGCCACACTAGGCAGACACGGTTTCCTCGGCTTGCGAGTATCCTTCAACGGGGACACCAAACTAGGAGTTAGGCTCCGGCGTCCCTGTATACACAACACTCGACAAACGAGATCAAACGCAACTGCGGTACAAAATAAGAAAGGCAAGGAGAAGAATAAAAACGAAAAACAGGCAACATTAAGAAAACGCCTAAAGTTTTCCCCGGCAACGACACCAAAATTTGTTGGACTGAAAAGATCACTAATAAAGTCCCTCGCAATCTAACGAGGTCGTCCTAGCGAGCAAGCTAATCCGAGTCGTCTCTCAAGGAAAACCTAACAGGGCGTTACTAAGTTACCACATGAAAGCAATTAAATCCCTAAACATTCTAATCACAAAGAGTTGTTTGATCGTCACTTTAAAACTGTAGATTACCTAGGCGAGGAATTATTAAGGAAAGAAAGACGAATTAACTAGGCGGAAATTGACAAAGCAAATAAATAATCTAAACAAGAATTAAACCCTAGATTGAAGAACACGGAATCAACATGATGAACCCTAGACATAAATCGAATAGATTAAAGAAAGGACAAGAATAATTAAACAAATACCAATATTAATCAACACCAAAGCATAGAAATAAACATCAAGAAATATGAGATGACGGAAGAAAGCGATAAAGAAATCTTACGAACAAGAACGAACGATGGAATTGAAATTAAAGTGTTAAGGAGTAGAAATCCAACAACGATAATCCTTACAATTAATATTCTCGAATCACAAAGAGCAAAGAAAAATACTTGAATTACTTGGGAAGAATTCTCGTAGAGGAGGCGTGAAACTGAAATAATAAAAGGAACTAGGGTTTTCAACGTTTTAAAAACATATATATAGCGCCCGAAAATTCACGTGCAGCGCCGAACGCGAACTCAGCACCGGACGTGCGCGTTCAAAAACAAGGTGAAACGCAACTCGCCCAGCGCCGGACGCGAGGCAGCGCTGGACTCGCTAGCTCTCGAAATGGGGTGCTAGCACCGAACGCAAGTCAACGCCGAACACGGTGACTCTCTGGATAATTCACTTCGCCCGGACGCCACGAGCTGACTCGTGATGATTTCGACTTTGGTCGCCCGGTGAGGGCCGATAAGCGTGTTTTTACTCGTTTATTGATGATATATTAAGATGAAATAGATCTATTAAGTGCATTTATATAGTCGATCTTTATGCTTTTAGCTATTTTTGGAAGATATTGCCCTTGGGGTTTCTCTTTGGTGTTTTGTAGGCTTTTCAGGTGATAATCGATGCACAAGGCAAAGATGTAAACAAAGATGATGAAATGGATATGAAAATTATGGATGTGAAAATTTTACAATGTTAAAGAGGATCTCGATAGGAGTCCATTGGCGCAAACGGATCGCAATTTGGAGTTCGGACGCAAGAGAACGGAGCGAAATAGCGAAGTCGCGCATTCTGCGCAGAAGCTCGCGACCGAGATCGCGGCCGCGAGAAAGTGCCCAGAACGTATAAAGCTCGCGACCGAGCTCACGGCCGCGAGCCCGGCCGCGAGGCGTGACCGCTGGATGCAAAATTAGGGTTTCGCCTGCACCTATATATATCCCTAGGCTTGCCTATGCGCCTCCAACACGCAACACACTTATTTTGGACGTTTTTCCTTCAGTTTTTCACATATTTTCTCTCTAGGTTTCATTTAGTTTCATCTAGGCTTTAGAATTTTCATTGTTCTACATTTATTCTACGCATTGTAATCGCTTGGGAACGATTTCATCCGGGCGAATTCATTATTTTCCAGTTTTCTTCTTTGGTTTGGATACGAACCCAACCATTGTTCTTCCGACGCTACACTACGGGTTTTATCTATTTAATTCTTATTTTTATGGTTAATTCTTATTTTATTCCAATATCTATGTCTAGCTAAATTCTTATTATAATCTTATGGTTTGTATGATTCTATCCTAAGTATTGTGATTCCTGCTAATCGATCAATCTTGGTGCATATCTAGTTGCCAGTTAAATACCTTCCAGGCATTGATTTGTGATTCTTGGTGCTTAATAATATGTGTTAATTTCTGATCAATCTTGGTGCATATCTAGTTGCCAGTTAAATACTTAACAGTTTTAATTGTCAATCGATCTTGAAGAAGTGTTATTCAATCACCACTGCCACAGCTAGACAAGTCTCGCGCTTGAATGTCAACCGACCAGTCGATGAGGAGGCTACAAAGAAGAAATGGACTCGGTCTAGAACTCCGAGTGATTCGTTCAAGTTTGGGGAGGGGGCACTTCCACACTCAATGGTGGTCTGCGGTGAATGTTAAGTATAGGGGCAAGCACAAGTGTGGAAAGAGGTCAGTTGCTAGAAAACCAGATTGATCAAGGTATGTCATGGTCTAGCTAAAGACGTTAAATTAAGCACTTGTTGGGAGGTAACCCAAATTTTTTTGCTTTGTTTTGCTTTTCGTTTTGTTTTTCTTTCATTTTTGTTTTGTCTGTTTTTGTCTTGTCTTTCTTGTTTTGTTTTGTGTCGGTATGGGGTTGAGTTGAATGACGAGCAACCGATGATCTGGTTGTTTTATTAGAAAATCTATTGCAACTGATTTTGTGAGACGAAGCAATGTTATGATTATTGTGAGTATTGAGCCTCTGAGAACTTGATCACATGTTTTAAACCTGTGAGACTTGAGCTTTTGACTGTCATATATTTGCAGTCTTGTTTCTTTCTTTGTGAATAGTTTGAAATAGCATGTGTTTCTCTAGAACTTGCCCTGGATCTTTTTCGAGGTTGCATTGATGTGCTTAAGCATTGAGAGATGATATTAAGCATTCTTTTCTTAGCCTATATACTATCCAAACACTAACCTGTTATTCATATTATCCTTTGATGAGCCCATTTGAGTCTACCTTATTCTTTCATATAGCCGTGGGTCGGGTTAAGTAGATAGTATGATTTTTGGTTGCGAGAATTGAGGGTTGAGAAAAAGAAAGAAAAGAAAAAGAAATAGATGATGAAAAGTGATAATAAAAAATAGTTGCTTACACATATAAGTTCGAAAAGAAAAGAAAAGAAAAAGAAAAAATGGCACATGTGTGCGAAAAGAACATAAATGGGTAAGTAGTTAGTGCTTTGAGATGAGTATATCACTTATATGATAAGTGTGATGTTCTTAAAAGAAAAATGACTTCTTGGTATGGAAAATTGAAATGAATTGTGAAAAAGTTTGGAATTGTGTCTTATGATATTTATGGTGTTTTTCATTATGGGATTACGAGTCACTTAGCCTAAATATATCCTACCTTATCAAAGAGCCTACATTATAACCTGTTATAAAGACCTTTTTGATCTTGGTTCTTGAGCACATATTTGAGCAATGGAGAATTAGACGATTTGCAAGCTTATGGTAGATTCTGTGTGTTTTTCAACTTTGAGAGTATACACATCCTCATTGATACACTTGAGTGTTTGAGATTCATATATATATATCCATGCCGTGAGGATTTAAGTTTGAGAAGGCTTGTGCTTATGGTCTTTATTATATGTGGAGTTGAATGGAAGATGTTGTGATTTGTTTCATTTGAGGTGAATCTTTTGTTGCTCATTGCTCGGAGGCTTATTGCTATTTCCGTTCGACTCATGCCCTGTCGTTTTGTTGTCTTTCGTTTGTTCTGTTTTGTTTGAGGACAAACAATGCTTCAAGTTTTGGGTGTGATAAACGTGATTTTTACTTGTTTATTAATGATATATTAAGATGAAATAGATCTATTAAGTGCGTTTATATAGTGGATCTTTATGCTTTTAGCTATTTTTGGAAGATACTGCTCTTGGGGTTTCTCTTTGGTGTTTTGTAGGTTTTTCAGGTGATAATCGATGAACAAGGCAAAGAGTAACCAAACATGATGAAATGGATATGACAAGTATGGATGTGAAAATTTTACAATCTTAAAGAGTATCTCGATAGAAGTCCATAGGAGAAAACGGATCGCAATTCAGAGTTCGGACGCGAGAGAATGGAGCGAAACAATGGTCGCGCGTTCGCGCAGGTCGCGACCGAGATCGCGGCCACGAAAGTGCCCAGAACATATAAAGCTTGCGACCGAGCTCGCGACCGCCAGTCCGGTCGTGAGGCGTGACCGCTGGACGCGAAATTAGGGTTTCGTCTGCACCTATATATATCCCTAGGCTTGCCTATGCGCCTCCAACACGCAACACACTTATTTTGGACGTTTTTCCTTCAGGTTTCTTCAGTTTTTCACATATTTTCTCTCTAGCTTTAATTTACTTTCATCTAGGCTTTAGATTTTCATCGTTCTACATTTATTCTACGCATTGTAATCGCTTGGAGCGATTTCATCGAAGAATTCATTATTTTCCGATTTTCTTCTTGGGTTTGGATACTAATCCAACCATTGTTCTTCCGCGCTACACTATGGGTTTTATCTATTTAATTCTTATTTTTATGGCTAATTCTTATTTTATTCCAATATCTATGTCTAGCTAAATTCTTATTATAATCCTAGGGTTTGTAGATTCTATCCTAAGTATTGTGATTCCTGCTAGTTGCTATTTACCTTCAAGGCATTGATTTGTGATTCTTGGTGCTTAATAATATGTGTTAATTTCGATCAATCTTGGTGCATATCTAGTTGCCGCTTAAATACTTATGTTTAATTATCAATCGATCTTGAATACACAATCTGAATAAGCTTTGAGTCGTGGTGAGATAGGAACATTCGTAGGAAGCATATTCTTTGTGATGTTTTTGGGTTGCTAATTTTACCTTGAGGCGTAATGACAATAGGAAAATTAGTAATCTCGCCATAATTATAAATGCTTGAAATTGTTGGTTACATATGTGATCTTCCATCTTATGCGGATTAAAATTGGTTAATAGGAAGTAGGATAAACATACCGTGGGTAGAATTAATACATCCACAGGGTTAGTCTTTCGGTTTATTATCTCTTTGAGTTTTTTATAGCTTTCTTTATTTGTTTTATTTGTTTTGACTTTGAATTTAATATTGAAGTCCCAAAACCTTTGTAAAACCAAATATGTCCTGGATAATGATGAATTATTGTTGAGTTAGCCACGTATTTTCATGTTACAATCCTTGTGGATACGATGCTCGACTACCCTATCTACTTGCACGTTTTCGTGTTAGAAAAAGTAGCGATCAGACGCAATCTAGCACCGGACGCATGCGCTCTCGGGATGATTTGAGCTTTGGGTGCCCAGCGCCGGACGCGGGCGCTCTCGGAATGGTTCCACCTTTCGGCCTTGCCACGGACACGAACCTTGTCGAATCCTCGCAACATCGAACGGCGCCAGCGGCCACGCCGAGTCTGGCGCTTGGGTGCACTTTTATGCACAAAATACTTTAAACGCGATCATTCCCTATATAAAATGAAAATGAACATGATTCCAACAAAAGATATTCAAATATAAACAAATAGGAATCAAATCGTTTAAAACAAACAAAGAAAAACATAATAAAAACATGCAAAACAGCCACATTTCACCTCTGCACCTTCAGTGCCGAAGCGCCCGCCTCGTTCCGTCCGGCGCTGCCTCTAGTGCCGCATGTCGCGCCTTAGCGCCCTCTCTCTCCCCGTCCGGTGCTTCGCCCAGCACCGCGCGCCAACGCCGTGCTCTTCCTCCGTTTTCGCCTAGCAATGCGCGTTTCACTCCTTTCGATGCTACATCACAGCGTCGCACGCCGCCTCAACACTTACGAGTGTGTCCGGCACTCAACCCAATCCGACGTTTCCCTCTGAACCTCAGCCTCCGTCCGGCTTTTTCCTCATGTTCGGCCAGTGCCACTCGCACGTTTATCAGTATGGTTCGAACTAAGCAAGCGGCCGGATCCAGCTCCTGTCACCCTCAAATGATGATGTTCATATGGAGGAAACTTTGGAAGATATCAGCATAATGTATTCAGCCACATTTCCCATTTATAATCCAGTGGAAGGTACACTTTATCGGCATTTTGCACATCAAGATATTCATCCGCGTCTATTTAATTGGCAATTGATGCAAAGTTTGGGTCTTGAAGATAGAATTAAGAAATATTTAAAGAACTTAGGACTTCTTCAGTATCCTATGATGGAATTGCCTGGTTATTCTCCATTATTGATTGAATTCTATTGCACGATGAATTTTGATGATGAATCCAATACTATGACATGTCGTCTGTTGGGTCAAGAATATGCTGTCACACCCTGTATTATGAAGGGGGTGTTTGGATTCCCGACTTCAGGTGCACGCGGTGTACCACCTTCATTTAATGTTAGAGAGGCTTGGCAATAATTGCGGGGTTTAACAATTGGTCATCAGTAGGAATGTCGAGTGGATTCTTTAAGGATGCAGCATTGGCTATGGTGCATAAGTTCATCGCATTTAATGTTTTTGGGAATGAGCAGGCCAACAAGGTCAACACTGCTGAGGTTTTCTTGCTCACATGCGCGGTCAAGAAGACAAAGGTTTCGCCGACATTCTTCATTTGGGATCACTTGTAGCTGGTTCAGCGGCGTAAGAAATGTCGGCCAACCTTATGTCAAATCCCTACTGGGCTATCAGTACATTTAGGGATAATTAATAATGAGGGACGACATATTCCTGGGCAAAATCTTATCCGACCGAAGAAGATTGATCTTAGTGAGCTTCGAAGCGCCCCTTTTGCGTATAATTAGACAACTATTGTCCTTCATCATTCGAGGAATTATGTTAAGAGATATATGCACACGCAGCTCGCAGAAGCCCAAGCAGCAGGTGCAGGATCATCTCATTCGCCTTCGGGCGATATGGTCATTTTTTATACTACTCTTGCATCCAAAGATGAAGGCGACGAGCATACCGAGGCAAGAGAGGATACAGAGCCTGTTCAGAGCAATGTCGATCCCAATCATCCACAATTTCCATATCAGTAAGGAGCATCGGGGAAAGGGTATAACTTCATCCGTGAATAGCTGAGCCAGTTCAGGAGTGAATTAGCTGGCCACTAGATAGAATTTTGTCAAGTCCCGATTTGACGAGCAAAACCAGCATCTTGACGAACAGAATCGATTGTGGCATGAGCAGAACCAGCGCTGGAATCAGTATAATAATCAGATGATCGAGTAAAATCAGCGCATGGAAACTCTTGAGGCCCAGTGGAACGCTTGGACCACATTTCATGGGGCTCCTCCTCCACCACCGCCGTCTGACCAATAGTGATTCATCACTATTGGATTGTATGTTTATTTTTTTATTTTTTTGTGCGTCGTGTTGCTTTAGTTGTTTTGTTTTTCTTTGTCTGCTGTTTTGTAGGTTTTATCTTGTGCTTGATGCCCCGCTGTTCCGTTTCTTCGCTTTCAGGGAAGTCGCCTCTTCTTTTCTCTTATATATATCTGCAATGAGGACCTTACCTGTTTTAAGTGTGGGGGGGTTTCATTTTCTGTTTTGTCGTTTGTTTTTTGTTTTGTCGTTTGTGTTTTGTTCTTAGCTTTTTGTTTAGATAAGTGAGGATTTTATGTTCTTTAAATCAATGGTGCGTGAAGAATTATGCTTTAAGTTGGATTAATTTTGTTTTGATCTGAATTTCATTCCGTCTTGGTAAATATGTTTTTTAGTGTGATGAAACTTAGGTGTCAATTTGAACTATGGGACATGATTAGGAAGGTGTGATTAGACAATGTGTGTGATCGGTTGTCATATACTTCATACATGGGACCCTTTTCTTGTGTGATTTTTCCCAAAAAAAAAGAAAAAAAAAAAAAAAGAAATCTGAAAATAATTGAAGTTGTGAAATAAGTGGGGCTTAAAATTCGAATAAGGGGCTCTACCCCTCTTGCTTGTGTTGTCTCTCGAATGGAGACTCTATGTGATGGGTATAGATAACTACGTTATTTTCTCGAGCGTATAACTTGAAGGTTTCACCTAATGCTTATTGTCCTATAATCGGTTTTAAGTTCCACATGTTTTATTTATTTTTATCATTGGGATGTCTTATATTAAAGGGAACCATGTAAGTTGTATATTGATTTCTAAAATCATATTTGAGTCGAAGCACAGCTATGATAAGTCACATGTTTGGATTGATGAATGAGGATCATTATATTGAGAATTATATTATTAAGATGCTTTGAAAGGACGTGAATATGTGATTGATTCTATTTGAAGTATTGATTCGATGTGTACCTTTCTTTTCAAGAAACTAAAATTTGCTCGAGGACAAGCAAATAGTTAAGTGTGGGGGAGTTGTTTTATATGTTTTTGTTATTTTTTTCTTTGGTTGTTTTAGACGATTTGGTTCCTATTTGTTTTTATTTGAATATCTTTTATTGCAATCATGTTCGTTTTCGTTTCGTGTAGGGAATGATGCATTTAAACCATTTTATGCACAAACAGCGCACCCAAGCGCCGGACTCGGCGTAGCCGACGCTGGGTGCGCATCGCGTCGCGAGAAAAAATCGAGAAGACCCGCGTCCGGTGCTGCAAGGCGTCTGGCGGGTTACTCAGATCCCGATAGCGCCCGCGTCCGGTCTGGGTGCCCGAAGCTGGAATCATCACGAGGCGCTGCGTCCGGCGGCACGCGTCCGGCTGGCGCCCGGCTGAAATCATCCCGAGAGCTCGCGCGTCCGGCGGTGGGAGCCCGAAGTGAAATATCTAGAGACTCGTCGCGTCCAATGCTGCATCGCATCCGGCGCTGCGCAAGATGTGAAGATCCTCCAGAGAGTCCACGTGTCCGGTGCAGGCCTACTTCTGGCGCTGGCTCCCCGTTCCGAGAGCTCGCGTGTCCGGCGTTGGGTTCGCGTCCGGCGCTGCGCGTGAATTTTCAGGCGCTATATATATGATTTAAAACACTGAAAACCCTAGTTCTATTCATTCTTATTTAGTTTTCGTTTAGTTGTGCGCCTCTTCCACGAGATTTTCACCTTCCTCTTCTTTCAAGTATTTCCTTTGTTAATTTGTGATTCAAGAACATTGATTGAAGAGATTCATCAACAACTATTGCAATTGTAAGGATTATTATTCGCTTTTCTTCCGTTGAATTTTTGAGTAATGATTTTTATTGATTTAAATTGTTTGATCAGTGAGATGAGCATGAACTAGTCTTCTCCTAGGGTTGGGTGATTCAAATTGATTGATTGATTATTTGTTTTGATTAAGTATACTAATTGAATCTTAGGTTTTACTGTTAAGTGATTGATCACCATTTAATTATTTATGTTTTATGTATTATCGAGAGATAGATACGTTGCATCCATAGAAATCAATTGGGTTAGAGGTTATCGAAACAAGTACTCTAATGGTTTATCTATTTGTGAAGTCTTATAACTGAAGCTTAATCCACGGAATGAAAGTCGAGTGTTTGAATTAAAGGTTAGATGATTGCATGAGTAGGTAGATTTCTTAAGCAAGCATTAATCAAGGCGAAGAACCTAATGCCCTAGTCTTCTCACAATCTTGAATTACTCCTGCTGCAATCGAATTGCTTTAAACGTTTGGTGTGAATCGTCTTCGTGATTTAATTTCCTGTCAATTTTAGTTAAGCATCATCCCCAATCAAGTTTAGGATTTAGATTTACTGTTTTTATCGTAACACATCATAAGCCCTATTAAGTCTTCCTCGAGAGATTCGACTTGGGTCGACCTTACCACCCTATAGGGACCTCGTACTATTGCGAGCAACTTAGAAGAACAATTTGGTCAGAACATGTACTAAGAATATGTAAGTTCACACTTGAATCATGAAAGCATCAAAAACGTAATTCAAATTTCATCAATAACCTTCAATAGACTTGCATAAAACTAAAATACTCAAATTTAATCAATAACATTCAATAGACTTGCATAAAACTAAAACACTCAAATTTAATCAATAACCTTCAATAGACTTGGATAAAAACTAAAACACATACATTAGAGTCGATGCAGCGCGAGAGTATCAAATGACTAGGTTCAAAAATTTCTTTTCCACAAACATATTTAGTTTTATACTTAACATGAGTCTACAAGAACGTAGACCCGCTCTGATGCCACTATATACGAAGGAATGGTTATACCGAGAAGTTTGGAACATCGCCCGTGCTTTATTTCGTTGTTTGTACCTGATAGAGGCAGGAATGGCCAGGAGGCAGGATCTTATTGCCCTAGAGGACTAGGAGAGCTACCACTACCAACACGACCTCACTTGGAGACAGAAGCGAAGCAGATTTCCGATTTTGCGGAAGAGACAGGGAGCACCGTGATCCCCGGCTCTTGGAAGGATTTAGATCGTCTTTTATATAAGGCAAAGATGTACCTGGAGACAGGCGAATTTCTGAGCTCGGAGTACAATTCTGATGAAGGGCACTCAGTGACATAGAGTCCTAAGGTGGTATGAGACTTATATGTAGATAGTGGATCGTGTTGTAGATAGTATGGTTAGTATGTATAAAGTAAACGTAGTTTTGTAATGTCTCATAGTTAGTGTGTTTAGTGGTGTCAAAGTTCTGGTGTAGATAGGACATGACGCTATGTATTTAGTCGGTTAGATAGACCAATCCTTATAACTAATGTGTGGAAAAGTCCTCATTGAGGCATTTTGATGGTACATGTTGCATGGCTTCTGTGGAATGGTATCTGGTTTATGAAATGTTTGTTGTTCCATGTTCATAATAAAGTTATGTACTAAGTATTAGTTTAAAATTTGCAATTGTTTTGTTTAAGACAATAAGAATGCCTCCTAAAAGAGCACTGAGGCGTAGAGGAGGAGAAAGAATTTCACAACCTGAACGCCAAGGAACACCACCACTACCTTCTCGTAGAGTGGATGAACTATTCCTCAAACAAAATCCATCCTCATTTAATGGAACTGGAGGTCCAGATGAAGTTGAGCTTTGGGTTAGGGCAATGGAAAGAATTTTCGACTTCTTGCCACACAGATCAGGAATGACTCTCTTGTGTTACGTTTCAAATGACAGGATCAGCAGATTTTTGGTGGGAGGCTAGAAAGAAAATCATGACCCCTGAACAGATGGAGAATTTTATATGGGAACTTCAGGCTACTTCATTAAAAGGTCACACGTGAATGTTTTGGGATTTAGCACAAAATGAGATATGAGGGGATATGAATTTTCTTCACTCGTAAAAGAAGTTACGACGTTAACATGTATTTGCTTAAACTTAGATTTGGACATACGACTCACCATCTATAAGAATCGATAGATTTGATGTGTACGATTAGTTAAAAACCCAGAGTCGTAGGATGTTGCGAAGTTTAGAACATAAAAATATTAGACTTAAGAATTAGAAATTAAGGAATGAGTCGATATAAATAGCTAAGGTCACACGACGATCAAATGGATATGAGACAGCAACGTTGGAAAAATGAGAATGTAATGAGGAGAAAGAATCGAGAACGCTACAAGGATGCATAAATTTCGAGGACGAAATTTCTTTAATGGGGGTAGAATGTAATACCCCGGATGTTTAAAACAAATTTTTTGAATTATTAGAGGAATTTATTTACAATGAGTCCAAAAATAAAAATGAAAGTCGAGAATTTCCGACTTTGAGTGAATAGAAAATTCTATTAATTTTTCGCATATAATGGATTATAATAACAAACAATTATGTATTAAAATATATATGGATTATTAACTAGATAAGTATTACACTAATAAAGAAAAAAATATCTTCTCTTAATTATGTTCAATTATTTTTGAAAATTGAAGAAAGAAAAAGGGAAAAAGAAAAGAAAAATGATATGTACATATGGTTAAATTATAACCAAGTATGGGATCACTTTATTATTAGATTAGAAGAGATATTTATTTTTGTTTGTTTGTGGAAGATATTTATTTAATAGATAAGATAAGATAAGATAAGGTATTTAATGATGTTTGACCAAGAGATGATATTTATCTCTTTTAATGCTTTAATAAAGTAACTACATCACAAGTAGATAAATTTTTGTTTCTTCCATTAGAATTTTGAAAATGATGAAATTATGGGTGAATTTTACCAAATAATTTATTTAATTGCACAAACTTTAATACTAGATAAATATCATAAAATCAAGACCAATCTCTTATCTTAATTACTATATGCTTGTCGAAAAAAATAAGAGAAGGGAAAAATAGAAGGAAAATCGGTATTTAATTTCTAACGTTGTAATTTTGGAATAAAAGGGGAATTTTGCTAGATTTGTCCAAGAAATTTATTTTATAAAAAGGGCATTTTTTTTATATATTCCTTCTCTAAAATATTTTTAGTTATTAAAGAAATGGAGTTTGGACAATTAATTTCTATTTTTCTGTAAATGGTTCGAAAAATTCATTTAGGAACATAGAATTGTTCTTATTCATTTTTTTTATGATTTATTTCATCATCTTAGACCTATATTATATCATATTTTTATTAAATGGAAAAAATAAGATATGTAGCATATTTTTCTTCACAATGGATGAAAATAGTGATATAGTGTGAAAGAGAGAAATTTTTCATCTTTTATGATAATGATGTATATTTATTATGATAATGAGATGTTATTAATGTAGAGATAAGATATTTAATAATGAAAGAAGTGATATGTGTTATTTTGTTTGAAGTGGCCGAAAACTTTGACATAATGTGAAAAGAAGAAAATTCAAATTGTGATTGAAAGTGATAGTTAATTGTTTGAAAGTGATAGGTATTTAATTTATGTATAAGATAAGATGATTATTTAATAAAGTGATAAGGTGTTTTTGTTTGGTAGTGAGAGTGTAGGATTTTAATAGATAAGAATGTGTATATTGTTGACTTTTTTCTTAGATATTTTTCTAAAGTATGATTAATGTCTTATATCATCAAATAAATAAAGATCACTTCCTTCTCATTTTCATAGTGACCGAAAAATATAGAGAGAAAAAAAAAAGAGTTCTTCAAATTTTCTCTTCAATCTTAAGTTATAAAATAGATTTCTTCGCCGATCGACTCCGATTAAAAGGTTAGAAATTGTACAAGCTTCTTAGATGTTCAAAAATATTAGAAATTCATCCATGAAAAATGAAGTTATATGCTTTTATTATTTCATGTGAAATTTGAGAAATTTTGTTAAATGTTTAAGTTGCTAATTAAATAGGTTTATATGATGGTTGTAAACATGTATTATGAATTTGGTACAAAGTGGAGCATGTTAGAATTTTTTTATTAAAGTTGAGATATATGAGATTTATATGTTGATGAACATGAATTTTGATTGTTGTTTTGAGCATCAATTGATAATAGTGAGTATTGTTTAAGTATGTATGAATTCATTCATAATTTTTGGAAAATATTGGAAATTATTTCATAGAATTTTCGAAAACTATAGAGCATGGATTATTGAGTTATAAGTTGTGTATGATGGATATTAAGGTATATTGTTGATGTATGATGATAATAATGTATGGTGTGAATTAATTAGAATTTTTGGAAATTGTTTAAATAATCTTTCAAAAATTTCGAAAACCATAAAGTATAGGGTTTTGATGTCAAAATTTTCTATGACTAATGTTATTAGATATTATTGATCCTATGTTTATATGGTGTGTTATATGAATTTTAGGAATTTATGGAAATATTTTTTTAAATTCTTCAAAAAATTTCGAAAGTCTTAAGTTAGATGATTTAAAGTTCAAATTTATTTTATGACATGTGATCGCTTATTTAGTCCCAAAAATATGTTTAAGATATGCTATGAATTTATGAGATTTTTAAAATGAGGTATAATATGTTTACGTTGAAACGTTTTGTTAAGTGACGTAAGATTTTGAAATATAAAGTGTTATGATTAAATTTGTTTCATGTATATAATTGGGCATGAGTGAATGTTAAATTGAATTTATGAGATTTATTGGAGTAAGTTAAATAGTAAATTAGAATTAGAGAATATTATGCAAGATTAATTGTTTTATATGTTCTAAGGTGAATTATGAGAAATACTTTAGTTTGAAGTTTGAAATGACTTGATTAAAGTATGAATGCATGAAGCATGTTAGTGCATAAGTAGAGTTATGTTATTTCCCTAGCTAAATGTGAGTTTCTACGATAGAATGAATAAGGCGTGTAAGGTGGGAAATGAGCGAGAATTATTACTAATAAACAAGAGTTGTTGAAATTTCATATTGAGAATATGCGTTAGTCTTGTGACGAGTTAGTTATGAAATTAGGGTTAAGTAATTTACGAAATGATGTGGTGAAGAAAAGAATGTAAGGATGGAGTATCATATCTCTTGAGGCGCGACGAATCTAATCAGCGTAATATAGTTGTTAAGTGTGATAAAAGAATCCTTTAATGTTAAAAGGTTGATGTTAGTAAGTCCGTTGTTTCGGATCGATGATTTTCGATCAGCCTTGATGATGTACTAAATTCGTTTCTTACGTTGATAAGGTCCGCTCGAGAAGTGAAAGGAGGCGACAAGTGATCACTAGTGACATAAAACAATAAGTTCTTAAGGTGAGCATTCTTCTCTAAGCAAAATATGGGCTCTCTTGGAAAATGAGATATTACGGAAACATTTACTGTTATTACACTGCTTTTCTTATACTGTAAATGTTTAAATACGATATTGTCTGCAAAAATGTTTTGTATAAATCCATTCGGGTTGGTCGGGCCAGCGAGATTACAGTCGGATCTTGGTGAGATGCTAGTTTGGATTGTGTACACTTAGTCTACGAACCGTTCGCGGTCGATCGTGCGTCCGGGTGAAGGCCTCCATCCGGTGCGTTCCATAGCCGACTTGGAATATCGTTGTAAGAAAATAAGCGGCGATCGACTTTGAGAAAATGATGAAATGTTTAGTAAGCCTGAGCCTTTCAAATAAAACCCTTGTCGTGTGTGATGGTGGCGATACAATATTTCGTGAATGAAATGTAAAATGTTTACGGCATATGTCCCTTGAGTAGTTGTACTCGACCGCATGTTGTTTTAAATGTGCGAGTTGGTGATGATGGAGCAGGCGGAGTTGGCGGAATCCTTTTGTCGACTTAGTATGGAACATCTTTTGGTTCACCTTGAGAATACATCTTCATATGCATGTCTCACATGTTTATTCCGCTGCAAACTCTTAAAACTCTTTTGAATTCTATAACTATGTTAAGTCCTTGAATGTCTTGGTAGAAACTTTGTAAAAGCTACTGTTTGTCAGAATCTTCGAATCGACCCTTTATGTAAATTATTATCTTCTTTCCTTAATCTCGTTTATGCTTCTACAACATCTATGTTTCCTCATAGGTGAAATGAGTTGAAAATCTTATTCTTTTAATATTTACTTAATCCAATCCCAAGTTGCGGTCCAACAAGGCAGTCCTTCGGGATTAGCTGAATCGGGCTGTGACATCATTCTCGACTTCCATGGCTGCTTCGACTCCTCAACTGCAAACTGAAAGTAGAGAGGGATGAGCATATCATAAATATACTCAGTGAGGAACAATGCATTTATCCACATATGTAATACATGTTAATATTTCATATTGTCACATAAATTAGAATTTAATATCATGAAAAAATATATATATAACTGTGAGATCTTAAAAATATATATCATGAGGCCCTAATATTCTGTGAGGCCTTAAATATAATAATACCATAAGACCTTAATATTCTGTGAGATCTCAAATATAATAATAACATGAGACCTTAATATTATGTGAGGTCTTAAATATAATAATAACATGAGACCTTAATATTCTGTGATGTCTTAAATATACTAATAACATGAGACCTTAATATTATGTGAGGCTTAAATATAATATTAACATGAGGTCTTAATATTATGTGAGGTCTTAAATATAATAATAATATCAGACCTTAATATTCTGTGAGGCCTAAATATAATAATAACATGAGGCCTTAATATTCTGTGTGTTCTTAAATATAAAAATAATATGAGGCTTTAATATTCAGTGAGACTTTAAATATAATAATAACATGAGACCTTAATATTCCGTGAGGTCTTAAATATAATAATAACATGAGGCCTTAATATTCTGTGAGGCCTTAAATATAAAAATAATATGAGACCTTAATATTCTGTGAGGTCTTAACTATATATAGAACATATAGTATAACATAAGAATATATATATTAACATAAACATCATGTAGTCATATAATCAATATCAATATAAAAACATATAAAACAATAGGGATAACATAACCACAAGCATAAATTTTCCCACCTTGTTTTATTGAGCACAACAATCAAAATCAACTCAATTCGAAAACGAGGGTCCTAATTGCGCCGCACCAGAAGAAAAGAAAATTTAGTTGATTAGCTTCCGCCGATCGATGCTTTTAATAAAACAATTTTTGTGTATGTTTATGAGTGCTATGTGTGTGTGTGGTTGTGCATGTGTGGGCGTAAACAAACCAAGCGTTAAGTGAGCTACTCGGAGCTCGGCTCGAAAAAAGCTCGTTTGAAATTCGATCGTTTTGTAAGCAGGCGAACTCGAGCCTCAAATCGAGCTCGATAAGTTTATCGAGCCAAACTCGAGCTTAGAGATGTTGGCTCGTGGGCTCATGAACATGTTTGGCTCGAACTCAAAGCGAGCCGATCTGCGAACATGTTCGCGAACTACGATTCGAACATGTTCACGAACATATTCGCGAACGTATAAAATAATAGATTATTTATACATATTTAAATAATTAAAATGAATAACAAATTATAAATTATAAAATATATGTTAATTATAATTATTTAGCAACAAATAAGCATATAGATGAAGTATTGATAATAAATTATTTATATATTTAAATAATTAAAATAAATAATAAATTACAAAATATATATTTTATTACAAATTTCATCTAACTTATATAACTAATTATCATATTTATACTAGTATAATATTTTTAAAAAGTAATGTAATGAATGATATTGAATAATATATTCGGTTTATTTAGTATATATATATATATATTATTTTAATCAAATCTTAATATATATTTTCATGTGTATTGTAAAATAAAATCATTAAATGAAAAATTAATTAATATAATGAGATATTGATTTGGAAAACTAAAAAAATAATAACATGATTTATTAAGTTATCTTATGAACAAAATATCGATTTAGATAGTTATAATGTATAAGTATACAAGTATACTTGAGTTACATAATTATATTTATCTCTATAATTATAATTCTAAAAATAAATTATAAATAACTTACATAACTAATTGACTATGAGATAAATATAATAATAATTCATAATTCTAATATAAAGTTCATTTACCTTTATAACTAAGTAACTATGAGATAAAACAATTATAATTTATAACTCATAAGTAGATTTTGAAAAATAAATGTAATAGAATGATATTGAATATAATCAAATGAAATATTCAGTTGGAAAACTAAAAAGATACCATAATCTGCTAAATTATCTTATGAACAAAAATATCAATATAGATCATTATGATGTATAAATATACAAATATGAGTTACGTAGTTATATTTATATCTCTATAATTATAATTCTAAAATAAATAACATCTAACTTACATAATTAATTTCAATGAGATAAATATAATAATAATAATAATAATAATTCGTAAGTAGATGAATGGAGTAGATTTATTCGAATGATATTAAATAGTATATTAATTCTATATATTGTATAATCTATATCCAAAACTAGCTAGAATCAGACATCTTTTTCGGATATGAATCTCATCCAGAACTAGTTAGAATTAGACATCTTTTGCTTTTGCTAGTTATGAAAATTTCATTTGGTAATAAATCTTGTTAAACTTCTTATTGTAATTGTTGTTTGATTATGATTGATTAATAGACTATGCATCCTTTAAATTAATGGAATCAGGAAGTGAATTATGCTAAAATTGTGTTTTAAGCTGAGTCGAGCTCGAATTCGAGTTCGATCTCGAATAACACATTATCAAACCGTATTCGAGCTCGAAAACGAGCAAAGTCGAACACGAGCAGAGTTCGAGCTTGAGTTCGAATATGTCTCATAAACGAGTAGTTATCGAACCGAATTCGAGCTGCTCACGAGCTCAAAATTTTATAACGAACCGAGCTCGAGCTCAATTTAAAGCTCAATCGAACTCGAGCGAACTCGGCGAGAATAAAATTCAAGCGAGCGAGCTCGAGCTTGGCGATGTTCGGCTCGGTTTGATTCGTATCTGACCACAATGCATGTGTGCGGTTGTGTGAATGTGTGTGTTGTGTGTGTGCCGTGTGTGTGTGGAGTGTTGTGTGTGTTTGTGTGTTGTGTGTGTGAGTCGTGTGTTGTGTGTTGTGTGTATATATATAAATAAAATCTTAATTAAGTCTTAATCCTATTAGAACTCTTGTTAATTAAATATTAATCATATAAAATAAAACTAGGGCCCAACAAATTAATGTTTTACAAAACCTAATTTGAGGATTTCAAGTGGAGATAAGTTTTAAAAAAATAAAATATTAGAATTTGATAAGTACATAGAGTTTGATTTGAAATAGAATACATATCAATATATATATCATGATTATCCCTAAAATTACTATTTTTTTATTGTTATTATTATTATTATTATAGATTTGACCTTCTAAAATTCGAGGTGTTACAACCTTTATCACGCCCAATTCCCGAGAGAAGGAACGGATGCCGGGGGTGTGATTAGGGGTGGGGGTTAAGAGTGGGAAAGAAGGGGGATACATAAAGCATACATAATAAGAAGATATTCCCATAAAATCGGTGACATTTCCTCTATAACTATGACATATCACGAAGGGAGGCGAGCAAACAATGCCTTAGCAGAATTATATCGACATTATAACTTCAATGAACGTAATCTTGATTAAATTCTAGTAATGCAGGGAAACAAAATAGCATTACATTATGTTGACTAGACCGGTCAACCACATAGCATGCTCTTATCGAGACTCACAACATAATATCATAGCGAACCTTGTTCCCAATCAGAGAGCAAAATAAATGAGACAAGAATAAATCAAGAACAGAATACGTAGATATAACACAACATCGCGGAAGCATAAAGGATGAAAGAACCCGCAGCTCCACCCCCCAGCGTTGCCCGTCCAGCCCTCCTCCATCTGTGAAAACATTTGAAAAAGAGTTTGGGGTGAGTACTAGCGCACTCAGCTGGGGTTTTTAACATAAAATAAAATCCATGATACCGTGTTCAGAGCACTTACCTTAGAAGGTTTTAAAACGTAAACCAACTTCTAAGTAAGCAAAAAGAGATTTTCCTTTTAGATACCTGACCCGTTATTACTATTACTCCCATCATAGAACCACGGCTCGGAACATATCCCGCTAGCCCACAATATCTCGGCACGGAACATATCCGACCGACTATGCCGAGCGTATCCGGTAGGCTAAATCGGTGTGGACTTGATTGATCCCGCGAACCATAACCACTTCATTATCATTTACGTGTGGACTTAGGGTCTATCCCCAGAACCATAACCACGTGTTCGGGTCTATCCCTTCGATCAATACTCGAGATGATGATCAACTCACGAATAGAGATTCGTGCACAATCACAATAGAACCATATCTACGAAAGGAGAGCGATAATAACCGTTAAAACATTTTCGTGGCACACATGTTTTATTTTTGAAATATCAGAGTAAATAACTCAAAATAAGCATACATAACCCAACCTGAAGAATCAAAAACGTCAACTGGAAAATATCCACAGATCCAACAACTTCACCGACACACTGGTAGGTACCTGGTAACAAGACGGAACAACTTTTGGGGTCACATCCCTCAAAGCAAAGCAACAACGTGATCCAAACGAAGATCGAAACGAAACGGGGGTTTTCAACCTTCTAAACCCACATTTGGCACTCTCCGGGTTTTCAAATCAACTCGATACAGAAGGAAAATATATTAAGGGCATCAAGAACTATAATAGGGTACCTTCAAAATATGCATGCATGCAAGTTGACATAAATCTTAGTAGCGAAGAAGCTTCAAAAATCGATGCCTATCCTCAAATCCAGGATAAACCATCCAAAATCGATGCATGAAAATGGAAACATAAGCAATATACATAACGAGGAATATGGAATGACAAGCTATGTTGAAAATGGATAACCCGGGCATGTACTTCCTTTAGAGACTCAAAACGATGGAAAACATCCCGACATACAGAAACACGAAAAACGAAAAAACGGAATCGGTACTTTAGTAGAACACATAGCCCGGAACTCAAAACCTAAAGGTCCCGTAGCCAAAAGGTGGCCCGTTGGCCACCAAATCGGCGGCCAACAAGGCGGTGACGGCCGACGGCCAAATAGGCTGGCCTCCGACCGTTTTCTCGTCCCGTCCCTTTAGAAACCTGAGTTCTATGCAATGCTATCTACTAAAAGATGGAATCAAAACAAGAAAAGGACAAAAATAGAAAAACGGGGTTGCCGACGAAGGGCTGATCGGCGGTGGTGGCCGGTAGCAGCGTAATGGCACGTCGTCGAGCCTCCCTGCTCGATCCCCACTCGCTTTAACTTCATGGTGTACAGGTTCCTCGGCTCGTCGTAAACACGAGAGACAAAGAAAATGAGCGTTGAAAATGAAGGCCCTAGCCCTCTATTTATAGGAAGCGAGGGATCGAGCAATGCTGGGCAAGCGTCCCTTTTCGAAACGCATAGCGATGCATCTTTTACAAACGGACTCCAAATTCAGCGAACTTGGTACCTATGGACTTGAAATAAAATACCGGACACAACGACTATAAATAAGATATGCTTTTAAAAGACCCATGGAAAGTTTGATTTTTCGATAACTTCCCCGGAGTGCCAAACCTTCGTGGGTGGTCGAAAACCTGCATACTTAGTGTCCATGAATTCGTCATAAGACACTCTTCACAATGCCTAAGGTTTCGTGACAATCGCATCACCGAAACATAAAGTCAACCTTTTGACCTTTCTCGAAAAATATGCCATGCAAACCTGAAGCTTAGGAAGGACGGGGTATTACATCCCTCCCTCCTTAGAAAAATTTCATCCCCGAAATTTCAAACACATGGCGGAAACAACTCGAGTCTTGAGCCACGAACTTGTCTTCCAACTCCCGTAACTTCTTCCTCGCCGTGGTGATTCCACAACACTTTCACCAGCGGAATATGCTTGTTCCTCAACTCCTTGACTTCTCGTTCCAAGATAGCCACTGGTCTCTCCTCGTAACTCAAATCCTGAGCAAGGATTACCTGATCATGCTTGATCACGTGTTTTGGGTCGAACACGTACTTTCTCAACTAAGAAACGTGAAACACATCGTGCATATCTCCGATGCTAGGCGGCAACGCTAACCTATAGGCAATGGGGCCTATTCTTTCGAGAACTTTGAAAGGTCGATGAACCTCGGTCATAACTTACCTCGTTTCCCAAAATGGACGGCTTATCGCGTCGGAAACCTTAAGGAAGACGTGATCTCGGCCGTGAACGAAGATCCGTCTGACGCTTGTCCGCATAGGACTTCGCACATCTGAGCTTTCTTGATCCTTGGCTTGATCGATCGATAACCTCGACCGTCTCTTGAACCATCTCGGTCCTAACTTCTTTCTCTTGCCCACTTCGTCCCAATAAAGTGGTGATATGCACTTCTTCCATGGCGCTTCATAGAGAGCCATTCCTATGGTGGTCTGATAATTGTTGTTATAGGCAAACTCCACCAAAGGTAGTATCTCTTCCCAATTTTCTCATCTGTCGGCCACGACTGCTCGCAGCATATCCTCCAAGACCTGAATCGTCCTTTCCGATTGACCGTCTGTTTGAGGATGCAAGATTGTACTGAGATTCAACTTTGTCCCCATGGCTCCTTGCAGACTCCTCCAAAACCTCGATGTGAACCTCGGGTCACGATCTGACATAATCGATACCGGCACACTATGTAACTGTAGTAGCCCGAAAATTTTATAGTAATTAATAAAGTTTAATTAAGTATTATTAAAGGCTTAAAAGCTATTTAAGCCTTAAGAATTCATAAAATTCAATATATTAGAATATTAATCGATATGAGTTCGATTAATTTAAAATTTGAATATATAATAGGGAAAAATATAGAGATTTATTAGAAATGAGTTTAATTGGGATAAAAAGTGAATTATGTGTGATAATTGAATTATTAGTGTATATTTGCATGAAAAATACTATTTATTCGAAATTGAGCTATCAAATGCTTTAATTATTTTTATTTGGATATTTTAGTATAAAATGAGAGAAATTATTATTCAAGTTATTAAATTATGTGAATAAATTTATTTTAGCAATAATTAGTGATTAATGAATTTATTTATGCTATTTTCGAAAAATTGAAGAAGCTTAATTAGAATGAATTGATTTTTATTAAATAAAGGGATTTAAATTATATAATAGGTATCTAAATTAAATTATGAATCTAAGTTGCATTACATCTTATAAATTGTTATAGATAAAATTTTATTTAATTAAATAAGTTAGAATATATGTATTAGCAAAAATTGAGGTGCAATTATAATTTTATAGAAATAAGTGCATAATTACTATGGAATTTGTTCTAAATTCAAATTAAATGTAAATAAAGTATCTAGAAACCTAGCATAAGAAATAAATCATCTTCTTCCCTATTTTTCTTCAAAATACTCGATCCACACACACTACACACACACTAAAAATTTCATCTACACTTTTACCATACAATTAGACTTGGAATTAAAGGAATTAATCTAGCAAGGTAAATACCTCATTTGATCAATAATTTTATTGTTTAAATTTCAAAATAGCATGTTCTATCCCTTTATAATTTTCAAAATTTTAAAGTGTTAGCTATGGATGATTTGTTTAAATTTTATTAGATGTATTGATTTAATTATGTTTATAGAGTTAGATTAACATGTGTTATGGATTTAATTTGTTTAAATTCATGAAATTGAAAAATTAAAGAATGGTACCTAAACCCTAAATTTTGATTATGATTCATATGCTATGATATGATTGAATTAAGCTTAATTATATGTTTAGGAATGCTTATAAACATCATATAAATGAAGAAATTAAAATTAAACCATGCATGTTTAATAGTTGAAAATTTCGAAAATCTAAGGTGTATGAACTTAATGATTTTGATTTTCTTGATCAATTTAACTTGATATTTATGCTTAGGGATATCAAAATGATGTATAAAATGAATTTATAGGAATTTAATTCAACCATATACTATGATTTATAGGAACTTAGGGATATCCCTAAATTTTCGAAAATGAAGGGTATATGTTGAACTTTGATTTCTTGATTTTATTTGATATGTTTGAATTGATATTTGAGATCTATGATAAAAATAATGCCTAAGTAGAATTTATGAATTTTGAACATAAATATCAAAAGTTATAAAATTAAAGTTTAAACTAAAGTTATACTTATAGGTGATATATTTGATCTATGATTGAATAGATCATGAATTTATGTTTAATGATGTTAATTGAGTATAGTTATATGATATTTGATGTTTAATGGGTGGTAGATATTCAAATATTGAAATATATATATATATCGAGGTAAATCGCTTTAGGCGATTAACGTTGAATTGGATGATATTACTCATGTATAAGATTCTTAAGTGTATGTTTGATGATATGATGATGATATTGAGGAGTTTGGATAAGATTGGTGTAGTTTGGTGTGTTTGGACTATACATATTACAGATGTTCTGTTCTTAGAAATTTCAATTAGAATTTGATGTGCATAGGCGTTTTAAATATTACTTGATTACTAATGGTATAAATAAGTAAGAAAGATTACTAAAGTCGATAATAATCTTATGTTACAAGGATCAAGCGAGAGGAATCGGAAGTAAAGAGCGAAGAATCGAGCGTCTTGGAGTGAGCGTTGAGGTGGGTAATGCATTACTAACTTTATTATGAAGCAAACCCATGATATTTTATGAGCTTGATTTCTTGTGAAGCATTTGATCACCACATGATAATTATGCCAAATGTTTTACCACATTGTGGGTATGACGGCAATTACCTATCTGCGGTGAAGATGTTAATTCGTGCACGGGTAGATGGTCGTGAGCTTGCTCGGTAGGCGGCCATGGTGCTTGGGAGGAGCCTACTTCCCTTTACGAATAGCGTAGATAGGGTATGACCGTAGTTGTGATCCTTGGGACCAACTCGGGTATGTTATGCTTGTATGTTTAAAATGAATTGTGGTGATATGTTATGAAGATAAATGTTTCTTATGAACAAATAAGCTGTTGATTTCTAAAATCATTTGAAAGAAAAGTTTATTTGAACAAGGTTATAAGTTTTGAATATTATGATAGCATTTACCCTGAGTACTTCTAGTACTCACACCCGATAAGTGTTTTATCTTTGCGGGTTGAGCATGGAAGAGGTGTGGCTTGGGCGGCGAGAATAGCTATTTTGTTTTCGTCTTGTGAACTATTGTGGTTGAGTGTCATGTCTTCACATGACATTCATTAGTCTTCGTGATATCTTGAGAGCGTGAATCTATACTTTTGTTAAGCATAAATATTTCAAAATCTCTATGTATGTATTTTGAAGTTGTGTTCTCGTTTGTGGATATGGTCGTTGTTGGAAATTTTCTGAGTACAGGTTGGCTTACTCTATTTACAAACATTATATTGTCCGTTTGTTTCCAAAACTTAATTTCTAAACCACTCTTTTATTGAAAGATTTTCTTGAATTAATCCAGTCACGGCTTGATTATTTAGTTAAATAAGTAATTAAATAGTCGGGTTGTGACAGAAACCGTATGATCTCTCTGACGTAAAGCTGAGCAAGGTTATGAAACCCATACGTCATCCGAATCGGTAAGAAATAAGCTGACTTCATCAGTCTGTCGACGACAACACATATAGCGGTGTTTCCTCACGCTGACCTTGGAAAACTCACCACAAAATCCATACCGATATGCTCTCATTTCCACTCTGGGATTGGTAGCGGTTGCAACAAACCTGACGGACGTTGATGCATGACTTTCACTTGCTGACAAGCTAAACAACGTTCCACAAACGCGGCTACATCCTTTTTCATCCCTTCCCAGCAAAAGTTCCTTTTAAGGTCTCTGTACATTTTGGTGCTTCCTGGATGAGCTGTATATGGTGCCTCATGAGCTTCATTCATGATCCTATCTCTCAATTTCCTATTGAGTGGCACACATAACCTTCCTCGGAATAACAGCGTGTTGTCTTTCGCTTCTGTGAAACCTTTGCTATCTTCTAGCCTTGCTTTCAAACGCATCTTTTCCAAGAATTCGTCTCCTCGCTGCGCGCTCACGATCGCTTCTCTCATGTCCGGTTCAGCTGTCAGAGCTACGACGAAGCCTTGGACTGATTCCGGCGGATGAATCACTTCCAAGTTGAGCTTCTTGAAATCTCGAATAAGCTCTTTCTCTTGCGTAAGAAGATATCCCAACTTCGCTCTCGATTTGCGACTAAGGGCATCTGCCACGACATTTGCCTTTCCTGGGTGATAGCTGATAGAGCAATCATAATCCTTCACCAACTCCATCCATCTCCTTTGCCTCATGTTCAAAGAAGTACTTTAGGCTCTTGTAATCCGTGAAGATCTCACACTTGACCCCGTAGAGATAGTGCCGGATCTTCAGCGCATGAGCGACTCATCGCTAACTCCAGGTCGTGAGTTGGGTAGCTCAACTCATGCGGCTTCAACCGACGAGACACGTGGCTATAACCTTCACGGTGCGCATAAGAACGCAACCCAAACCAAGCTTGGATGCATCGGTGTAGACCACAAAACCATCGTTTTCTTCGCACAACTAACATTTGGGCGGTTGTTAGCTTCTTCTTCAACTCTTGAAAACTTGCTTCACAAACTTCTCCCATGAAAACTTGATTCCTTTCGTGAGTTGTTGCATCATCGACCTCGTCAACGAAAACCTTTCGATGAAATGTCTATAATACCCTGCCAAGCTTAGAAAGCTTCGAACCTCATTGGCCTTAGTCCGAACCTTCCAGTTACTTACTGCTTCAACCTTCACTGGGTTGACTTTAATTCCTTCTGCAGATATGATATGTCCAAGGAACATCACTTCTTTGAGCCAAAACTCGCACTTACTATACTTGGCATACAACCTCTCTGCTCGTAACGTTTCTAGAACAGCATGGAGGTGTTCTCCATGCAACTCTGCATTCTTGGAATAGACGAGAATATCATCGATAAAAAACCAAGATGAAGCTATCCAGATACTGATGGAAAACTCGATTCATCAGATCCATGAAGACTGCTGGCGCATTGGTTAAACCAAACGGCATTACAATAAACTCGTAGTGCCCATACCTTGTCCTGAACGCAGTCTTCGCAACATCCTTTTTCCTGATCTTTAGTTGATGGTAGCATGACCTCAAATCGATCTTAGAGAAGACACTCGCTCCTGTGAGTTGGTCAAAGAAATCGTCGATGCTTGGAAGAGGGTATCTGTTCTTGATCGTCAGCTTATTCAGCTCTTAGTAGTCAATGCACATCCGCATTGACCCATCCTTCTTCTTGACGAACAGGACTGGCGCTCCCCACGGTGACACGCTAGGTTGGATAAAACCTAGATCCAACAACTCCTGCAACTGCGCTTTCAGTTCTTGCAATTCTTTAGGTGTCATTCTGTATGGTGCCTTTGATCTTGCACGCTCCTCGGTTCTGAGATCAATAGTGAATTCCACTTGTCTATCGGGCGACAAGCACAGCAAGTCCTCGGAAACACATCCGGATATTCACACCACCGCTCCTCTTGCAATCGTTTACGCTCTTGACGTGCCTGTCAAACTTACCAAGAAAGTTTGACGACCCTCCCGATCATCCTCACGCGCCTTCGGTCTTTGAGATCATCGGCACGGAAACACCATCCTTATGCCGTGGAAGCAAACTTCCACCTTTGGCTATTTGAAAAGCAACTTCTCTCGAGACAACGATAGTTGCCACGTGCTTTTCCAACCAATCCATGCGAAAGATGACATCGAAATCTTCCATTCGATGACATGCAAATTGACAAAGACCTTCTCGCTCACGATTTCTACCTCCGGTTTGGGCAAATCTCTTTTGCCTTTAGCACTTCCCGATGGGATGCTAATTTCCAAGGAACTTTGTGATTCCTTGGTACCAAACCCAACCTCTCACATGTAACTCTCGAAATGAAAGAATGTGAGGCTCTCAGATCGAACAAAGCGGCGGGTATATCACTCATATGGATTATACCTACAAGATTTTCGGAGCTTGTCTTTTCTTTGTTGATTCAAGCGTGCACGCAGCTTCTTGCGGTGGCCTTTGGTTCGCTGGCCTCGGATAACCTCCTGCTCCGTGGTTCATCCTCAGCGGAGCCTGATGCTGTCTCACTGGCGGCTGCACCGCTAGTCCTCCTATCGATGGGCAATCTCAAGCGTAATGTTCAGACTTCCTATAACGGTAACACTCGACGTTACCTTGCCTGCATTCGCCCAAGTGATTCCTCTGGCATTTCTGGCACCAAGGCTTCTCCGCACCTTGTCCCCACTACCACATGGGTTGGAAGTTCCTTCCCCAAGGTTGCCTTTCTCTTTCCTGAATACCCAGATTCCTCGGAATCACTGGACCGCCCTGATTCCCTTGGAACACCTGATTGCCTCTCCCTCAATCTTCCCATTTCCTTTTGCCTCTTCCTCCGTCAGCTGGCTTTTCAGGTGGCATCGTTCTCTCATAGGGCAACATTGACTCAATGTTTAATGCTCGGTTCAAGGACTTAGCATCGTCGCCTCTCCGACGGACGAGCGGCGTTTCGATCTCTGGTCGAGTCCTCTTGAACACATGCGCCTGGCGACCTCGGTGCCGACAGTGCGTGGCGTATGACGCACGATTGAACGAACGATCATACTTGGTGACCATCCTTCTTCCTTGATGGAGATTCCAGAACTAGTTTTGCCTTCTCTGTCTGTAAACGCGAGACACGTACTTTTCCATGAGTTCTTCCTTGAAATCTTCCCACGTATACCTTCCCCACTATCGTGGTGTCAGGGTCCTTCTCACGGATTCCCACCAAAAATCAGCCTTATCGGTTAGCTGAAAGATCGCGCAATTCAGCTTTTCTACTTCTTCGCAGCCGATGTATTCGAAGATCCTTTCGGTGGATCGTATCCAGTTCTCAGCGTCGATCGGTTTACCGAGACCATCGAATATAGGGGTATTCTGCCAGCGAAAACTCTCGATCTCATGTCGCTGAACCAAGGGTGGTTCTCGGATTTCTTCCATGTTATTGTTCCTCTGATTCCTCGTTCTCGACATTCTGTACCGATGTTGAAACATTAGCATCACGTTCGCATGAATGATCACATACCATCGCACAACATACATCATCACCAATAATCACATATCATCACATATGTCACATATCACGATCACATATAATCATACAATCCTATCAACACATCATCATCATGCAACTCACATCACATCATCACACATCATCACATTATAGCTCATATCACATATAAGCATTAAAACATAACCATCCTATCATGAGCGTTAGTATCAGTATTATCGAAGTGTCCATAAAGAACTGTTAAAATACATGATCATAGGTATGTCAGTAAAAAAGGTCAGATATGAGCAAAAGAATCTGACTTGATTCTTGCCAAAAGGTGTCGCTCTGTCTTGTACGATAGCGGACTCTGCGACTATTACTATACATACTGACCACCTAGATCTCCGTCCTCCATGTCCGTCTATTGCCCCTGTTCATCATCACGGTCCATTCTCCTCCTTCCCTCTCTTTCCTTCCTATCGATTGCTCGGACTCGGGTTCTTGCCTCGATAAAGTGATCCCGCATGGTAGAAAGCCTCTCGTGAGTATGTTCCCACCCAAGATGGGCTCGATTGCAGGGTCTCGGTGAATCTTGCTCGGGTCCCGTCTCGTGCTGCCCTTCCTCTACATGCTCGACCCCATCCGAGTCATCCACTATCCGGATTACCAGGTCCTCTGAATCCTCACTGTTCTCCTCATCCTCCTATGGGTCTTCCTCCTCCTCAGAATCTCCGTCCCGGGAGGCCAACCTGATACTGGCCGGTGGCACTGTAACTCTTATCCTTGGCCTTTTCTCTGCCACAGATGGATGTATCATCTCCTTCACATGGGAGGTCCCGCTTGAAATCATTCAGGTCCCTCCGGAAGGTGAGGGTCGTAGATGGAGGGGTAGTGATCTGCGTATCCTAAAGCATTGGTGATCGTCTGAGTGATGGCTGCTCTCCCAATGGCTTCTCAGGAACATCATCCCTGTCATCAATCTGGATCGGCCATCAAACATGACCCGTGACCACATCTGCCTCAGAAGGTATGCCCCAGTGATCAGTCCACTGTCTCCATACTCGGGCAGCGAACTCGGTGAAATCCAGAGTGAGATGCCTGGTAATGGGATCCCGACGGAACATCACGTACCCTTACCTTCTTGCCCATGGCTGCCAACCCGTTGGTAGCCTCTCTGTCATCCGGTAATAGGCCTCGTACTCAGATACTTTCCCACTGTCTCGAATCTTTCTCCACAATCCAATAAATCTTCCCAAAAACACTCCTAACGGCTCGTGGACATTCCTGGTACACTCTCTGAACTTACGGATATGCTCATCCATCCTGTGAGATCTTAACAACGTTGTCTAGGCCACTGAATATCCATAAACCTACATGTTAGTTCATCATAAAATAACAACAAATGTTCACGTTTCCTCTTCTACCCAAGTTATCTAGGTAACCATGCCTCAGATACATGTTCATTTTCAACACATATCAACATCGATATGGATATTCATAACAATAATCACACAAGCAAATACAGGATTCACTTACAAGCAATCGTTTATCAAAATAAACAAGATTTCAACCAACAACATATTTCTATATAAACACATAGATTCATATCATCCATCCGTGATCATATCAATCACGTCACATCATACCATATCAATGATTTTCATATCACAGTCGCATAGGCTCTTCCATCCCATCGACAAATCACTTCCACATCCATATCAACATCCAACCATACCCATCCGTATCCACATCACCTCAACCTCCACATCACATTTATATAACATAAACTCTTACCATGCCAGAACACGTGAAACCAAGATCACATCAAGCTCACATAGCCACATAAAGCATCAGCAAATAAACACATACCTCATCCCCTTTTTTAAAGGAAATGGATGACGGTGGTGAGGGTAGCTGTACCTGATAAACAGTTTAGAAGAACAAGTTCTAAACACTCAATTTCAAAAATGTACAGGATATAAAGAAAATGAACTGCCTTAATATCAAATAACTATAGACACCCAAGCCGGAAAAGCGCTCGATACCACTGTCACGCCCCAATTCCCGAGGAAAGGCACGGATACCGGGGTGTGATTAGTGTGGGGTAAAGAAACGAAGAAGAATGGGGGATACATAAGCATACATAATAAGAAGATATACCCATAAAATCGAAAAGATTCCACTATAACTAGGACATATCACGAAGGGAAGGGTGAGCAAACAATCCACCAATGTAATTATATCGACATCATAACTTCAATGAACGTAATCTTGATTAAATTCTAGTAATGCAGGGAAACAAAATAGCATAACATCCCGTTGACTAGACCGGTCAACCACATAGCATGCTCTTATCGAGACTCACAGCATAATAACATCATAGCGAACCTTGTTCCCAATCAGAGAGCAAAATAAAAGAGACAAGAATACATCAACAACAGAATACGTAGATATAACACAACATCGCGGAAGCAGAAAGCATGAAAGAACCTGCAGCTCCTAATCTCAGCGTCGCCCGTCCAGCCCTCCTTCATTTGTGGAAACATTTGAAAAAGAGTTTGGGGTGAGTACTAGCGCACTCAGCTGGGGTTTTTAACATAAAACAAAAATCCATGATACCGTGTTCAGAGCACTTACCTTAGAAGGTTTTAAAACGTAAACCCACTTCTAAGTAAGCAAAAAGAGATTTTTCTTTTAGATACCTGACCCGTTATTACTGTTACCCCCATCATAGAACCACGGCTCGGAATGTATCCCGCCAGCTTATCACATCTCTCGGCCGAAACATATCCAGCCAGCCCACAATATCTCGGCCCGAAACATATCCAGTCAGCCCACGCCCGGAACGTATCCAACCGGCTAAATCAGTGTGGACTTCAGGGGTCAATCCCCTTTAGAACCATAACCACTTCATTATCATTTCCGTGTGGACTTAGGGGTCTATCCTTGTAACCATAACCACGTGTTCGGGGTCTATCCTCTTACGATCAATACTCAAGATGGTGATCAACCCACCGAATAGAGATCCGTGCTGATCGCTACTTTTTCTAACACGAAAGCGTGCAAGTAGATAGGTAAGTCGAGTATCGTATCCACATGGATTGTAACATGAAAATACAGAAGCTAACTCAATAATCCTTCATCATTATCCAAGTGACAGATTTGGTTTTGAAAAGGTTTTGGAACTTCGAATATTAAATTCAAAGTCAAGAGCAAATAAAACAAATAAGCAAGCAATAAAAACTCAAAGAGATAATGAGACTAAAAGACTAACCCTAGGGATGCATTAATCCTACACACAACGTATGTTTATCCTGCTTCCTATTAACCAATTTTAATCCAGCCAAGATGAAAGATCACATATGTAACCAACAATTTCAGTTACGACAATTGTGGCAGTAGATTACTAATTTTCCCTATTACTGTTACGTCTCTAGGTGAAAATTAGCAACTCCAAAAATATCACAAAGAATATGCTTCCTACAAATGTTCCTATCTCAGCTATGACTCAAGGCTTATTCGTATTGCGCATTCAAGATCGATTGACAATTAAAACTGTTAAGTATTCAACTGGCAACTATGTATGCATCAAGATTGATCAGAAATTAACACATAAGAATTAGCACCAAGAATCACAAATCAACGCCTGGAAGGTAAATAGCAACAGCAGGAATCACAATACTTAGGATAGAATCATACAAACCCTATATGCAAAAATATTAAGTTAGAAAAATGTTTTCTTCGCCGATCGATTCCGATTAAAAGGTTAGAAATTGTACAAGCTTCTTATATATGCAAAAATATAGAAATCCATCCATGAAAATTTAAGTTATATGCTTTTGTTATTTTATGTGAAATTTGAGAAATTTTGTTAAATGTTTAAGTTGTTAATTAAATATATTTATATGATGTTTATAAGCATGTATTATGAGTTTAATGCAAAGTTGAGCATGTGTAAATTCTTCTTATTATTTCAAAAATTATATGTTGATGAAGATGAATTTTGATTGTTGTTTTGATCATGGATTGGTGATAGTTAGTAATGTTTAAACATGTATGAATTAATTCATAATTTTTGAAAAATATTGTATATTATTTCATAAAGTTTTCGAAAACTATAAGGTATAATATATTGATGTGTGATTTTTGTATGATGGATATTATGGTATATTTTTTATGTATGATGATGATAATGTGTTGTGTGAATTAATTAGAATTTTTGAAAATTATTTAGTTGATGTTCCAAAAACTTTCGAAAGCTATAAAGTGAAGAGTTATGATGTCAAATTTTTCTATGTCTAATATTATTTGATATTATTGATCCTATGTTAATATAATGTGTTATGTGAATTTATAGGAATTTATTCATAAGTTTTGAAAATTTTGTCAAAAGGGCCGAAAACTTTAAGAATGGAAAGTTTGAGTTTCAAATTTATTTTATTAAGTGTAATCACATATTTAGTCCCAAAAATATGTTTAAGACATACTATGAATTTATGTGATTTTTAAAACGAGGTATAATATTTTTACGTCGAAACGTTTTGTTAAGTGACGTAAGATTTCGAAAAATAAAGTGTTATGCTTAAGTTAGTTTCACATGTGTATGTTGAGCATGATTGGTTGTTAATGTGAAAAATCGAGACTTATGGGAATATGATTTGTAATACGTTAGAATTTGAGTATATATATGTAAGTTAATAGTTTTATATATGAATGTTGAGAAATGCATGTGTTTGAAGTCAAAAATGACTTAGTTAAAGTATGAATGTGTGAAGTACATTAGTGCGTGAGTAGAGTTATGTTTAACGCACAGAGTTATATTTTACGCCTAGTATAAATATGGGTTCGTTGAATAGATATACTAAGACGTGTAAGTCGCATTAGAGATATAAGAATATCTCTTTTATAAGAATCGATTTCATAATTGAAATCATGTTATCCGAAAATAGTTAATATGATCATCGTTTGACCTAATTTATTGGTACGTGGTCTGAAGCAAGATTTCGTCTCAGTTTAAAAACGAGAAGTTATACGTTAGAATATTCGATGAAAAGACGTACTAAATTGGTAAAAAGATACGAAGTCTTTAGAAGGTTTATATGTTGTTAATAAATCTTAATAAGAATTTGAAATCATCAAGTTTTATTAGTTTTGACGATCCTCAAAAATGTGACCGACGTACTAAATTAGTTTCTTACTTAAAGGTGAAACGCGAAAGTGAACGTTGAAGGGAGAAGGAAATCATTTTGAGAAGCAAATATACCAGGTGGGCTTCTTTTTCTCCTCAAGGATAAAATAAAATGACAAATGTTTTATTTATGATGCTTTCTTTTGAGAAATGATGATGAAATGCTATTATTTAATTACATGCCCAAAATGTTTAAGTTTTATGTATGGATCCTATCAGTGTTGGTTCGCCAACGTAAGTTTAATCGAATTAAGATCCTAATTAACGTGTACACTAAGGTAACTGTACTTGCTGAAAGGTTTGCTCAGCCAATTACGGTAACTGTATGCTGAAAGGTTTGCTCGGACGATCACGGAGTCCATGGAAGGAGGCCTCCTTATACGGCGCAAGATGAGAAGGGATATGGATCATACAAATGTAAAATATGTCCACTGCACAAAGTTTATGGAAAATGATGAGAAAATGTTTAGTAAGCGAGCATTTCAAATAAAACCTCGTGTATTCTTGATGGGCGATGTAATGCAAAGTTATGATAAATGTTTTTGCATAAGTCCACCGAGTCTTGTACTCGACCATGCATGTTTGTTTTAAATGTGCGAGTTGGTGGTGATCTTGATGCAAGAGGAAACTTTTGTCGTGATAGTAGAACCTTGAGTGCATATCGTCATATGTGTACTTCACATGTTTTCCATTGCAAGAACACTAAGTTATAATTTGAGCAGAATTAATTACCTTTAGATCGGTTGAACCCTTTTGTTAAAGATCCATGGTCTAGTCTCGTATGTAAATTATGTGCTTAATCTCAAAAGCTTTGAAGTTCTAGAAGTTTCCTTGATATATGTCTCACAATTCGATATCCAATTATCTTTTCCGTTTCTTAATTTCCGCTCCAAGTAATAATCCGTCCTTAGGAATAGTGGGCTCGTTATTACGGGTGGCGGCGAAGCTGGTCGGGTCGCTACCGAGGGAATCCAGCGGATGGGCGGCGGACACGTGGGTGGCGGCGAGCGCTGGGCTGGCGAATGAACGCACGCGGAAGCACTGGCGGGCACTGGGTTCCCAGGGCTCGCGACACGCTCTCGCGGGCTCTGGTCGCGAGGTGTGGCGCTGCGCGCGACTTTGACGATTTGCTCCGTTCTTCCTCGTTCGAACTTTGAATTGCAATCCGTTTACGCCTACAGTCTCCTATCGAGATGCTCTTCAATATAATTCAGCTCTTGAAGAATCCATCTTGTCCTATTTATTGCCGATTTTCTATAAAACATTGAAACAAACAAATAAGTTTGAACCAAAAAATACTAATCAAACAATGGCATAAATAGCACAAACAACAGGAAATGACATGCATAAGAATACTAAGAATAAGCAAAAAATCATAACAAACACTCAACATGTAAAACATGCTCGTAAAATTCTAAAACATGCTCCAAAATACGATAAACATAGCATGCTTGCTTTACGCATTCAATCACGAAAACATATGACATATTTATCTACATAATTAAATATTTATCTACATAATTAAACATACATAGTATGCTACTGCATAATTTAAAAATCATGACATGATTTGAAAGATAAAAATAAAATAAAACTCGTTCATCGCGGCTCACTCGCGGATCTTGTACTTCCCTGCCTAATTTATTACATAAATTTACAAAGTACAGATCTACAAACATCTCGAAACGGACCTCTCGTGCACGAGCATGAACCAGACTCGTCAAAACTAGATTTGGACCGAATATCAAAAACTGGGCCGGAATAGTGAATTGGGAAGGGTCGGGTTGGAAAACTGGATCTAGGTAAGAAAACGGGTCAGGGCTGCAAACGGGCCAGGTCGGCCTAAGATGGGTTGGGCCTCACGCATGGGCCTATGCGCTAGGGTACGGCCCATCGCGCACGCCCAACATCCGTGCCACCGAGTGTCATCTCGTCATCCGCTGAGAACTACTGTCGAGCTACTGCCGAGTCATCGAGCACCTCGCGGGTGTCCACACAAACATGCATGTTGAGGTTGTGCATGGTGTGCCAGCCGAGCATGCACTCGATGTGCACCGCGCTGTCGCCCAGTGCCTCTTATCCTATCGTCGACACTACCGAGCTCCCGAGGCTTCTGTGTAAATCACGTACCCCCGCATGCCCTACTGCTTAGGAATCCGTACGTGAGCTATCGACTATCAAAGCCGTCTACCCGTACACTGTAGGGAAATCTGATTTTAACCCTCTCCCGAGGATCTATCTTGGATGTTTAATTCACCATACATTGATTATATACCTAGCATGCAGCTATATAATTAATTACAACACGTTGGTGTTTTCTCGTGTTTACATGTGAATTTTCCAGGTAAGGATTGGATCAATACTCGTGCTTTGATCTTCTGGACTGTATCCCGATTGCCTAAACTCCAATGCCGAGTGAGGACAATCTATGGAGAGTGCTATAGAAATTCGCCTTCTTCTTTTTCTCAAAGTTTTCGAAAATCCTAACTTGGAGAAGTATGATTATCGAAAATTTCACTATTGAGGATTCAAGTTTGATTTTCTCTCACCTTATATTTATAATGCAGCCCTAAATCCTATCCCGATAGGATTTTTGCATATCTAATAAATATAATAATATCACTTAAGATAGAGAGGATCAAGATAGAGTCCCAAAGGGACTCTATAAGGAAGGTTTGGAAAATCTCAAGTTAAAGGCCTTGATGGGCCAGCCCAGGGATCAAATGCAAGGAATAAAGATGAGCCTCAAATAAATTAATTATCTTATGTTCAGCTCAGAACATAAATTAATTCATAAACATTTATTCATGCCACTAGAGAATAAATGCTGACTTACCCCTTTATTTCCGAAGTTGAGTTGGGCTCGCATTTTGACTTAACAAATCCCCGTATTTAAGATATCGTACGTCCATTAATTATTTACAGCTTTCTGACTGCTTAAAATAATTAATTACTTTAATTCCGTAAGTAGTACCACCCAACCTTATTATTGTATTTGAGATAACTCAACCTGCAGGGTTTAGTACAATAAACCTTTTGAGCTCCTTAAGGGGACGTCATCATCCTAAACAGATACGGTGACTCGACACAGGTAACTAGCATGATATACAAGCACTGCCACCACCAAAGATGCAGAGAATCATGGGTTATCACATGTAACCCTCACCCATAACAAGTCAAAGTGATGGTCACCAACTCATACTCACCTAATACCTTATCGAGGTTTAGATCAACGTAAAGTCACCGAGATCAGGGTTCTTCACGACGGTCGATAGAAGAACTCATCTCATCGTGATCCATCAATACGTCGAGACGTACCGGCATAGACAAGCAACCAAGTCAAGTCACTTCTTATCTATCTGGCGCACTATACACCGACAACTCGTCCTTAAGTTGTCTCACCGTGATACTTTTAATATCTTATTAAGCTTGACCAATCATACGGACTCAGGATCTACAACACAATCGTATGATCTAACTTATATATGAGATAAAGGGACATACATATATGATCGCTAATTTTCTAACACGAAAAGGTGTAAATATAGGGTAAGCAAGTATCGTATCCACGTGATTGTAATGCTAAAATACGGTTAACTCAACAAGGATTCATCATTATCCAAGCAACAAAATGGTTTTGTGAGATTTTGGGGCTTGAACTCAATCCAAAGCAAAGGTAACAAAAGCAGTAAATTAAAGCAATAAACACTGGATGTTTAAAAACAGATAAAGACGACTAACCCTAGGGCTGCATTAATCCTATCCACAACGTATGATTATCCTGCTCCTATTAACCAATTTTTAATCCAAACAAAATGGAAGATCACATATATAACCGACAATTTACATTATTTATTAAAGCGGTCAGAGATTACTAGTTTTCCCTATTATCATACGCCTCTAGGTGAAAACAAGTAACTCCAAACGGATCACAAAGAATATGCTTCCTACGAATATCCTATCTCGCCCACGACTCAAGGCTCATTCAGATCATGCATTCGATATCGATTGACAATTAACACAATTACGTAATTAACCGACAACTAAATATGCATCGAGATTGATCGAAACCAACACATATAAATAAGCACAATCAAATCATGAATCAATGCATGGACGGTAAATAACGATAACAGAATCACAACATATAGGATCGAATCATGCAAACCCTAGATTAGAAACGAAAAACTAGCTGACATAATAAACGGAATGAAATATGATTTAATCATAAAGATGAAAATTAAATATATAAAACCCGTGATGTAGCGTTGATGAACACGCTGAGCTCAATCCCAACCTCGGTAAAACGGAAAATTGCGAGAGATCGTCCGGACGAAACGCTCCGGATCATAAACAAAACGTAAACTAACGAAGAACAATCCAGAAACAACTCTAGAATGAAACTATATGGAACCTAAAGCTAAAACTCAAAAACTTATGAAAAACCGAGAAAAGAGGCTCGAATCGTGGTCGAACTTGGGGGCGCGGTGTTGCCATATATAGGCACACCCCAAACCCTAATTTTCCTTCGCTGCTGCCTCGCGACCACCCTTCGCGGTCGCTAGGTGTGGTCGCGAGGTAAGTCTCGCTGCCTTCTCGCCATGGTCGCCTCTTGCGCTTCGCTTGTACCTCATGACCGACTAGCGGTCGCTAGCCATACTCAAGTGGTCGCGAGAAATCGTCCCAGTGGCTTTCTCGACGCTGGCTTCGCTCATGGGCACATTATCACTGGCCGCGTATGCTGGGTTCTCGCGCATGTTTCCTAGCGGCCGCCCAGCGACCGCTAGGCTGGTCGCTAGAAACACGCCAGATTGTGTGTTTTGGCTCGTGCGTCGCTCCTTGCTTCGATTTTCAACATATGGACCTACACAACACCAAAAGAACACCCAAGAGCAAGATCTTCTAGAAATAGATAAAACATTAGAATCGATACGTGGCGCACATTAAACGAGCTAAACTCATCTTCAAATATCAACTATAAACGTAAAATCGCGTTTATCAAACCCCCAAACTTAAATAATTGTTTGTCCTCAAACAAAACCAAAACAGAAGACACAACAGAAAAGATCAACGAGCGTAGTAAAGATGACAACCATTCTAGCCTCGAAACATATCAACGCTCAAAACATTAGTGCACATGACGACGTTAGCCAACTCAACACAAACAACAATTGACGGCAAAAACTTATTTAATTTAACCTCACAACGGCATGTGTAAAATATAGGATACACTCAACTCATAAAGAATTGTGGGGCGTGTATACACTCAGCGATCAATGCAATGCAACATCTTACCATAGGCTTGCTGCTTCTCTAATATCTCCACCACGCTATCAGTGTTCAAATTAGATCAAAGAGGTCTTTTCATAGGTTGTAATGTAGGCACATTGGTTAAGGTAGGATAAAATATGGCTAAGTGACTCAAGAATATTCCAAGCACCCCCATTTATACTTTTCGACACATATGGACTTCGTCCATTTTCCTCTTCTTTTCCAACGTGCTAAATCAACGTTTTAATGCCACATAAGGTACCTATACTTTGATTAAAGACCCTTTATGCTCAACACTCATAGTGAACTTAACATTTTTCTTTTTCTTTTCTTTTCTAGAGCTTATAGGGTTTATCTTATACAACAAATGTACTATTCTTCACCACAGATGTGTTTTTCTAAACGAAACTTTTCTCATCATCACTACATCAAAATTTTCACCCCTTTTGATTCCCATATCCATCCTCACCTCCTATCATCCGGTTAATCGAAAGAAAAAGTCTCATAAAGGCTCAAAGAAGGCGACAAATGGTATATAACATCGGGTTAGTGTTTGGGTGAATATGTGGTTAACAAAGATGGCCTTTTATCCTTTCCAAATTCGAAACACATATTGCAATCTCGACACGTAAACACGGCAAGTTCTAGAAGATAATCACATGCACGATATCACACAATTAATGAAAATCAGACAAGATATGTATACGATTGAAGCTCAAGTCTCACAGGATAAGCAAAGGTGAAAACAACAAGCTAAGCCATCTCACGTCATTCATACGTCATTTTCTAACATATCATGCGCACTATCATTAAATTTCACCAAAAATTTCTATCGCTCATTGGCCACATGGATTAACATACTTCACTTAACTCGTTGATCGTGAGCACACAAAACGAAAAACAAAACAAAACACGACAAAAGATCCCAAAGCATAACAACTAAACCTATAAAGCATAGAAAACATAAACGAGTTCTCAACCAACCAAACTCGTTTACTCCCCAAACTTATTGTGAACATGTGGAAACAATAAGGTTTGCGAAAAAAGTAGTTGGGAGAAAGCGTACTTGAAATGTCAAGATTACTCCGTGGCGGATAAAATCACGCCATCGATTCCATTGTTGCATCATCTCCATCATCTTCGTTGTTGCTCGAGATGTGCTTGTTGTTGGGTGTAGATGGCTTCTTGCTGCTCCATAATCGATGTCGTTCCGTCAATATGGTTGAGACGACCATCTATGTGATCTAATCGATCATAAATCCCGGTCGCCGAACGCGGTGGCGGTGCAATATGCCACTTGCCTCGTGAGCCACTTCAGCTCGGCTTGCTCCTCATGCGGTTGCTCGCCCTCGACCGCCTTGCGCATTCACGCCACGTCCATGCATAATGTGCAGCAGAGCTCATATTCCGCCAGATCCGAGTAAAGTATCGCTTATGCTTGTGAGCTCGGGATTGGGCGCGGAAGATTGATTGCCGCTTTGATCATATAACAGCCACAAGTAACGCCGGGGTGCTCTTCAGAACGTCTCGACGATAGGCACGCCTTGTCCAGGAAGATGTCGTGAGAGATCGGACTCTCTCAATCGTAATCCCAAAGAAATCGTGAATGGGGTAACGAATCCCTATACATATCTTCGAATTACCCAAACCGTGGATCGTGATATGGAAGTCTTGAGCTAAGAACATGCCAGCATGCATCTTCTCGTTGAACACGGCCCAATCGTAATGCTCATATCTTGTGAGAGGGCAGTGCGGCGCTCGAACGCCATGCAAGGTGAATGAGGAGCCGGTGGAAGTAACGGACCACTGGATTCGAATCGAGCTAGCCTTTGATCTCGAGGCATCATAATATGGAGTGTGCTCGAGTCGGCGCCCACGAACTTTGGCCATACGCTTGACTGTGTACTGACGCCCCTATGTAATTTCCTTCCGGATCTCCATTGATGATTCCATTAAGTTCGTCTACGGAGAGTTGACGGGGCTCATTGTCGAGCCGAAAATGATGTAGTCCGCATGCCGCTTTGTCTTGTGAACATGGAGAGTCGACAAGAATTGAGTGTCGTGATCCGTATGTAAGATAATTGGTCGTGATAATCGAGTACGGCCCGACCTCTCGGCTAACCACGCCACATCATTGGTGATGTCCATCTCGACATGTATTGAGGCACATGAAACGTGAATGCCTGCGCCGTAGTCTCACCAATCTATCCCAACGGCTCGACGAGTCATTGCGCCCGACCCCAAAATTTTCGGATCGAATTCATCCGGTGGTGCCATGCGTGGCTCGTCGTGATGCTCATCATGATGCTCATCGTGGAAATCATCTTGTGTCTCGTCGTGGGAAGTGGAGACAATGCTCGCCACTTTCGCCAGTGTGGTGAGTACGCGGCATATTTGTACCTAAAAGAATTTCAAAGTTAGCCCGTAATGAATGAAACAATCAAAACAACGCCAACCCAAAATGCTCAATATAGATCCCCAAACTTCAACTTAATCAAATTATTTCCATATTGTCATATGATCTCGCAAGATAACACACAATGGGAAAACACACACACCAAAAAAATTTCAAAATTGGGCGCTACGGCAAAACTAGCGATCACCTTCGAGACCTAGCGGTCGCTAGGGAGGTCATGGCAATCACGCTGGTCAGCCGACGGGCAGCCATGACGATACAAGGAAAGGCCAGACAGCCCAGCGCCGTCGTCGCCAGCATTGATCATTGCGGCGTAGCGAAGAACGGTTTCAAGGCTATTTTCACAAATTATTAACCCAAATCAACAATGTAGGCACATTAAACAAACAATATACGTGTATAAACGTGAATAAACCTATCATTGACAAATCATGCTCAAACACCACACAAATCTAGCAAATAAGCCCTAGTCTCTCAAAGTTAATTAAACCCACCTCAAGGATAAATGGAACAAATCCTTCCTAATCATGCTCAATAAAAGTAAACCCATGAAGAATTAAACAAATATAGCATACCTTGGGTGGATTTGATGGAGAAATGCAAGAAAATTAGGGAAGAGAGGTGCTTGTGTGCTTGAGAGGGAAGGGTTTGTCGCTTTTTCGAAAAACGTGTGTGTGTGTGTGTGGGTTACAATTTTGGGGAGAAATAAGGTAAAACGCTGGTCACGGTTGGCGGCGGGTCGCGACGGATTCATGGTCGAGCTCATGATCGCGAGCTTGGTCATGAGCTCACCGCCGCTAAAACAACGTTACGCTTGAATCTTGCGACACACGCACTGACCTGCGGATCGCTAGTGGTCGCCGACACTTATTTTTTATTTTATTTTATTTTTTTTAAAAGAAAGCTATTAAACTTAGGGATCTAACAAAACAACTAAACACGACACAAACAAAGAAACACAACCAAAACAAAAACGAAAACAACAAAAATGTAAAGTTGTAAAACTGTTGGTTACCTCCCAACCAATAGAGTTATCGCCGCTAGCTCGACGGCACCTCGTATCATGGTTCGCTTAGTGGGTCACCTTGACTTCTGGCCGAAGTGTGACTTGAAGTAGGATTTGAGGTACCGTCTGCTCACTTTAAAAATGTTGCCCCGAGTCTAGGAGCTCAGAATTCTATCGCAAACGCACGGTAAATGCTGTATGGCCCCACCATCTCGACTTGAGTTTTCCGGAATAGACGAGTCGAGCATTGTACAAGAAGACTTCATTACCCGCGAAAACTTTTGGCACGAATGTGGAGGTCGTGGAATTTCGAGCTCTTTCCTCAGATATCCGAGAATTCTCGAAAGCTTCATTCCTCCACTCGTCAAGCTCTAACACCTGGTCACCCTCATCATACCGCCTCCTTGAAATCCATGTTGATTCTCCTAGTCGCCCAATATGCTTTGTGCTCCAATTCAACCGTAAATGGCGTGATTTACCAAATACCATTTGATATGGAGATAGCAGATGGGAGCTTTATGCGCAGTCCCAGTAAGCCCAAAGAGCATCATCCAACCGCTGGCCCAATCCTTGCGCCGAACAACCGATTTCTAGAATCGCTGATCTCTCGGTTGGCGAGCTCGCTTGCCCGCTTTCTTGTGGATGGTAGGGGAGGTGACTGATGTTTCACACCATATTTGGCTAGAACGCTGCCTAGCCACTTATTATTGAAGTGCGATCCCCATCACCGATCAACGCCCCTGACCCAAATCGAGTCGAATGTTCTTGTGAAGGAACTTGATCACTACCTTGGAGTCGTTCGTGACGATCGAATCGCCTACCCAACGGGAAACGTCTCACAAAGAAGAAGAATATACGTGTAACCACAAGACATTGGGAATGGACCCATGAAGTCGATCCCCATACGCCAAATAGTTCCACCTCCATGATGGTTTTACGTGGCATCTCGCCTTCTTAGTGACATTCCCCACTCTTTGACAACGATCACAACTCTTAATAAAGGATTGGCAATCTTTGAAGATCAAGGCCAAAAGAATCCATCGTGGCAAATCTTTGTCACCGTCTCGTCACGCAAAATGGCCTCCAACAACGAACTATGGCACTCGTGGATTATGTTCTCCCATTCTCCTTGAGGAACGCAGCGACGATCAAACCATCGGCACATCGGGCAGAGATGAGGATCGTCCCAATAATAGAACTTAACATCGTGGAGAAACTTCTTTTTCAAATGACCTTTGCACGATGGAGGTAAACCCAATCACCAAGTAATTAACAAAATCAGCGTATCATGGTGTGTGATCGATGACGCCAAGATGTGCTCGTCTGGAAGTTCTCCTTTATGCCAATCTTCCTATCCTCTCCTTCGATCAAGCTTCTCCAATCGCGACAAGTGGTCGGCAACCATATTCTCACAACCTTTTCTATCTTTGATCTCCATGTCGAACTCTTGAAGAAGGAGGATCCATCTCACCAATCTCGCTTCAATCTTTCTTGGCGAATGGATGACGAATGGCGGCATGGTCACAGGTACGATGGTGTGGGTTCACCCAAATAAGGTCTAAACTTATCGAAAGCATAGACCACGACAAGTAATTCCTTCTCCATGGTGGTGTAATTCATTTGAGCAGAGTCGAGAGTCTTACTTGCATAATAGATGACTCGAAAAGCTTGTCTCGCTTACGCCCAATACAAAGACCGACCGCCCAATCGCCGCATCACACATCAGCTCGAATGGTTGACTCCAATCAGCGAGACCAAAACCGGAGTCGAGATCGTATAACTTCACCTCGAACGCCCAAACACTCCTTCGTGAACACGAACTTCATATCTTTCTCGAGCAATCCACACAATGGTTTCGTGATCGCCGAGAAATCTTGATGAACTGCTATAAAACCCGCATGACCGAGAAAACTCCTCACCGATTTGACATTTGTAGGCGGAGGCGGTCGACAGCGACTATCTTTGCTCGATCCACTTCCAAACCTTTGCCGAGACTTTGTGACCAAGCACCATACCTTCCTTCACCATGAAATGGTACTTCTCCCAATTGAGAACAAGATTCGCCTCCTCACATCTTTGCAAGACTTGTGACAAGTTATGGAGACAATGGTCGAACGAAGAGCCAAACACGGAAAAGTCGTCCATAAAGACTTCCATAATATTCTCGATCAACCCATGGAAGATGGACATCACGCACCTTTGAACGTGGTCGAGCATTGCACAATCCAAACGGCATTCGCTATAGGCGAAAACTCCATACGACAAGTGAACGCCTGTCTTGTCTGATCTTGGGCGATGGCAACTGATTGTACCTAATATCCATCGAGAAAACAAGAACTCATACCCGCTAGTCCGTCCAACATCTCGATCAATAAAGGCGGGGAAAATGGTCTTTCCTCGCCGTGTTCGAGCACGATAGTCGATGCAACCGCCATCCTGTTACGAGTCTTGTTGCCACAAGCTCGCTCGTCTGCCTCTCGATCACCGTGATACCCCTTTCGATACCACTTGAGTAGGGCTAACCCACTCACCGTCGGATATGGCATAGATCATGCCCGCCTAAGAGCTTCAACACTTCTTTCTCGACGACCTCTTGCATTGCGGATTCAATCGGCGCTGAGGTTGCACCTTCGTCAGATTCATTCTCCAACAGATCCGGTGCATGCAAATCGAGGGGTCGACTCCTCGATATCGAAATCGCCCACCCAATTGCAGACTTGTACCGCTCAAGACAACCATCGCTTCATGTCTCCTCATCAGTCAAAGCCAAGATATTATCACCGGCACGCCTCATCGTCGCCTAAGAAGGCATACCGCAGTGGTCCGGCAACTCTTTCAATTCCATCTTCTTGTAGTCTCTTCCTTCTTCACCACGACGCCCTCTCCTCCAATCGGCTTCCTCACATCCAAATAAGGCACCGACTCCTCGGAGGGCCTCGACTTCATCGATGGACTCAAGATACTCTAAAATCTCGCCACACGCCTCATCAAGGTCTCATGAGAAAATCGAGTTCGCATACAAAACTCCACCCGATCACCGATTGAAAGTGAGTGGGCGACAATCGCCTATAACTCGACAATCTTCCATGGTCTTCTCGTCAGTCGCTTCATAGCATCATATATAGAGATTTCATCTCCTCGCCGCCGACTCGGAAGGTGAGATCTCCATCTTGCACGCCTATCGCTGCTCCGCCGGTAGCTAGGAATGGTCGCCAGAGAATAAGAGGTGTATTCCCATCCTCCGCATATCGAGAACAACGAAATCAGTGGGAAGATGAAATCTCGAACTTTCACGAGCACGCCCTCCACTATCCCTTTCGGATAAGTCACCGATGTGTCTCGCCATCCGAAGAGCTATGGTGGTCGGCTTGATCTCCCAATCTCCAATCGGTTAAAATGGACAACGGCATCGATTGATGCTTGCCCCAAATCACACGTAACCTTGAGAATGTCCGTCCTCCGATGACACATGCTATGCTGAAGCCGCTCGATCTTTCGCTGAGCGGCAACTTTTTTGCAAGACAAGATCGCACTCTCGAGATGATTTATCGCCTCGAATTTCCCAAGCTTCTTCTTATCGGGCAACGGCATCCTTCGTAAACTTAACGTAACCCGCATATCTCAAGTGCATCAAGTAAAGGAATATTGATGTGCACCTTTCAAACATCTCCATGAACTGTTAACTTCTCATCGCACTTGGGTTTGGCTAAACGGCTTGAAACGGAATTGGAGGCACGACGCCGGAAATCTCTTCACACCGGCCCTCATGATCCGACTCATGGACCGCTTGTGCCATCGCTAGGTAGATGTACCGTATCCTCCTTCGTCTTGGACGCTGGGCTGGCGCGCTTTCCAGGCTCTAGAGCTTCAGCTGATGATTTCGCGGTCGCTCAGATTACTCGCGACCGCCAGTCGCCGCTAGGTCCCTGATCGACATGTCGCGGGCGCTGTTTGACTTGTTGCGCTCACCGAGCCGCCGCGAACTCCGCCGCCAGATTCCTCGCGCCGGGCTCATGGTCGCGATCTCGATCGTGAGATTCTCTCTCTTTGCCCGTTTGCCCGTGCTCGTCTCCTCGCGACTTTGATAAGCTCGCCCACCCTCAATTGAATGGCATTACGGTGATTTTGTGGTTTACCTCAGACACTCTGGAAATTGGCCCGACTTGTGCCGCCCATTCATTTGCGGCTATCCGACTTATTCGATTCTCCATCATCTTCATGTGCTTTCCATAGCCACAAGGATTCCAAATGATTGATCTTCCGCCTGGTGTTGCTTATAAACGACTCGATTGTTGCCAATTGTTGGTTGCTTACAACCAATCACGCATCATGTCCTCTAGACTCGGCTTCTTCGCCTCGAATTACTCCGCTCGAACCGAGAAACCCCATGGAGGTCAAGGAAAATTGTTGGGGTTGGCGTCGAGAAATTTGGGTGACTTCGTTGTTCGGATTGTACGGATTCCCCTGTGACGGTTATTCCTCCGATTTATGTAATTCACGCCCTCACCGATCATCTCTCGACTCTGCGGATTTATCCGAGCCACGCCTTTTCCTTTCCTTTCTTTCTCAAATTAGCTTCTAACAAGGTGAACCGCCCATAATATTGTCGCATTGAGTCACCTTCAACTCGAGTGCAGCCTTCACCACCGTGTCCTCTCCATCGCCATCGACAACCGCTGCCGCCATCTCTTCTATGATGCGGCCGGCCTCGCCTACACGCCTGCTCAAAAGGCAACCCCCGCCGATGCGTCAACAATACTCCTCGTGTGAGGTGTCACCATTGAAAGCGGGTAATCATCGCTTCCCTCGAAAATCCATGTTGTGGGCACCTCTCAATAGCCCCCGAATCTTTCCCACGACTCGAATAAAGATTCATCTCCTAACCGGGAGAAGTGGGAAATCTCGGCTATGATCTTCGTGCCTTAGCGGGAGGAAAGTACTTGAAGGAATTTCTCACACGTAATCGCCCAACTGCTGATGCCCGACGATCTAAGGTCTCAACCAGCCCTTCGCTGATTTCGCAGAGAATCCAACATACGCATCCGGATTGTGTCTTGTGGCACCCCATTCTGCTTTGATGGTGTCACAAATGTCGAGATAGGTCTCGAGATGGGCATTCGGATCCTCTCGATTCCTCCTCCGAACTGCTCCTCGAACCATGCCGATTAGGGCGGCTTCACCAAAATTGTTAGCATTTACTGGGCCCCATCCGCCTCCTTGAAATTGCTCGGTAGGAGGTCTCAGACATGTAATTCAGCGGTCTTGCCGCCTCGGAGCAGGACAACGAGTCCCATAGTCGCCAATTAGCGCCGCATTGCGGAAATCCGCTAACAAAGCAGCTACTTGGAGAACGCCTGCTATTCGATTTGCCATTGCTTCCTTTCTTCTTGCCCTTCTCCTTCTCCTTTGTGAATTTTCGATTCTGGATCAAAGTGTAGTTCAGAGGTCCTCGGACCTTGTCAACATAAATTACCCGGAGAAAAGAAGGAAATCGAGTTGGCAAGGAATAAAATAAAAATAAAAGTACAACTTGAATTAATAATTCCAAATTGTCAAGTTATTCCTATATGATCTTAACAACTTCAAGAACGCGCCAAAATTTGATCGCTAATTTTCTAACACTAAAAGGTGTAAATATAGGGTGCAAGTATCGATCCACGTGGATTGTAATGCTAAAATACGTGCTAACTCAACAAGGATTCATCATTATCCAAGCAACAAAATGGTTTTGTGAGATTTTAGGCTTCTGAACTCAATCCAAAGCAAAGGTAACAAAATGTAAAGTAAATTAGAGCAATAAACACCTGATGTTTAAAAACAGATAAAGACGACTAACCCTTGTGGTGCATTAATCCTATCCACAACGATGATTATCCTGCTCCTATTAACTAATTTTTAATCCAAACAAAATGGAAGATCACATATATAACCGACAATTTACATTACGACAAAAGCGGTCAGAGATTACTAGTTTTCCCTATTCTCACACGCCTCTAGGTGAAAACAAGTAACTCCAAACGATCACAAAGAATATGCTTCCTCGAATATCCTATCTCGCCTACGACTCAAGTGCTCATTCAGATCATGCATTCGATATCGATTGACAATTAACACAATTACGTAATTAACCGACAACCAAATATGCATCGAGATTGATCGAAACCAACACATATAAATAAGCACAATCGAATCACGAATCAATGCATGGACGGTAAATAACGATACAGGAATCACAACATATAGGATCGAATCATGCAAACCCTAGATTAGAACGAAAACTAGCCGGACATAATAAACGGAATGAAATACGATTTAATCATAAAGACGGAAATTAAATATATAAACCCGTGATGAAGCGTTGATGAACACGTTGGGCTTGAATCCCAACCTCAAATAAAACGGAAAATTGCGAGAGATCGTCCGGACGAAACATTCCTGATCGTAAACAAAACGTAAACTAACGAAGAACAATCCAGAAACAACTCTAGAATGAAACTATATGGAACCTAAAGCTAAAACTCTGAAAAACTTATGAAAAAACTAAGAAAAGAGGCTCGAATCGTAGTGCGAACTTGGGGGCGAGGGGGTTGCCATATATAGCACACCCCAAACCCTAATTTTTCCTTCGCCGCTGCCTCGCGACCACCCTTCGCGGTCGCTAGGTGTGGTCGCGAGGTAAGTCTCGTCGGCGCCTTCGCCGCGGGTCGCCTCTGCGCCGCTCGGTACCTCGCGACCGACTAGCGGTCGCTAGCCATACTCAGTGGTCGCGAGAAATCGCCCAGCTGGCTTTCTCGACTGGCTTCGCCAGGGCACATTATCGCGGTCGCGGTATGCCGGGTTCTCACGCTGTTTCCTAGCGGCCGCCCAGCGACCGCTAGGTCGGTCGCTAGAAACACGCCAGATTGTGTTTTGCTCGCTCGTCGTTCCTTGCTTCGATTTTCAACATATGGACCTACACAACACCAAAAGAACACCCAAGAGCAAGATTCTAGAAATAGATAAAACATTAGGAATCGATACGTAAACGCACATTAAACGAGCTAAACTCATCTTCAAATATCAACTATAAACGTAAACGCGCGCTTATCAATATACAATCAAGTAAACAATTCAGATGGGAGATTGTAATAGTGGTAACAGGAAACATTCTATACAAGCTCAACCAAAACTGCTTCCAGCATACAAATCCAACACACACGTCTCGCCCGACAATATCTGCACAGTTGCTACCGATGTTTTGGAGAAGACCGCCCTGCTACCGAGAAACGCCACGTGCGACTCGCACGTTGGGTCTGCCCATGCACTTCACACGATGGGCACCCACGCGCTGAGCCCATGACCGTCTCTCGACCCGTATGATGCAGTCCGCCCACCTACTTCTGTGAAGCCTGCATGCCTGCAGCCGAGCGGCATGCTGTGAGCGCCGAGCATACCTAGCATACGGTCGCTTGCACACCCTCACGTTGTGCGTCCGACTTCTAGCAAGCCTCCTATCACGCCGTGCGACGAGACTCTATCTTCTCATCTCGTTCTTCGTGTTCTTCATCTTCGTTCTTCGTTTTTTACAGATTTGATTTACAAAAAATAAATCATAATCTAACCACGGATTTTCTCGTGATGAAAAACAAATCCAACAAAAAAACCAAACATTCGAGCCACGATGAACGACATATCCATAATTAATTAAAGCGCACATAATAATCAAACGTGTATTAATCCAATAGAGCCAAGATTCTGATCCCAGACTCTTATACCAATTGTAGGGAAATTTGATTTTACTCTTTCTCCCGAGGATCTATCTCAGATGCTTAATTCACCATACATTAATTATATACCTAGCAAGCACTTATATAATTAATTGCAACACGTTGGTGTTTACTTGTGTTTTCTTACGAATTTCCCGGATAAAGAACGACGAAGACTCATGCTTTGATCTTCTCGACTGTATCCCGTTTGTCAAAACTTCATTGCTGAGTGAGAGAAATCTATGGAGAATACTGCAAAATTTTCCTTCTTCTACTTAGAGATTTTCGAAAATCTCATTTACGAATAATAGGATTACTTCTGATTTTCTCTCACTTTGTATTTATAATGCATCCCTAGAATCATATTAGGGTAGGATCTCTGCATATCTAATAACTACAATCATATCTTTTCTAATAAACCATATCTAGAATAATATCCTTTGATATCTAATGATACCAATAAAATCTATCTAGATATATGAGAATCAGAACAGAGTCCTAGTGGGACTTTGCTTAGAGATAGGCGAAAATATCCAGTAGCAAATTCCTTCGTAGACATTTTTGCGGCAAGCTCTTCATGAATGGGTCAGCTAGGTTATCCGCAGTACCAATCTTTTCAATCAGCACGTGTCCTCGTCTAACGAATTCTCGTATGACATGGTACTTTCTCTCTATTTGTTTGGTTTCCTTGTGGGTCCGTGGTTCCTTCGAGTTTGCCACTGCACCTAAGTTATCACAGTAAACCATGATACTCTTGGGCAAACCAGGTACCATATCTAGATCCATGAGGTAGTTCTTGAACCATACAGCCTCTTTAGCAGCCTCCGAAGCGGCTACATATTCGGCTTCCATGGTAGAGTCCGCAATGCATCGTTGCTTTGCACTCCGCCAGGATACGGCTCCTCCTCCCAAGGTAAACACATAGCCGAGGTGACTTTTTCTCATCACGGTCGCCTTGAAAACCGAGTCTCGAATAACCCAAATGCATTAGACTATGTGCATGGTAAACCAGCCTATAATCTCGAGTCTTTTCGGTACTGAGTATATGCTTTACCGCAGTCCAATGAGCTTGTCCAGGTTAGATCGATATCTTGCTACTATGCTCACCGTGATAGCGAGATATCCGTCTCGCATACATAGCATTGCATACATGAGACTTCCTACGGCGAAGCGTATGAACTTGTCTCATTTCCTCTATCTCATTTGCGATCGAGGTGATCGCTTTAGATAAAGGAACACCATGCCCGAAAGGTAGCAACCTTCTTGGCGGTTTGCATGCTAAACGAGTAATCACAAGATCAATGTAAGACGCCCGAGATAAGCTCAATATTTTCTCTTGCGATCTCGGTAAACCTTGATCCCAAGAATGTACGCATCTCCTAAGTCTTTCATTTGAAACCGATCGGATAACCAACTCTTTACGCCCTGATAACAACTTCACATTGTTGCTAAGTAGAAGGATGTCATCTACGTAAAGTGCAAGAAATAACACGTTACCATTGACATCCAAACGATACCCACAACTTTCGCTAAGCAACTGGGTAAATCCATAGGACTTACCACCGCGTCAAAGCGTAAGTTCCATGATCGAGAAGCTTGCTTAAGTCTATAAATGGACTTCTTAAGCTTCCATACTAGATGCTCTTCACTATTCACCACATAACCTTCGAGTTGCTGCAAATAGATATCTCTACCTTCTTCTTCAAGGTAACAGTTTAGAAAAGCGGTTTTCACATCCATTTGCCAAACCTCAAAGTTTAAGTGGCTGCTATGGCGTAAGAATTACGATGGACTTAAGCATTTCTGTGCGAAAAGGTCTCATCGAAATCGATGCCCTCAACTGAAAGTGTACCCTTTCGCCACAAGCCTCGGCTTTAAAAGTCAAACCTCTCCATATGAATCTCTTCCTCTTGATACCCACTTACTACCTATGGCTTTCGCCATCCGGTAGAGTATCTTTTCGTATACATCCATAGTCTGTTATGGACTCAATTTCTAAGTCCATAGCGGTGTGCCATGATCTTGCATCAATGTCTTGTATTGCCTCACCGTATGTCCATGGGTCGATTATTGCCCTTTCTTCTCGGGACTAAATCTAAAGATTCACCCACGAACATAAATCACTGGGTCGACGAACAACATTCCCACTACAACGAGGCGCCCCGCACAATGGCAACGGTGGGTGCGATTACTTGTGGTTCTCTATCTTGCACAACTTGTTGGATAGGTGCCACTTATGACGGTCAAGATCTCCAGTGGAACTCGACCCACTTCAATTTCTTGATCTCGTGTCGATCCTCCCACTAGACATGACATCTCGCACTTTTGGTTTAATCGGTGGCGAATACCATCATCTTCTAATTCTCAAGTATGATTTCAACTTTGATTTATGGTTTCTCATATAATCCTCTTCTAAGAATCGGGCATTAGTGCTAATAACCCACCTTTCCGATCCTTAGACTATAGAAATAACTACCCTTTGTTCCTCTAGATAGCTAATAAATGCCTTGCTTCGATCTAGCCTCCAACTTATCGCCTTCTTGTTCAAATGACATGCCGGACTCGTCCCATATCCTTATGTTGTTTAAACCAGCTTGCGCCAAACCACAACTCGAAAGGATCTTATCGACCGACTCGGGCGGTACTAGATTTAGCAAGTATGTCACTGCTTCTAAGGCATACCCGTAATCTAAATAGGCAATGTTGCATAACTCATCATTGATCTAACCATTTCTAAGAGAGTCCTATTTCTTCACTCGACACACCATTTTGCCGTGGTGTGTCTGCTTATAGTGAGCCGGGAGGTAATCCCACACCGCACCAAATAGTCCATAAACTCGTTCTCGAGGTATTCACCACCGCGATCGACCACAGTGACTTGACACTTTTACCAAGCTTCGCTCCACTTCCGCCTTAAATTCTTTGAATTTCTCAAAGCATCTGCACTTCATGCGGTGAAGTAGGTATATGTATCCGCACTCGAGTAATCACAATTAAAGTGACAAAATACCAGAACCTCCATGAGCTTGTGTGGACATAGGTCCACACAGTCGAATGGACTAGCTCCAACACTTCTTTGGCTCTATAACCTTTAGCTTTGAAGGGTCCGGTCGACATCTTTCCTTCTATATGTGATTCGCAGACCGAACGAAGTAACTTTGATATCACCCAACGCCCATTCTTAGCCGCCTTTGATCCTATTTAGATTGATCGACCTAATCTAAGATGCCGAGAAATGTGGTGTCATCTTACGAAGAAAACTTTCTTCTTAAGGTTTGAAGTAGATGCAACATAATTAAAGGTATTATGTTTGGCAAAATAGATAAAGCTTAATTATATAAAGTGCCACCACGTATAACTTTATTTCTTATGATAGAAACACCACTATCAAAACAACTCAATATCCATGAATAAATAGTTTGGAAACGAAAATAAGGATTTCGCCAAACTCCGCACATATGTCTTTCAATACTAAAACTGCTCATTAAACATAAAGAAACATCTCCGATCGCAACGGCCTCGACTTTTGCCGCGTGCCCATGGAGATCAAGATCTCACCATCATGCAGCCCCCTTGTCCGTAGGAACCCCTGCAAGGTGTAACAAACATGATCACCGCACCCGATCTACTACCATGAATGAGTAGAACAAGTCGCTAAACTTGTTTCACATTAAAGCAAATGGCATACCTTGAGCCTCGAGCATAGGGCATTTAGCCTTCCAATGCCCGGGCTCACCGCACTCAAGCATTTGCCCTTCTCCTTCGCTTTTTCAAACCACTGGTAGAGCCCTCAGTATTACTCCCACTCTTTTCTTTAGCCTTAACATCTCTTGAATTCCACTTTAACTTTTCATCTTTCGATAAAACAAAGGGTTTTCCTTCAAAGCGCATTAAAGACTTTCACTTTTGCCTGTTTTGTGTTCTTCCGCTCTCGGATCCTCTTGCAATGAATCTAGAGTATAACTCTTATCATAAAGGACTACTCCATAACGGAAGTCATCAAAAGACTTGGGCAAAGTGTTGAAGATCATATCGATTATGACTACGTCATCAATATATCCTCCAACCAATTCGAGCTCTCCGAAAAGATTGATCATTTGCTCTACATGGTCATGCACTGAATCGCTTTCCTTCATTGAACTTGACATTATTGATTTTGTCAAATTATGACAAGCGATTCTGTCCGACTCCTCATACAATTTCATGAGATTTAGCCATATAGTGGCTGCATCATCCATCTCTTGATGCTGGAGTTGCAGAGACTCGCACATGGTGACCAAAAGAAGGCACTTTGCCATTCTATTTGATTTGTCCCATTTCTCGTGTTCCTTGTGCTCCTCATCAGTAGATAAATCGTCTAGAGGTTTGGGACGGGGTGTAGTGAGTACAAATAAATTTTCCTCGGCAGTAAGAACAATCTCAATGTTTCGTTTCCACTCGATGAAATTTGGACCGGATAGAGGATTTTGTGCGAGCATATTGATAATCGATGTAAGAGACATATCTGAAAAGATAATGTAAACACATAAGCATACGATCGCACATAATTCGTAATAATAATATCAGAACCTTTTGATAAAACAATATTAATTGAAACCTCCAATCGCCCAAGGAATTCTACATTCAAGCCACGCGTGTGGACGCTATACATGAACCCCCGACTGCATTAAAATATTGTAACAGCCCGCCAATCTAAAGTACGGATTAGACGGAATGTTACTATTAAATGTGGATTAAGAACATAAAATGATAAGGAGATGATAAACAATCTTATAATATATCAAAAGATAGGAGGTGACCATACAACGTAATTCATATAACTAGACCAATGATCTATAACAAGAGGGTTCGATCGATCCAAGGTGATATGCATCAATAATCAAAACATAACTATGTGTTTTAAACAATGGAAAGTATGTGAACGCATATACGATTTATATGCATTCAAGGTTAAACTATATCGACGACAAAACTCCGATCGCTCAACACTTGTCCATCCATCGTCACCAACCCGCACATTTAAAACAACATGCGGGGCTAAGTACAAGAATGCACTTAGTGGACTCATGCCAAAATACTTTATTAAATTACACCGCCCATTAGTATAACACGAGGGTTTTAGTAGAAATAACTCGTGAATACCAAAATACTTTATCACTTTTCAAAAGGTCGCTCACTTGCAGCATTTTCCTCGGAATGTATGATCCGTATCATCAGACATTTCTCATAACTGCTCACTTTGTGAAGTAGCCTCCTTCTGCTGCACGCTTTGCGACCAAATCAAGATGTTGCTAACGGCTCACAATCACCTATGGTGTACATGTTAATCCAGCTAGAATTTCGCATCTCAGCACGGGATCCGATATCGATTTTCTATAAAGTTGGGAGCTACCCAACAACCGAAATTTCCATGGTTCGCTAACCATCTCATGATAGATCCATACATAAAACATAAATACTTTGGGCATGTAATCGAATAACAATTCATAATCATTTTCAACCGATAGCTTTTGTAAATAAATACTTTTCAAGAAAGTATCGTAAATAAAAGGGTTTTGAGTAAAGCCCACCTCAGATATCTGAAGGTTGTTATACTACGGTCTCTTTTCCCACGCTATCGCCCGTCCAAGTATTACCTTAACGTAAGAATGATTTTAGTGCGTCGGTCACGCTCGATAAAGACTAACATAGTCTATAACGCTCTATGCATCAAATAGGCTATCATGGGACTTATTTTGACGCTTTTATTTAATCGATATCGATTATGAATTTTCTCAATTTATAAGAGTTATTCTATCTTTTAGTATGTAATGTACGTTTTAATGCACTTATGTAACGTTAGTTACATTGTTACTAAACGTACTACGTCGCATAGATCATGTATTATTGAATTGCGTGCCCGTTGACCTTGGTCAATGTTTTTGGTCAACTATTTTGACCAAGTCAATGAAAAGTCAACAATTTTGACTTTGGTCAACACTTTGACTTTTTTAATTATTTATGAAATTCTTATCATTTCATGTGCAATTCTTGATCTAAAAATTCCCATAAAATCATACTATGTCTAAAACATCATTTTGGATCATATTATGTAATTACTTTGGTCAAATAAAATCATACACCTTAGAATCATACTATATGGTTTTTGGTTTTCATATTTCACCAAGTAAACAATTTTTAAAAATTCTAATAAATTCACATAACACTTAATCATCCTTAACTATGCTTACTATAACATAATTGTTATTTATTATGAACTATTGAATTTTATTTACCTAAGTCATATTTTGAAATTTTGACTTAGGTCCAATTAATTTTTATAAATTTCAATAAATTCGCACAACCATATATTATGAATCTACGCCATCAATATACATGATAGAATTTAAATATGGATTATATCACAACCTACTATCATATATTATAGATTTCGAAAGTCTTGGACTTAGGTACTAAAGTTCTCCAAAAATTCTATATAAATTCATATAAGCTTGTTTAATACTCTAGATTATTATTCCATGCTCAAATCTATAACTAAAATCAAAATCATCAACATATGACCTCCCTATATTTTCGGTCCATATTTTAATTTTAATAGCATGCTTAATTTCATGATATAATTATACTATATGCTTAATAACATCATATAAACATAATATCTAAACATATTAGCATAAGTTATGTAATTTTCAAAATCATATGAACACACTAAGCTTATAACATAAATTCTAACGATATACAAAGTTTGTAAGAAATCTAACATTTTAATCGGATTAGAAACGATCGTGAACGCTTTCTTTGTTCTAAGCTCTGTTTGAAAGGATTGAGAACACTCTCTTTTCTCTTATGATTTTCAAATCTTGGTGTAGTATGAAGAAACGAGAGCCTTCTTTCGGGTATTTATGACTTAGGTTAATTATTTTATTATTATTTCATGAAAATATCTAAGCCCACTTGTTGCAACCCTTATCTCTAACCTTATCAAGAATCTTATCATATCTTATCTTTTTAATACTTTATATTATCATCTTATCACTTAATAAACGCATCGATAATCTTATCACATAGTATGAAGTTTATCACATAGTGTGACACATAGGTGATTTTCATCCACTTAATAGCTTAGGATTAGATTTTATTTTTTCTTATATTATATGCTTTATTATGTCATATTATAATTTAATTAAATAATTATAGATAATTATCAAGAATTTAATGAATTATCACATTTATACACACTTAGTTAATTTTTCGCCAACTTTGTACCTTAGACTAGATTATATATTTTATTATATCATATACTATATTATTATTATATAGTATAAAGTTACTTTAGAAAAGTCAAAATTTCAACTATAACACGTGGCACTATTATAAGGTATGAAATTAAATAAATTTCCAACCTTATCGCCTAAGGTTTCGCCTTCATGCAATGAATCTAGGATTACTTGTTCCACTTGATAACTATGTCCACTTACACCTAATATAGGATAAGATCCAACTCATACCTTATCCTTAATTATAGATAATGTTTATCACATAAAATCACGCTTAATAACCTAAAATTGGCGCCACTTTTGAGTACAAGTGCACCCCACTTGTGCAAGTTGTAATACACCTCATTTTATCCTTAATGACATCATAATAATATAATAATTATCATACATCATTATTTAAATAAGAATAAAATTAAATTGTAATTAGAAACCCTAATTTTCGATTTTCACTAAGGTATTCCCAAATATTTTATTTTTTGTATAAAATAGCTATTATATACTTATGTGACATATTATATGTCTTAGATAATAATTTAATCATAGAAAAGTATTTAAAATAATTTAGATTCACAAAATCCTAATTTTGGGAAATTAGGGTTTTCGAAACCCTAATTATTGGGGCTTTAAATTCTATAACTCTCTAGCATTATTTTGATGATAAATAATTCTCTTATATCATAAAATAATCATAGGAATTTGTATTTTATAATTCCATGATCATTTGGTGAAGTTATCGACTATCTCTAAAACCGACGCTTAAAACGCCTCAAAATTCCTCATAGGCGAATTATCTCTATAATGTTCAAAATAAAGTTTGTTACAACTTTATTTATTCCTATAATTTTAGAATTTTGAAATTAAGCTTAATGTAATTAATAATATCAGAAACGAATCACGTCGAGTTTTTTTTCGACGTTAGAAAATTACATTCAAAGAAATATCGAAGTTATATTCCTTTATTCACTAAGCATCGGTGAATCTTACACGTAAATTATCCAATTATGCTGTGTCAAAGTCAAGAGTCGACTAATTAAGATTTTACTTATTTAATTAATAATACTAATTACGGAATTTATTATCGTAATTCAGTATTAAAATTACGGGATATTACATTCTACCCCCCTTAAAATAAATTTCTTCCTCGAAATTTGCATACCTCAAAAGAGTTCGGGTATCGTTTTTTCATGGCCCTCGAGTTCCCACGTAGCTTCTTCCCGTCCGTGGTGCCTCCATAGACTTTCACTAACGGAATTGATTTATTCTCGCTTCTTTGAACCTTACGATCTAAAATAGCCGTAGGTTCTTCCACGTAACTCATGTCGGGTTTAAAATCACATCATCATGATGGATTACGTGCTTTGGGTCATACACGTACTTTCTCAATCATGATACGTGGAATACATTATGGACATTGCCTAAACTTGGCGGAAGTGCTAATCGATAGGCTACAGGACCTATTCTTTCAAGGATTTCATAAGGTCCTATGAAACGTGGCCTTAACTTTCCTTTCACTCCGAATCTTATGATCCCCTTAGATGGTGAGACTTTAAGAAAAACTTTGTCGCCACATTCAAAGTGTAGCTCGGTTCTACGTGTATCGGCATAAGATTTTTGCCTATCTTGAGCTTCTTTGATTCTTCGCCTAATTTGGCGAACAATTTCAATCATTTCCTCTACTGTATCAGGCCCTAAAATTTTCCTTTCACCCACTTCATCCCAATAAAGTGGTGATCGGCATTTCCTTCCATACAGTGCCTCATATGGGGCCATATCAATCGTTGCCTGATAACTATTATTATAGGCGAACTCTATGAGTGGTAAGACATATTCCCAAGCTTCGCCTCTATCCAAAACCACTGTTCGTAACATGTCCTCAAGTGTTTGGATTGTTCGTCTGTTTGTGGATGGAAAGCTGTGCTAAAATTTAATTTCGTTCCCAACTCTCTTTGCAAGCTAGTCCAAAATTTTGATGTGAACTTTGAATCTCTATCAGAAGTGATAGATTTTGGTACTCCGTGTAGGCGTACGATCTCTTTCACATATAGTTGGGCTAACTTATCCGATCCATGAGTAGTTTTGATAGGCAGAAAATGAGCACATTTGGTAAGGCGATCCACTACTACCCATATAGCAAGAGTTTCTTCTTCGACTTTGGTAAACCCATTACAAAGTCCATTGTTATATCGTCCCACTTCCACTCGTGAATCTCCAAAGATTGTAGCTTTCCATAAGGTCGTTGATGTAGTGCTTTCACTTGTTGACAAGCTAAGCAATGTTCGACAAAAGAGGCTATATCTCTCTTCATACCTTCCCACCAAAACTTTTCCTTTAAGTCTTGATACATTTTGTACTCACCGGGTGAAGCGGTATATGAGTATCATGAGCTTCACTCATGATTTCATTTCAAGATTGTTGTTATCTCGAACGCACAATCTTCCTTCAAACAATAGGGCATTGTCCTGCTTCTTGAAAACCTTTAATCCTTCACCCCTAACCTCGCTCTTGCTTTCTCTAACTTTTCCTCCATCCTTTGTCCGTCTATTATCCTTTTTCTTAAGTCAGATGTCAAAGTGAGTGTAGCAATATGACTCGTGATTGTTTGTGGTTTTTCAATCATCTCTATTTCCATCCTTTCAAACTCTCTAATGAGTTTTTCTTCTTGTGTGAAAAGACATCCCATATTGGGTTGATTCTTACGACTCAAGGCATCAGCTACCACATTTGCCTTGCCTGGGTGGTAATTTATACCACAGTCGTAATCTTTTACTAATTCGAGCCATCTCCTTTGCCTCATGTTCAGATCTTTTTGCTCGAAAAAGTATTTTAAGCTTTGTGGTCAAGAAGATTTCACATCTCACTCCGATAGATGATGTCTCCAAATCTTTAGGCATGGACCACAAATGCCAGCCCAAGTCATGAGTCGGTAGTTCAACTCATGTGGTCTAAGTTGCCGTGATGCGTGGCTATTACCTTCCTTCTTGCATCAATCACGCAACCAAGCCCATTCTTGGGCGTCCAAGATAGACAACATACTCTTTGTTTGAATCGAAGCAGCTAGTACCAAGCACTAGTTAACTTTTCCTTAAGTGTTTGGAAACTCACCGCATTCGTCCGTCCAAATGAATTTAATTCCTTTCGGAGTAGCGTGTCATTGGCCTTGCTATCTTGGAGAATCCTTCAATGAATCTCCTATAATAACCAGCTAATCCTAGGAAACTCGAATTTCATTTTGAGTGGTCGGTGTTTTCCATCCTCAGACCTCGACCTTGTCGGATCAACTTTTATTCCTTCCACGACACAATGTGTCCAAGGAATATTACTTCTTTAAGCCAAAATTCACACTTGCTGAATTTAGCATAAAGTTGTTCGCCTCGTAGGTCTCAGAACACTATTCTCAAGTGTTCCCTATGTTCCTCCTCGTTCTTGAATAGATGAGAATATCATCTATGAAGACCAAGACAAACTTATCCAAATATGGATGGAACACTCGGTTCATAAGATCCATAAATACGGTGCATTAGTCGACCGAACGGTACAACTACAAACTCGTAGTGCCCATATCTTGTTCTGAATGCCGCCTTAGATATATCTTCTAGTCGATCTTTAGTTGATGGTATCCTGATTTAAGATCGATTTTGAGAATACGCCAGCACCTTTTAACCGATCGAACAAATCGCTCATCCTTGGTAGCGGATATTTATTCTTAAGCGTCGCTTGTTTAATTCCCGATAATCGATGCACATTCAGAATCTAACCATCTTTCTTCTTGACGAGCAGGACGGGTGCCCTATGGGGAAACACTGGTCTAATAAAACCCAAGTCCAATAACTCTTGATTCAATTTTTAGCTCTTGAGTTCCTTTGGTGCCATTCTCGTATGGCACTTTGATCTGGAGCCGATCCGGCTCCGCATCAATTGTGAACTCTAGCCGCCTATCTCGGGGTAGTCCTCAGTAACGTGTCGGGAAAGACGCCCGAAATTCCCGAACAATTTCCACGTCTTGAATTGTTTCCGCTTTTTCTTCTCCATTTAGATAAACAAGGAATGCTTGACATTCCTTTTGTTCATCATTCTCCTTGCTTGGAGTGCGGATATTATCGGGACTTTCTTTCCCATACTAATTCCATAAAAGTTCGTAGCTTCCTTTCCTGGTTGCATCGAAATTCTTCTCTCTTTGATAGGATCGTGGAATGGTTTTCGCCAACCAATCCATTCCTAGATTATATCTACATCCCCATAGGTATTACGCCTGCTATTTGCTAGAACCTTAAGTGAGCCTAAATTCAACTCTAAGTTCGAGCAAGCACTGTAACGGTCATAATACCTCCTATAGGTGATGAGATTCTCATTTTCTGATTCGTTTCCTTAGGTTTGAGTTCTAACATATCAACGCATGCTTTTGAAATGAAAGAATGCGAAGCACCCGTATCGAACAGAAGTATAATAGGTACATTGCAAAGTAATCCCATACCCGCTAGGTTACCTTGGTTTTGTTCGTTTTGACGCCTATGTAGCGCATAGGCTCTGGCCTGAGCTGGCTGTGGTTGGCGAGGTGCTTGCCTCTGTTGATATGCTGGCTGTTGCCTTTGTGGTTGTTGTCGCTGCCGCTGTTGTGGTTGGTACTGTATTGCCCTCAGGGGCTGGGTTTGATTTGGTTGATTGGGCCTCCCTTGTCCTCCCAAGGCGTATCCGGGGCATACATTTGCGTAGTGGCCTTTCATGCCACATTTATAAGAACCGACACCGCCAATAGACATACACCTGTGCACCTATTACACTTTGGGCAAGGAGGAACCTTTCTCTGCTCTGTTGTCCTCCCATGGGTGTGGAAAGTCTTGGTTTCTTCCACTCTTGCCCTTGGGTGCCATGTTACTCTGCCACGGCCTTTTGAAACCTCCTCGTTAAGGTTGTTATTATAACCTCCTTCCCATTTTCGCTTCCCTTTGTCGCGACAATTTGGGATTAGTCGATGCCGGTTTTCTTCGGCATCGCGGCCGATGTCTGTGAGCTCGACTTAGAGCCTCTGATAGGTTAAGTCTCCATGACTTGCCAAAGACATTTTAATCTCGGGCCTTAGTCACCGCCTCGAACTTTTCGACATCTTCATGTCGGTGCTAACTAAGTCCGGGCGTGTCTAGACATATCACATAAAGGCGGTCGTACTACGTCACCGTCGTCTTTCCTTGTTTTAGATTGAAAATTCAATCTCCTTTTTCTTCGATAACTCTTGGGAATGTATTTCATATAATTCGATCTTAAAATCATCCCAAGTGAGGTATTCCATTTGTTCAGTGTTAGTGTCTTCCTTCGCCTCCCACCGTAAATCACGGGTGCGGTGAGTTGAAGCGCAACACAAGATAATCTTTCTTGTGTGGTACAGTGAAGGAAGTCGAAAATCCTTTCTATGGCCACGACCCATTGTTCGCGTCTTGGGCTTCCTTTGCCATTGAAAGAAGGTGGGTTTTGTCTATGAATAACTCCTCAACCCTACGGTCGGTGGAGGTGGAGGTGGTTGTGGTATCATTCTTCTTCTTCTTCGGTTGGGGTACTCGCCCTTCTCCTTCCTCGCCTCCTATTTTCGGGTTACAGTGCGGCGTCTGGGTGGCATTCATTATAAAACGTAGTCAATATTTGTTTATCGCAAATTACTATTCATAGCATCTTTGTGTAATGTTAAGCATAGAACAGCTCTAGTAAAATTTCACATCCATCTAATACTCATTTTATCGCAAAAACCCTTCTAGGGTTATTGTATATATATAAGGAAAATGCCTCATAGAGGACTTTTCTGTACAAGTCATAAGACTCAAAAAGATCTCATAGTGTTTATACAGTACTATGCTTCTATTTCTACTTGTACTGCATTTCTAGTCATGCTACACACATGCTACTTTACATTACTACGTTTTTCTTTATACATGCTGACCATACTATCTATAGCACAATTTATTATTTTTTTTTTTTTTTATCCCTTAGGTTTCGACGTTGTTGAGTGTCCTTCATCAGAATCATATTCTTCACTTGGAAATTACGGTGTCAAATATATGTTTGTCTCGTACAACAAGTGGTCCAATTCTTTCTCGGGGTAATGTTACTCCTCGCCTCTTCCATGAGACATGGATCCCTGTGTTACTTTAATCTCATTTCCAAGCGTAGGCGATGGGGTAGGATATGGGTTAACGTTTTGGGCTCTATAGTGCCATGCGTCTTGTTGAGGAATGATCTTCAGCGCCGCCCATATAGGTCATATGTATTTTGAGATGGTTGACGAGTCCCGGGAGATATGCCAAGACTTCCGAATTTTCTCCGTGGATGACATATTCTTTCGCTACTTCCTTAGCATATTCTCGCCATCAGCCGGCAATAGGCTAATAAGTCGAACGCCATCCGTCAGTCTGTTATTCCATGGTAATGAGCTTTTATCCAAAGGTGCATGAACTCGTCCGGAATTGTCTTATATCGGTGCACAGTCTATAATAAAAGAATCTATACTCGAGCTCCTCATTCGAAATCTTTCCTTTTCACGCCATCCGAATATGTAGGCGGTACTAGCGTAAGTTCATCTAAACATATCGATAGCGAGATAAAGCAAACTGGATATATCATTAGCGGATAAAGCAAACACATCTCGATAGGCGGATAAATGTTTACATCTAAGATCCTATGTTCATTCTATATCATAATTTCACTTATGGGATCTCTACTCTTAACTTTCTAAGTTCTTTGGTTCTTAGCAAAATTTTCAGTCTGACTTCGACTGTTCCCCACGAATTCTGGGGAAGGATTCAGGATTTCTGTCCTTCATGTGAAGTGAAGTTCGTTATGATAAGAGTGCGTGAGAGAAAACCGTTTGCAAAACGGAGTTCAAACGAATAAGAACGAGTCAAAACAAAAACACTGCGCAGTGCAGTTTTCTGCCTGCGCGCCCATGCGCCGGGAATTACTTCTCTTCGTACAAGTGCGAGCCCATGTTTCGTTTTCGTACGAATTTCTTTTCAAAATTCGTTTAACTTTCTATGTTCCACATCAAACTTGAGTATCTTGCTCCTTTGATTCCATCCTTTGCTTTCGTTATCCTTTCGTTGAAAACTCGAGTTCGTTTCCAACTAACTTTTCGTTCGTTCATAAATCATACCTTACTATTGTTCTCGCAAAAGGGATAGAGCTCCTATAACTCATACTTCTATGTTCAAGAGGTGAGCATGCTTCTTAGAGCATCTATGTTCTTTTTGGGATTAACATACCCACTTTTCAAAATAAACTGTAAAACTTTGAATAAACATTTCAGAAATCATAACATAACTTATACTTTCTGTATTTCTGTGATTCAACGATCACCTTTGACATAGCTATGTCACTGTTTCTTGTTCTCTGTAAACTCAGATCACTTTTTGACATATAATTGTCAACTTTTCTCATTTAATCAGAAGATTCTTTTCGAATGCTTTCCAAAACTTTCAACTCTCACATCTTTCACTATTTTCAAAATATGAGTTTAATCTCATTTCAAAGCTTTTAGTTTAACTCTATCACTTTCTAACTTTCAACTTTAAAATTTTCAAAAGCTAAAAGAAGTTTTACCTCTTTCCTATTGAGCTTGATGAGATGGAGTGTTGAGCATAGTCAGCTGATTTCTAGAAGTCTAGTGACTCAATCTAGACTTAACTTTTGAAGAAAATTTAAGGGTTCAAAGGACGACCGCTCGATATTAATCAGTAATGTGACCGCCAATCTAAAGTACGGATTAGGCGGATCATACCATTAAACAGAGGATTAAGAACATAAAATGATAAGGGAGATGATAAACAATCTTATAATATATCAAAAGATAGGAGGTGACCATACAACGTAATTCATATAACTAGACCAACGGATCTATAACAAGAGGGTTCGATCGATCCGGGTGATATGCATCAATAATCAAAACATAACTATGTGTTTTAAGCAATGAAAGCATGTGAATGCATATATATGATATGCATTCAAGGTTAAACTATATCGGCGACAAAAACTCCGATCGCTCAACACTTGTCCATCCATCGTCACCAACCTCGCACATTTAAAACAAACATGCGCAGGCTAAGTACAAGAATGCACTTAGTGGACTCATGCCAAAATACTTTTATTAAATTACACCGCCCATTAGTATAACACGAGGGTTTTAGTAGAAATAACTCGTGAATACCAAAATACTTTATCACTTTTCAAAAGGTCGCTTGTGAGCATTTTCTCGAATGTATGATCCGTATCATCGTAGACACTTTCTCATAACTCTGTTCACGTTGTGTAAGTAGGCCTCCTTCTACGCACGCGACCGACCGACAAGATGTTGCTAACGGCTCACAATCGCCTATGGTGTACATGTTAATCCGTGCTAGGAATTTCGTGATCTAGCACGGGATCCGATATCGATTTTCTATAAAGTCGGGAGCTACCCAACAACTGAAATTTCCACGGTTCGCTAACCATCTCATGATAGATCCATACATAAAACATAAATACTTTGGGCATGTAATCAATAACAATTCATAATCATTTTCAATGATAGCTTTTGTAAATAAATACTTTTCAAGAAAGTATCGTGAATAAAAGGGTTTTGAGTAAAGCCCACCTTGATAATGAAGGTTGTTATCTACGGTCTCTTTTCCCACGCATCGCCTGGCCCAAGTATTACCTTAACGTAAGAATGATTTTAGTACGTCGGTCACGCTCGATAAAGACGAACATAGTCTATAACGCTCTATGCATCAAATAGCTATCGCCGGACTTATTTTGACGTTTTTTATTTAATTGATATTGATTATGAATTTTCTCAATTTATAAGAGTTATTCTATCTTTTTAGTATGTAATGTACGTTTTAATGCACTTATGTAACGTTAGTTACATTGTTACTAAACGTACTACGTCGCATAGATCATGTATTATTGAATTGCGTGCCCGTTGACCTTGGTCAATGTTTTTGGTCAACTATTTTGACTGTCAATGAAAAGTCAACAATTTTGACTTTGGTCAACACTTTGACTTTTTAATTATTTATGAAATTCTTATCATTTCATGTGCAATTCTTGATCTAAAATTCTATAAAATCATACTATGTCTAAAACATCATTTTGGATCATATTATGTAATTACTTTGGTCAAATAAAATCATACACCTTAGAATCATACTATATGGTTTTTCGTTTCATATTTCACCAAGTAAACAATTTTAAAAATTCTAATAAATTCACATAACACTTAATCATCCTTAACTATGCTTACTATAACATAATTGTTATTTATTATGAACTATTGAATTTTATTTACCTAAGTCATATTTTGAAATTTCGACTTAGTCCAATTAATTTTATAAATTTCAATAAATTAGCACAACCATATATTATGAATCTACGCCATCAATATGATATGATAGCATTTAAATATGGATTATATCACAACCTACTATCATATATTATAGATTTCGAAAGTCTTGGACTTAGGTACTAAAGTTCTCCAAAATTTATATAAATTCATATAAAACATTTAATACTCTAGATTATTATTCCATGCTCAAATCTATAACTAAAATCAAAATCATCAACATATGACCTCCCTATATTTTCGGTCCATATTTTAATTTTAATAGCATGCTTAATTTCATGATATAATTATACTATATGCTTAATAACATCATATAAACATAATATCTAAACATATTAGCATAAGTTATGTAATTTTCGAAAATCATATGAACACACTAAGCTTATAACATAAATTCTAACGTATATACAAAGTTTGTAAGAAATCTAACATTTTAATCGGATTAGAAACGATCGGCGAACGTTTCTTTGTTCTAAGCTCGGGTTTGAAAGGATTGGAGAACACTCTCTCTTTTCTCTCTTATGATTTTCGAAATCTTGGTGTAGTATGAAGAAATGAGAGCCTTCTTTGGGTATTTATAGACTTAGGTTAATTATTTTATTATTATTTCATGAAAATATCTAAGCCCACTTGTTGCAACCCTTATCTCTAACCTTATCAAGAATCTTATCATATCTTATCTTTTAATACTTTATATTATCACCTTATCACTTAATAAATGCATTGGATAATGCTTATCACATAGTATGAAGTTTATCACATAGTGTGACACATAGGTGATTTTCATCCACTTAATAGCTTAGGATTAGATTTTTATTTTTTCTTATATTATATGCTTTATTATGTCATATTATAATTTAATTAAATAATTATAGATAATTATCAAGAATTTAATGAATTATCACATTTATACACACTTAGTTAATTTTTCGCCAACTTTGTACCTTAGACTAGGATTATATATTTTATTATATCATATACTATATTATTATTATATAGTATAAAGTTACTTTAGAAAAGTCAAAATTTCAACTATAACATGTGGCACTATTATAAGGTATGAAATTAAATAAATTTCCAACCTTATTGCCTAAGGTTTCGCCTTTCATGCAATGAATCTAGGATTACTTGTTCCACTTGATAACTATGTCCACTTACACCTAATATAGGATAAGATCCAACTCATACCTTATCCTTAATTATAGGATAATGTTTATCACATAAAATCACGCTTAATAACCTAAAATTGGCGCCACTTTTGAGTACAAGTGCACCCCACTTGTGCAAGTTGTAATACACTCATTTTATCCTTAATGACATCATAATAATATAATAATTATCATACATCATTATTTAAATAAGAATAAAAATTAAATTGTAATTAGAAAACCCTAATTTTCGATTTTCACTAAGGTATTCCCAAATATTTTATTTTTTTGTATAAAATAGCTATTATATACTTATGTGACATATTATATGTCTTAGATAATAATTTAATCATAGAAAAGTATTTAAAATAATTTAGATTCACAAAATCATAATTTTGGGAAATTAGGGTTTTCGAAACCCTAATTATTGGGGCTTTAAATTCTATAACTCTCTAGCATTATTTTGATGATAAATAATTCTCTTATATCATAAAATAATCATAGGAATTTGTATTTTATAATTCCATGATCATTTGGCTGAGTTATCGACTCATCTCTAAAAACCGACGTTTAAAACGTCTCAAAATTCTCATAGGCGAATTATCTCTATAATGTTCAAAATAAAGTTTGTTACAACTTTATTTATTCCTATAATTTTAGGAATTTTGAAATTGCTTAACAACAATAATATCAGAAACGAATCGTCGAGTTTTTTTTTTCGACGTTAGAAAATTACATTCAAAGAAATATCGAAGTTATATTCCTTTATTCACTACATCGATGAATCTTACACGTAAATTATCCAATTATGCTTGTGTCAAAGTCAAGAGTCGACTAATTAAGATTTTACTTATTTAATTAATAATACTAATTACGTAATTTATTATCGTAATTCAAGATTAAAATTACGGATATTACAAATATACCTCAGAGTCGTTTAATTTCAATCCATGTCAACTTATCCTTATGACAAATGAATTTAATGATTGGACCTTACTAGACCACATTACTATCACAAGAAGGGACTTGGCATGAAGTTGTACTTGAGGCATGTCTAAGCAACGACCACAATTTTAACAAAGAAAATGAATTCTAAGAATCGCATACTCACTCAGACCATATCGCCCAATCCAAATTCTTTTGTTATCTCATTTTAAATCTATCTCTAGAAAACTCATGAAAATTGCATATGCAAGCCATGCGTGTGGACGTTTACATGAAACTCCCACTTCTCAATAGATTAAAATGTTTTATTTAGAAATCTCATCTAACAAACTTATGACAAACAAAGCAAGCAAGCCACTGCGTGTGATCGCCATCACATTACGTACACTTTGTTTAGAGATCAAAAGTGGAGGTCTTGACATTTTAATTTTAGAAATTAATATGTCGGGTTACTTGCTACTTTTGTTTCAAAAGGTTTGTCCATGCAGATCACGTAATCCTAGCATGCTTTTCTATAGAACTCAACATGTAAAACATGCTCGCAGAATTCTAAAATATGCTTGAAAAACGCGATAAATCTAGCATGCTTACTATGCGCATCCAATCACGAAAACATATAACATGTTTATCTACGTAATTAAATATATATAGCATGATTCTGCACAATTTAAACATCTGTTTTGCATGTTTTTGTTTGGTTTTTCTTCGTTTGTTTTTGACGTTTTGATTCCTTTTTGATTATATTAGAATATCTTTTTGTTGGAATCATATTCGTTTGTGTTTTGTGTAGGAATGATCGCGTTTGAACATTTCATGCATTAAGGGCGCACCCAAGCACCGGACTCGGCGTAGCCGGCGCTGGGTGCACAACGCGTTGCCTGTATCGAAGAGAAGACCCGTGTCCGGCGCTTGGTGTGCGTCCGGCGTTGGGTACGCTTGCTGCTGCGCTCGCGTCCGACGTTGGACACCCTTTTTGCACGAATCGTCCCGAGAGCGCCCGCGTCTGGTGCTGGAGCAGCGTCCGTGCTGAGCCGAACTCAAGACCCCAGCGTCCGGCTACCGCCTACATCCGGTCTTGGGTGGCCGGCGCAAGATCTGCCTCGAGACTCCGTGCGTCCGACGCTTCATCGCGTCCGGCGCTGTGCCTATTAGTGAATTCATCAAGAGGCTCGACGCGTCCGGCGTCTCCTTCGTCCGTGCGCTAACCTTCGAGTAACGCAGCGTCCGGCGCTGGCGTGAGTCCGCGCCGGCTGCCTTGTTCTGAACGCCGCGTCCGGCTCTGGGCTCGCGTCCGACGCTACGCGTTATTTTTTCCGTGCTATATATAAGTTGTTTTAAAACGTGAAACCCTACCTTCATTATTTGATTTTCCGTCTTTTGTTCTTCTTACATTGCGGACGAGAGTTCTCTCTAGTTTTCAAGTAATTTTAGTATTGTTCCTTCTCTTTTCTGTGGATTGTGTTCAAGAATTATTATAAAGATTATTGGATTCATACTCTGAAGTTTTATTATCAATTCAATCGTTCGATTTCTTCGTAAGTTTCTTCCATCGCTTTATTCCGTCCTTTCGTATTTCTTGATATTGATTTCTATGCTTGGTGATGTTTAATTTTGATGTTTGCTTAATTAATCTTGTCTTCTATTTAATCTATAAGATTCATGTCTAGGGTTTATCGTGTCGATTCTATGTTCTTCAATCTAGGGTTTAATTCTTGCCTAGGTAATTTATCTGCTTGTTAATTTTCGTATGTTCTTCAGTATAAGGTTTAATTCTTGCCTAGGTAATTTATCTGCTTTGTTAATTTCCGTCTAGTTAATTCGTCTTTCTTTCTTTAATAATTCCTCGCCTAGGTAATCAATCAACCTCTTGGTGATTAGAATGTTTAGAATTTAATTGCTTTCGTGTGGTAACTTAGTAACATACTGCTAAGTTTTCCTTGAGAGACGACTAGGTTAACTTTCCTACTATAACACCTCATTCGATTATGAGTCAATTAAGAGTACACTTTGATTGAAACAAATTTTGGCGCCGTCTTGAAAAACTTTAGCGTTTATTAATGTTGCATGTTTTTCATTTTATTCTTCTCCTTGCTTTTCTTATTTTGTACCGCAGCATGCGTTTGATCTCGCTTTGTCGAGTGTTGTGTATGCAGGGCGTGAAGCCAAACTCCTAGATTGGCATCCCGTTGAAGTATACTCGATGTCCGAGAAAACCGCGACCGCTAGTGTGGCGAACTTTGATCACTCCGACAGATAGCTTCGTGAGGACGCTTCTCACACTTGAAAGGGATTTACTACCGTCGAGAATCTTTTGTTTGAAGAATTCCCCGAGGATCATGGGTGACCAAAGAAACAATAACCATGAGAATGTGAACAACAATCATGACGGAACGCGCCCCTGCTCGATGGGGATTACTCCGCCCTAAGATAGGGAGACTACAAATCCTATCGTGTTGTGCCCGCGGCACGGGTATGAGTTGAAGCCAATCATTTCAATCTCATTCCCACTTTTCATGGCATGGCAAATGAGGATGCCTTAAGTTTTATCGAGAGTATAATCAAGTGGTGCAGTCATTCCTCTGTTTGGCACAGAGAACGAAGAACGCTTGAAGATGCTTGCTTTTACTCCTATTCTCGAAGGATAAAGCCAAGTCTTGGCTTATGAGCTTTCCTGCCGTCTCGACAAATTGAACTACGTGGTGGAGCGGTTCATGTCGAGGTTCTATCCGCAAAGAAGACCAAGGATCTTCGATCAAAAATTATGACGTTCAAGCAGGATCTAGATGAGCCGTTCCATGAAGCGAGAGAAAGATTCAAAGAGCTTCAAAGGCAATGCCCACATCACTTCTTCCCGTTGGTTCTTTTGTGCCAATTCTTCTATGATGGGATCCCGAACCGATCGTGAAAAGGCTGACGACGCAGCAGGGGGCAACATAGCTCATATCACAGCCGAGGCTCTTGACGAGATCTTTGACGTCATGGCGAGCAATTCCCTCCAAAAGGCATCTAGTACACGCCGATCTTCTGTCAACTCATTGGAGACGGGATCGGATTTGACGAGGCAGATGGCGCAGCTCATGAGTGAGATGAACGAGATGAAGATGAAGCAGGCTGAGTTCCATTCACCAACCCAGGAGTTCGCCGCTCGCAGTGGGAGTTCGGCGCACCCCCTCAGGATTTCTCGATGCATACTTGTGGGATTTTCATGGAAATGGGACATACAATGGATATTTGTCCTAATATGGGCGCCCGTCTATGAAGGCGGAGTAGAGGCTTATGCTATGCAAGGTTTTCACCTCGACAACCTTATGAGCCGAGGCCGACCTATGAGCAAAACCAACCGTAGTACAACACTAGATGGAAGAATCAGAACCAAGGTCAGGGTTCGGGTTCAAACACACAGACTCAACGCCTCCCGCACGGCGGTACCATCTGGCCGCAGTTACAGACTCGGTGAGTATCTGCGTCAAGCGGCAAGCTTATGGTCAGCAGTATCAGTATCCGCAGCAGCCATATCGACAGCCGTCTTACCCACAGTATCCTTACCAGTAACAGCAGCCTCCGCGCGGAAGATTCTTTACCCACACAGGCGGCCTCCGCGCGCGATACCTCAACGCCTCCACCGCGACAGAATGGTTTCCGCGGTCCCCATAATCTCGTGATTCTGCGAGGATCCTCTCGTGCCTACATCACTAAGAACAATCGGAGGAATGAAATGCGGAGGCGACGATGAGGCGTCTTGAGGAAACTATGGGTCAGTGCCACTTCTCTTAATGAGATGAGGCGCGAGTGAAAAGAACAAGTTGCGGGCAAGCTCATCAAGCTCATGCCGTGGCGGTGCTCAAAGTGGAAAGTTATCGATAACATGGTGACTATGCCGACTCCTATACCTTCACCCAAGACCCACTGTCGTTGTTGAGCAACCTCGTATTGAAGAAGAGGTTCACGAGAAGAAAGATGAGAGTGAGTTGCATAAAGCCGCCAATCCGTATGTTCGTACGGACAATCTTCAAAGACTTTGTTCAAGCCCCGGTCCTTATCCCCATCGATTGACGAATGCCAGCGGGACCAACAGATTCAACGATTTCTACAAGTTCTTGTCTCAAGTACCGTCAACCGCCTCTGACGCGTCATCCGGCCGCCCCCGCCATATGAAATTCTTTAAGGAGCTCACCCAAGAAGAGGAACCGGGAGACATTGCCAATGTGGTTGTCTCAAGGACGGCTAATTCAATCATGCAACTTCCCTTCCACCCAAGCTTCGCGATCCGGGTAGCTTTATCATTAAGATTGCTATGGGGAATGGGAAAGAGGCCTTAGTATGCTTGATTTGAAGCGGAATTAATTTGATGCCTTATTCTATCTTTTAAAATTAGGTCTTAAGAGTTGAAACCCACCGCATGACCCTTCAATTAGGTGATAGATCTATGAGATACCCCGAGGGTAGTGGAAAATGTTATGGTTAATGTGGAGTCCGATTATTTTGATGGATTTTTGGTCTTGGAAGTTGGGGATGTATGGGAGGATGGTAGGTCTCACACTATTCTCCTCGGTGAGACCGCTTATGGCCACCACTAATACCATGATAGATGTTAAGAGTGGTCTGCGATTAAGATGAGTATTTTAGGGACCACGGTTACATTTTCTCATTAGAGATAGCCTTAATGCCCCTACCGCTCATTATATTGATGATTGTGCTTTTGTCGATGCTATTGAGCCTTGGTCGAGAATGTATTTTCTGAGCACACACAGTTGAAGAGGTCTTCATGGGATCGGCCGACGAGCAAGAATTAGTACGTGAGCTAGCAAGCTTCCCGAGCCATCTGTTGAACTCGAGGAGCTTCCAGCGATTTGAGTACGTGTTCGAGAGAAGGAGAGCGAGCCGATGATCATCTCCTCGGCGTTGGCTCGGTATGTGGAAGATCGTTGATTGGTGTTTTGAAGAGGAACAAGCTTGCCTTGGGTGGAGTTTGGGCGATATCCGTGGCATTAACCCCGCCACATGTATGCATCGCATCACCTTGGAAGAAGAGTTCACCCAACGAGAGGCGGTCAAATGAGGTTGAACCACTGTGACATATGAAGTAGTGAAGAAGGAGATCTACAAACTCCTTGGCGAAGGCCTCATCTTTCCTGTCGTCGATAGTGAATGGGTGAGCCCCGTGCATGTAGTGCCAAAGAAGGGCATTCTTTATCGAAAATAACAAGGAGAGTTGGTGCGGTCCAGCCACCACGGGATGGCGCATATGCATTGACTACCGGAACGAATGCCGCCACCAAAGGATCACTTCCTCTACCCTTCATTGATCAAATGCTTGATAGGTTAGCCGGTCACGATTTTTATTATTTTCTTGACGGTTTGTCTGGTTATTATCAGGTTGCCATTGCTCCGGAGGACCAATCCAACACGGCGTTCACGAGCCCGCATGGGACATTTGCTTACCGCCGTATGCCGTTTGGTCTTTGCAATGAACCTGGAACCTTCCAACGGTGCATGATGTCCATCTTCTCGAAATGATCGGCGACTACATGGAGGTATTTATGGATGACTTTTCTATTTTGGTTCCTCGTTTGATGGTACTTGGCTAAAATTGATCATGTGCTTAATAGATGTGTCGAGAGTCATTTGACTTTAAGTTGGGAAAAGAGTCATTTCATGGTTAAGAGCGGTATAGTTCTCGGGCACTTGGTTTCTCATGATGGGATTGAGGTGGATAGAGCCAAAATTGATGTTATAGGGAAATTGCCCCCACCTATTGACGTTAAGGAGATTAGGAGTTTCTTAGGGCATGCGGGATTCTACCGTAAGTTTATTAAGGATTTTTCAAAAATCTCCCAACCCTTGCATGTCGTTTGCTTACCCAAGACGTGCCGTTTGTGTTTGATCATGATTGTGTGCATGCTTTCTCTATGTTGAAAGAAGTTGACTAGTGACCCGTGGTTGTAGCCCGAACCGGAATGAACACTTTGAGATTATGTGTGATGCTAGCAATCATGTTGTAGAAATGTTTTAGGGCAACATGTTGATAAGATGCTCAGTGTAATTTACTATGCTAGTTCTACCTTGAATCATGCGCGGTGAATTAAGGTGACAAGCGAAAAGAAATGTTAGTTGTGGTTTTGCTTTAGAAAATTTCGCTCTTATATCATAGGTTCTAAAGTGATTGTTCATAGTGACCATGACGCTTTAAGGTACTTGTTAACCAAACCTCAAGCCAAGCTAGGTTGATCCGTTGGGTTCTTCTCCTTCAAGAATTGATTTAGAGATTAAGGATAGGAAAGGGAGTGAGATTTGTGTGGTGATCATTTGTCTAGTCTTCAATCCAAGTGTTAAACTTTTGCATGAGGCCATTGCTAATGATTTTCCTTATGAAAATGCTTTGGGTCTCATCTTCCCGTGGTTACCGACATTGTGAATTATCTTGCTTGTGGAGATGAGACACGATCTAACCTTCCGGGAAAGGAAGTTTTCTAACCTTGTGCGAGCAATATTTACGGGATGAGCCATATCCGTTCAAATCGGGAAGGATGATGTGATCCGTCGATGTGAGCTCGAGGAAGAGCAAATCAGTGTTGGGAAGATGCCATAATGGTAAATATGGAGGGCATTTCGTCGGACAAAAGACTGCGTTCAAGGTCCTCAAATCGGTATTCTACTGGCCATCATTGTTCAAAAGCGTAAGCGTTCTACCATGCTTGTGATCGATGCCGGTAATGACGGGATCTATAGGTGCCCTAATGAGATGCCCTCAATAATATTCTTGTGGTAGAAATTTTCGATGTGTGGGGAATCGATTTCATAGGACCCTTCCTAAATCTTTTGGTTTGAATATATTACGCTTGCCGTTGACTACGTGTCCAAGTGGGTCGAGGCTATCCCCACTCGGACATGTGATTCTTATATCGTCTTGAAGTTTGTGCAGGAGAATATACTGTGCAGGTTTGGTTTTCCCAAAGCAATCATTAGTGATGGAGGGAAGCATTTTTGCAACAAGTTGTTAGAAGTTGATGAAGAGTGGGATTAACCACAAGGTGGCGGCGCTTACCATCCACGACATCGGACAAGCCGAGACTAACAATCGGCAAATCGAGGAATCACTATGAAAATGGTCCAACCTTCTGGAAAGATTGGTCCACCAAATTACCGATGCATACCACACCGCATACAAAAGCATTCTTGGAATGAGTCCTTACCGTTTGGTGTTTGGGAAGGCGTGCTATCTTCCGGTGGAGATTGAGCACAAGGCCTTGTGGGCCATCAAAACCATTTCTTTGGAGTTGCAAGATGCTTCCCAACGCCGGATGTTACAACTCTCGGAGCTTGAAGAATTACGTAATGAGGCATATGACAATGCCCGAATTTACAAAGAAAATGTGAAGGCCATCCACGACAAACATATTGTGCATAAAGATTTGAAGCCCGGAATGAAGGTTTTATTGTTCAATTCCCGACTGAAGCTTTTTCCCGGGAAGTTGAAGTCTCGTTGGAGTGGCCCGTTCATTATCAAGGAAGTGAAGCCGTATAGTTCAGTTGTGCTCACTATAGAAGGTTCAGATAAATCGTTCGAGGTCAATGGTCAACGTGTGAAGCCCTATGTAGAAGGGGGTTCGACCTCCTCCAAGGTGGAATCTGTTTCCGTCGCTGATCCTTAGTATTCATGATCTGTTATTGTCGAGCTTACGACAATAAACCAGCGCTTCGTGGGAGGCAACCCACATTTCTTTCTGTTTTGTTCGTGTTTTCTTTCCGTTTTGTTTTTGTTTGTGTTTTGATGTCTTTGTGGTTTTGTGTGGTGCGGGATGAGGATTTATTTTATCTAGAATGAGAATATGGATAGAAAAAGTCGAAGCAGGTAAAATCACGTCGAGGAGGTACCCCAGCCCGACGCGATGAAACCCGTACTGGGTACAAATGAAAGAGAATCTGAGAGTTCACCAGTCACGGACGCGAGCGAAACCGGCCCTGGTGCAAATCAAAAATGGGCGGAGAGGCGACCAGTACGGACGCACCCAAACCTACGGTCTTGGTCCTTTTAAAAAATATAATAATAATAATAATAATATCGTTTATATATATTTCGTTTATGTAATAAAATTCTAACCTAGCTTTTTCCTCCATGACTCAAATCCAACCCCAAAGACCGCTCTTTCTCCTCCCTCCAAATCCGTCCGGCGTTCACGTCGTCGTTTTCCATTCCTCTGTCCGGTGATTCCACCTCAGCGCCGCACACTTCCCTCCGGTGCTCCCTCTCCCGTCCGACGTTTTCAACCAAACGCCGCGCGCCACGCTTCCAGATCCACGCGCCCAGTGCCTGATCCACTTCTCCGTCCGGTGCCTCACCCACAGCCAGCGCCGCACGCCTTCAGCATTCTCCGTCCGGCGCTTGACTCAGTCCGGCGCTACACCCAAGCTCCTTGTTCAAACCCAGCCGGCGTTTCCTTCTGTGTCCAGCCCCAAGCGCCGGCCTCTCGTCGGCGTCGCGCTTTTTCAAGTCCGTGCTTCGCCCGTGTCCGGCGTTTCCATCCGTGTCCAGCCCGAAGCGCCGCACGTCCACTCCGTCCGGCGCCACACGCCCGTCCGACGCTGCACCTGCACCGCACGTCGCGTGCCACGCCTCCATCCGGCGCTTGCACGGCATCGCGCCTCGTTCCTCGGCGTCGTCTCCATCCGTATCGCTTCTCCTTCCTCACACGCGCCCGCGCTCCTCAATGCTCGGCCTCGTTTGGAAATTCAAAGGCCCACTTCCACGTATTCGTTATGGTTCGGACTAAGAATGCGGCCGGGTCCAGCCCGTCACCCTCAAGCGAGCGATGTTCCTATGGAGGAACCGATGAGGATATCGGCATTATGTACTACCACTTTCCCAATTTATAATCCGGTTGAAGGTACACACTATCGCCGTTTTGCATTTCAAGAAATCTCGCCTCCGCGTCACTTCAACAAGCAATTGATGCAGAGTTTAGGTCTTGCGGATAGGGTTAAGAAGTATTTAAAAATTTTGGGATTGCTTCAATATGCTATGATGGATTTACCTGGTTACAATCCATTGTTGATTGAATTCTATTGTACGATGTGTATTGATGATGAATCCGATTCCTTGTCTTGTCGTCTGTTGGGGCAAGAGTATGTTATAACACCTCGTATTACGAAGGGGGTGTTTGGTTTTCCGACTTCTGGTGCATGTGGTGTGCCCCATTCATTCAATGTTAGAGAGGCTTGGAAGGAGTTATCAGGGTTTAATAACTGGTCATCAGTCGGAATGCCGAGTGGTTTTATCAAGGATGAAGCATTGGCAATGGTCCACAAATTTATAGCATTCAATGTTTTTGGAAATGAGCAGGCTAATAAGGTGAATACTGCTGAGGTCTTCCTGCTCACATGTGCTGTAAAGAAGACGAAGATTTCGCCGAAATACTTTATTTGGGACCACTTGCAGCTTGTCCATCGACGTAAGAAATATCGGCCAACCTTGTGCTATAAATAATGATGGACGACCAGTTCCTGGGCAAGATCACATTCGACCTAAGATGATTGATCTTAGTGAGCTGCGAGGCGCTCCTTTTGCATATAACGAGACTACTCTGGTGCCTCATAATCAAAGAAATTGCGTGAAGAGGTATATGCTTGCGCGATGCGCAAAGCCGAAGAAGCCCAAGCGAGCCAAGGCAAAGCGGGACCATCCCATGCACCTTCGGTGATATGGTCATCTTGATACCGCTGTTCCATCCGATGATGAAGGCGACCAGCATACCGATGCGGGGAGGGATCTGAGCCCATTCAGAGCGACACCGATCCAAATCATCCGCAGCTCCATTCTCAAAGAACATGCATCGTGTCAAGGTATAATTCAATACGTGAGGAGTGGGACGGTTTAGGAATGAATTGGCGACCAGCGGGCGTAGTTTCGTCAAGACATATATTCTCGATTTGATCATCAAAATCAACATCTTGACGAATGTAATCGGTTGTGGCATGGCGAAACCGGCGTTGGAATAGAGTATAATCGGCGGATGATCGGCGAGAATCAACGCATGGCGCCGCGAAGCCCGATGGAGCGCGTGGACTACATTTCATGGCGCCTCCTCTTCCATTACCGTCGACCAATAGTGATTATTCACTATTGGAGCGTATGTGTTTTTTCTTTCGTTTGTGTTTCATTTCGTTTTCGTTGTTTTGCTTCTCTCTGTTTGCTGTTTTTGTAGGTTTTGTCTTTTGTTTGATCGCCCGCCGTTCCGTTTCTTCGCTTTCAGGGAAGTCTCCTCTACCTTTCTCTTATATATTTATCTGCAATGAGGACCTTGCCTATTTTAAGTGTGGGAGAGTTTCTTTCCGTTTGGTTTGTTCCGTTTGGTTTGTTTTGTTTGTTTTCTGCCATTTCTGTCTTTGTTGTGTTTTGTCGTTTCTTAACTTTTTGTTTGGATTAGAGATGATTTTATCTTCTTGAAATCAATGGTGTATGAAGAATTATGCTTTAAGTTGAATTAATTACGTTTTGATCTGAATTTCTTTGCATCTTGGTATATGGTTTTTAGTTTGATGAAACTTAGGTGTCAATTTGAACTGTGGGACATAATTAGGAAGCTGTGTATAGACAAGGTGTGTGATCGGATGTCATATGCTTCGTAAATGGAACCCGTCTCTTGTATGATCTTTCAAAAAAAAGTGGACAGTAAAAAAAAAATAAAAAAATAAAAAAAATCGTTGTTGTGAAATAAGTGGGCTTAAAATTCGAATAAGGGGCTCTACCCCTCTTGCTTGTGTTGTCTATCGAATGGAGACTCTTTTCTATGGGTATAGATATCTACGTTAGGATACTCGAGTGTACAACTTGAAGGTTCCACCTAACGATTATTTTCCTATAATCGGTTTTAAGTTCCACAAGTTCTTATTTGTTTTTGTCATTGGGATATCTTACATGAAAGGGAACCATATAAGTTGTGTATTGATTTATGAAATCATGTTGATTCGAAGCACAGCTATTCTATGATAAGTCACATGTTTGGATTGATGAATGAGGATCATTGTATTGAGAACTATATTATTGAGATGCATTGAAGGGATGTGAATATGTGATTGATTCTATTTGAAGTATTAATTCTATGTGTACCATTCCTTTCAAAAACTAAAATTTGCTCGAGGACAAGCAAAAAGGGGGTGTTGTTTTGCATGTTTTTGTTTGGTTTTTCTTCGTTTGTTTTTGACGTTTTGATTCCTTTTTGATTATATTAGAATATCTTTTTGTTGGAATCATATTCGTTTGTGTTTTGTGTAGGAATGATCGCGTTTAACATTTCATGAATTAGGCGCGCAAGCGTCGGACTCGGGCGTAGCCGACTTATTTGGAATCTTGTCAGATCGTCGAAGAAGACCGCGTCCGGCGCTTGGTGTCGTCAAACCGTTACGCTTGCTATTGCGCCGCGTCCGACACTTGCTCCGTCCGGCGTTGGACACCCTTTTTGCACGATCGTCCAAGGCGCCCGCGTCCGATCTTTGGAATCGTCCGTGGCTACTGGAGCTGAACTCAAGACCCCGCGTTCGGCGTCCGGCTTGCGTGCCGGTGGCTGATCTAAGATCTTCCCGAGACTCGTGTCGTCCGGTTGCTTCATCGCGTCGCGCGCGGTGCTGATAGTGAATTCATCCAGAGGCTCGACGCGTCCGGCGCCTCCTTGCGTCCGGCTGGCTAACCTTCTGAGTAGCACGCGCGTCCGGCGCTTGGCGTGAGTCCGGCACTGGGCTGCCCACGTGCGGGCCCCTTCCTCCTCCTTGGAATTGTTCAGTAGGAGGTCGGTACATATAATTCAGAGGTCTTGCCTCGGAGTAGGGACAAGGTCCCATATTCACCATCTGGCCGCATCTGCGAAATCGGCTAGCATCGTGTAGCTTGCTCGGGAGGAATGCCCGTTACGTGGATTAGCCGCCATTGTAGCCTTCTTCTCTCGTCTCATTCTCCTTTGGGAATTTTAGATCTCAGGTCGATATTTTGCTCGGGAGGTCCCCGGGACCTTGTGATCATAAACTACCTGGAGAAAAAGAGAGAGCTTAACTCATACAAGAATAGATAAATAATATAATAAAATTAACTTGAATTAATAATTCCAAATCGTCAAATTATTCCTATGTGATCTTAACAATCCTCGGCAACGGCGCCAAAATTTGATCGATAGAATTTTTATCGCACGAAAATAACGCGCGATGTATATGGGGTAAGTCGAGTATCGTATCCACATGGATTGCAATCCGAAAAACCAGAAGCTAACTCTCTAATCCTTCATCATTATCGAAGCAATGAATATGGTTTATCGGGTTTATGGCTTGAGATAATTAAATCCAAAGCAAAGGTAACAACTTGAAAATAAACAAAGGCATAAAAACTCAAAGAAGAATATAAGAGATAAAGACTAACCCTAGGGATGCACTAATCCTATCCTAACGATGTTTATCACGCTTATTATTAACCGTTTTAATCCGGACAAGATGGAAGATCACATATGTAGCCAACAACTTCGACAATTGTGACGATTGATTACTAATTTTCCTATTACGATTCGTCTAGAGGAAAATAAGCAACTCGAAAGGATCACAAAGAATATGCTTCCTACAGAATGTTCCTATCTCGATTCGACTCAAGGTTTATCCGTATCATGCATTCAAGATCGATTGACAATTAAAACTATTACGTAATTAGCGGCAACTATGATATGCATCAAGATTGATCATAAATCAACACATCTAATTAAGCACCAAGAATCATGAATCGATGCCCGGAAGGTAAATAACAATAGCGTGAATCACAACATATAGGATAGAATCATGCAAACCCTAGGATTAGAGCGTAAATTAGCTGAACATAAATAGCGAAATTAAATCGAAAATAATCATAAAAATACGAATTAAATAGATCAAGCCCATAGGAAAACGATACGAGAACAATGGTTGGGTTCGTATCCAAACCCAACGGAAAATGGGAAAACGATGGAATTTGTTCGGACAAAAGCGTTCGGAAGCGTCGACAATGCATAGAACTAACGTAGAATGATGATAAACTAAAGCTAGAATGAATCTAAATCAAAGCTAGAGTGCAAAAGAAGGAAAAATAATGAAAAAACAGGACAAAACGTAAAAGCAGTGCGGGGAAGGTTGGGGGCGAGAGGGGCGGCCCTGTTTATAGATTTAGGGTGAAAACCCAATTTTGGAGTCTGCCGCCATGCCTCATGGCCGGGCTCATGATCGCGAGGAACATCTCATCTCGGCCGTCGCCCGTACTCTCGGCGGGCGCCGACATACTTGCCTCGCGGCCACACCTCGCGGTCGCTAGGTGTGGTCGCTGCGCACAGGAAATCGTCGCGGGCACGTCTCGCGCCCGTTGGGAGTGCTCACGTGCTCTGGCGTCCTCTCGCGTGTGCTGGTGTTTCTTCGCGGCCGACCTAGCGGTCGCTAGGCGATCACGAGACATCTGTTTGGCGTCAGCGGCTCGCGCTCGCGTGTAGTTCCTCGCGCCCGGGCTGGCGGTCGTTGGGGCGGTCGCTAGGCCAAGGTTTTTGCCCTCGTCTGGTCGTTCTTCGTTCCATGCTTCGGTTTTCAACTTATAAGCCTACAAAACACAGCGGAACCCAAGGCGATATCTTCCAAAATATGTAAAGCATTTAGATCCAGACATAAGCGCACTTTATCGATCTAAAATCATCTTTAAAATCAACAATAAGCGTGTAAAATGCTGCGTTTATCAACCCCCAAACTTAAAGCATTGTTTGTCCTCAAACAAAACAAGACCAAAAAGAAAGAGACACAAAGCAGGATCAGCGGCGTCGGCGGGTGATTAACCAATAAAGCCTCGAAATATCTCAAAGCTCAAAATCATTAGTGCACACGGCGACATTAGTCAACTCGACAATGTAAAACCATTGAAAGCAAAAATCTCATTCAATTCAACCCTCACGTGGCATATGCGTAAAATATAGAGTACACTCAACTCGTAAAGAAATAAAGGCGTGTATGCACTCAATAATCAATGCAATGCAAAATCTCACCATAGGCTTGCCATTTCTCTAATATCTCCACCACGTCAAATGCATTCAAATTAGGATCAAAAGGACTTTTCATAGGTTGTATTGTAGGCACATTGGTTAAGGTAGGATAATATATGGCTAAGTGACTCAAATATATTCCAAGTACTTCCATCTCTATAATCACTCATATGGACTTTGTCCATTTCCTTTTCCTTTCAACATGCTATTTAGACATTTATTCACCAAGGTACCATATACTTTGATAATTGACTTCCTTTATGCTCATACTATTCACAAAATTTTCTTTTCTTGCCTTTGTAATAGAGCTTATAGGTCTATTCTTTTCACAATTACCATACTTCATCTTTTATCCCCACTTTGCATATCAAAACAAATTTTCTCCCATTTGATTCCCATATCCATCCTCACCTCCTATCATCCGGTTAACAAAAGAATAAGGTGTAATAAAGGCTCAAAGAAGGCGACAAATGGTATATATCATTGGGTAGTGTTTGGGTAAATATGTGGTTTAACAAAGATGGCCTTTATCCTTTCCATATTCAAACGCATATTGCAACCTCGACACAGAAAAACGGCAAGTTCTAGAAGATAATTACATGCACGATATCACACAAATAAAAGAAACTGTAACAAGATGTGTATACAGTGAAGCTCAAGTCTCACGGTTTTAGCAAATGGTTAAAAACAACAAGCTAAGCAATCTCAAGTTATCCATGCGCGTTTTTCTAACATATCATGTGCACTATCACCTATTTAACAGAAAATTTCTATCATCATTGGCTACATGGATTAACACATTTCACTTCAACTCGTTGATCGACCGACACAACAAAAACACGAAAGACACGACAAAAGCCCCAACAAATAATAACTTAACAAAACAAAGCAAAAACATAAAAAGGACTCTCAACCAACCAAACTCGTCCACTCCCCCAAAAAACATAAAAAGGACTCTCAACCAACCAAACTCGTCCACTCCCCCCAAACTTATTGTAAACAGCAGAAATGGAGGCAATAAGGTTTGCGAAAAAGACCGATTGGGAGAGACCTTACCTCATATGCCACCCTACTCGGTGGCGGGTGAAACCTCTCCATGGTTCCATTCTTTGCCTCATCCGCATCATCGATGTTCTTTGCTCTTGTTGCTTCTTTGTTGGGCGGGAGGTCTGCCGTGTCATCATGGAGGTCATATTTCGTCCATGCGGTCTAGGCGACCGTCTATGCGATCTAGTCGCTCATAAATCCCGGAATATCCCGTGCATGCCTTGGTGGCATCGCACACCGACCTCGGGTGCCCCCCGCTGCTCGTCGTCCTCTCTCGGCTCCTCTTCCTCGACCTCGCCTTGCGAATTTAAGCGAGTCCATGCATAGTGCTGGTCGGAGCTCATGTTCCAATTATGCTCGCCGATCACCGCTACTTATCTAGTGAGCTCGGGGTTGGGCGAGGCGGACTATCGGCCGCCATGCTTGTCATATAGCATCCAGTGGCGGTCTCGGTGCTCTTCAAGAGCGTCTGGACATATAGATATTTCTTGTCCGGGAAAATATCTTCGAAGATGGGCTCACTCTCGAATCGTGATCACCGTAAAAATCGTGAATAGGGTAACAAATTCCCTATGCATATCCGAGCATTCCCCGACACCTCGGCTTGCATCTGGAAGTGCTGGGCTAGGAACATCCCGGCGTGCACTTTCTGTCTTAACGCCGCAGCCATCAGGAGACTCATGTCCTGAGAGAGAACAGTGTCGGCATTCGAGCGGCCATGTATGGTGAACGTGAGTAGGCGGTGGAAATAGCGGACTGCCGGATTCCGAATGGAGCTCGCCTTAGCCCTGGAGGCATCATAATATTGGCTCTGCTCCAAGGATGTGTCTGTGATCAATCGCCACAGATCCTGAGGCGAATGCTCTAAGTCCCCAATGTATTTGCCCTCGGGATGGCCCTCAAGGATGGAGTTCAACTCGTCCACTGAGAGCTGTCTGGGCTCGTTATCGAGCTGGAACATTAAGTAATCCGGTGATCCATGCGTCTTATGAACATATAATGTCGACAGGAATTCCAGCGTGAGGGTCCGGTATGATAGATGATTAGCTGTTACAACTGAATACAGTTATGCCCTCTCCGCAAGCCATGAGACGTTGGCAGGTCTCAATGCACATAAACCGGGAATATCGGTGCTTTAGCTGCACCAGTTTCCTCCATCTTTCCCGTGATGAGGGAGTCGGCAGTCGCACCCCAACAGAGGAGGGGTGGAACTCATCATGTGGCTCACCCTGGGATGAGGAAGCAACCTCCTTACCCTTTCGCCTATGGCCGGAGTGGTGTGACATCTTGTACCTGAAGATAAATGCAAAATTAGTTCATGTACTTATTAAAAAGGCGTATAAAAGCAAACGACAACCCATAGGATCATATAGACCTCCCCCAAACTTGAATTTAGCAATATTCTCCCCCTATACTAACATACGGTTGAACAAGGCGAAACAAGGGGTAGGAAACGCACACACGCACAAAATACACAAAAACGGGCATTCTGGGTTGCCTCGCGACCAAACTCGCTGATCGCGGTACCACTCGCCGCTGCCCGTCCATGCGCGAGCGCGCCGCAAGCAACGCATGCTTTTGAATCTCGTGCGCGAAGGTGCTCGGACGAGCGCAAAGGCACACCGAATGCGCGGGGCGTCGCGTGGACCCTCGCGGCCGGGTCGCGGTCGCGAGCGACACGTAGCAGCAGCACATTTACGGTTTTCCAAAAAAAAAAATTCATCCCAAATCAACAATGTAGTCAAAAATTGACCAATAATAAGCATCAATACACATCTATAAACATCAATAGCCCTAAAATGGTAACAATCATGCTCAAAACACCAAGCAATTTAGCAATATGAACCCTAAATCCTCAAAATTCAAAACCCACCACAAGGGATCTAATGAACAAAATTCCTCCAAATCACTCTAAAAAGCGTAAATCTGAGAAGAATTAAGCAAATGGAGCATACCTTGGGTGGATTAAAGGTGAAATTGCAAGAAAATTGAAGAACTTAGGTGTGTGGGGCTAGAGAGAGAGTGTCTTTCTTTGTAATATGTGTTGTGTGCGTGTAAAAATTGGGGAGGGTTTAAAATGGTGAAAACGCAGGTCGCGTCCGGCGCTGGTCGGGCACTCCTCGCGGCGGGCTCGTGGTCGCGAGCTCGATCGCGAGGCACGCCCGCGCGTGGAAAATCTCGTCTCTCGACGGATGGCTCTGTGCCACTCCTCACGCCGCAAGGGTGTTCGCGAGGTGCTTATTATTTTATTTATTTATTTATGTTTTATAAAAGAGCAATTATACCTACGGGCTCGAGCGATGAAACACGACCGACAAACAACGACAAACACGAAAAACAAAACGAAGCGAAAAACATAAAGCATGTAAAGTGTTGGGTTACCTCCCAACCGTCTTTGGATTTATCGTCGCTAGCTCGGCGTTACCTCTCGCGTCGATCGGGCGATTTGACAACCGTGTGGTCTTTCCAAACTTTTCTTGCCCTTGTACTTAGCATTAACTGCAGACCACCAATGCGTGTGCGAGTTGCTTCCATCGAACTTGAACGACTCACTCGATTTTATGCGGGTCCACCTCTTCTTTCTAGCATCTTCATCGAATGGCGGTTGCCCTTCAAGTGCGAGACTTGACTAGCGAGCGATGGTGATCGAATAGCAATTTTCGTGCTCAAACTATCGTGTTGCTTGATGGCGTCATATATTGAAATCTTTAGCTCCTCATCATTGACACGAAGCGTGAGGTCACCTTCCCACATCAATCAAAGGACGACAAGTTGCTAGAAAAGGTCTACCCAAGATTAGTGGTTGATGCTTGAATTGGGTATGTCTAATATAACAAAATCGGCGGGAAAGACAAAGTCCCGAATTCTTACCAACACGTCTTCAACAATTCCCTTAGGATATGTGACTGACCTTTCAGCCATCATCAGTGATATCTTTGTTGGCTTCATCTTCCCTAGCTCCAAGCGGTTGAATACATTTAACGGCATCAAATTGATGCTCGCTCCCAAATTGCACAACACATCAGGGAATGTGTGCTCAGCAATCTCGCATTCTAGTGTGAAGCTCCCCGGATCTTTCTGCTTCAGAGGCAACTTTCGTTGTAAGATGGCACTGCATTCTTCAGATAGGTTAATTTTTTCAAATTTACCCAATTTCTTTTTGCTTGCTAATGCATCTTTCAGAAACTTCACATATCCCGGCATGTTTCGGAGCACTTCAAAGAGAGGCAAATTGATATTCACTTTCTGAAATATCTCTTTGAACCGGGTGAACTCCTCGTCATATTTTGACTTAGCTAGTCGACTTGGAAACGGAATCGGAGGCGTATATGTAGGATATTTCGTCACTGGACGTGCCTCGCGGTCGTCCTTGCGACTGCGAGGGTGATCGCTAGGGACCTGCGCTACTTCGACCGTCTTCCTCGCGTCTGGGCACGCGGGCGCGTCCTCGTCTCCCTGGCTCTCTGCCTGGTTTCTCGTGGTCGGGTTCGCGGTTGCGAACTCGGTCGCGAGGTGCTTTTCTTTCACGGATGCTGACGGGCTCTCGAGCTGTTCTGGAATACGGGCTGTGTAATGTCTCGCGACCGGGCTCACGGTCGCGGGCTTTGTCGCGAGGTGCTCTTCCGTTGCTCCACGGGTGGTTCTGATACAATGCTCAACTTCTCAACTGGATCGCGAAACACTGATTCTTTGGGTTCACTTCCGTATTACTTGGAAATTGGCCCGTCTTTGGCTGTGCATTCTGCTGTGCGGCCATCTGACTGATCTGATTATCCAGCATCTTCAAGTGTTTGCCCATGGCTGTCATGGTGGATTCCAAATGTGCAATTTTCTGAGTAGTGCTACTGATGAACGAGTTCGGCTGTGTGGCCATCGAATTCTGATTCGTCATCATTTGTTGGTTGCTCACAACCAACTGTTGCATCAACTCCTCTAAACCCTGCTTCTTCGGCTCTTGAACCATACCATTCTGCACAGCGAATCCTGCAGGAGGTTGTTGGAAGTTATTAGGGTTGGCATACGACAGATTCGGATGATTTCTATTTTTCGGAAGGTATGCCTGATTTCCCCCATGGTTCCTCTGATTGATATGATTAACCTCTTCTGTCTCGATCTTGCTCTTTAAAAGAGTGAACTTCTTCATAAGATCATCGTATCTAGAATCACTCTCAACAGCAGCTGCTTTGACCACTGGCGTTCTCTCCATTGGCCATTGATAAATATTGGCCGCCATCTCTTCTATGATGCGGCTGGCCTCCTCTACTCGACGGTTCAACAGCATCCCCCTGACGATGCATCTACAATGCTCCTCTGTGCAAAGCGGTCGACCCACTATAGAACTGCGTGATCTGTTGCTCTTTGGAGAATCCATGTTGTGGGCATCTTCTCAATAGGCCCCTAAATCTCTCCCATGCCTCGAATAACGACTCGTCTCCTTATTGGCAAAAGTGGGAGATCTCAGATATGATCTTTTGTGCTTTGGCTGGAGGGAAATACTTTGAAAGGAACTTCTCGCAAAGTTTCCCCAAGCTGTCTATCCCGGTTCGGTCCAGGCTCTTGAACCAATCTTTTGCTCGGTCACAGTGAGAGAATCCGAACATGCGCATCCGGATTGTGTCTTGTGGCACCCATTCGCTTGATGGTGGCATAAATGTCGAGATAAGTCTCGAGATGGGCATTCGGATCCTCCGTGACTCCTCCCCAAATTGCTCCTCCTTACCATACTTGATCTGGTGGCTTTAATTCAAATTGTTTGCATCCACGCAGGGGCCCCGTCCTCCTCCTTGGAATTGTTCAAGAGGAGGTCGGTGCATATAATTGAGGTCTTGCCTCGGAGCAGCGGGACAAGGAGTCCCATATTCGCCATCCGCGCCGATCTCGCTAAATCGGCTAGCATGCGGCAGCTTGCTCGGGAGAATGCCCCATTCGTGGATTAGCTGCCAATGTAGCCTTCTTCTCTCTCGTCTCTCCTTCCTTTGGGAATTTTCGATCTACGGGTCAATATTTTGCTCGGAGGTCCCCGGACCTTGTGATCATAAACTACCCGGAGAAAAGAGAGCTTAACTCGACAAGAATAAATAAATAATATAATAAATATAACTTGAATTAATAATTCCAAATCGTCAAATTATTCCTATGTGATCTTAACAATCCCGACAGCGACGCCTTGAAATTTGATCGACAGAATTTTGATCGCACGAAAATAACGCGCGATGTATATGGGGTAAGTCTAGTATCGTATCCACAGGGATTGCAATCCGAAAACACAGAAGCTAACTCTCTAATCCTTCATCATTATCCAAGCAACAGAATATGGTTTATCAGGTTTATGGCTTCAGATAATTAAATCCAAAGCAAAGGTAACAACTTGAAAATAAACAAAGGTAATAAAAACTCAAAAAAGAATATAAGAGATAAAGACTAACCCTAGGGATGCACTAATCCTATCCACAACGATGTTTATCACCTTATTATTAACCGCTTTAATCCGCACAAGATGGAAGATCACATATGTAGCCAACAACTTCGATTCGACAATTGTGACGATTGATTACTATTTTCCCTATTATCAATTCGTCTCTAGAGGAAAATAAGCAACTCCAAAAGGATCACAAAGAATATGCTTCCTACGAATGTTCTTATCTCGATTCGACTCAAGGTTTATCCGTATCATGCATTCAAGATCGATTGACAATTAAAACTTTTAAGTTATTAATCGGCAACTATGATATGCATCAAGATTGATCAATCAACACATATAATTAAGCACCAAGAATCATGAATCAATGCGGTGAAGGTAAATAACAATAGCGTGAATCACAACATATAGGATAGAATCATGCAAACCACAGGATTAGAGCAGTTAGCTGACATAAATAACGAAATTAAATACGAAATATTCATAAAAATACGAATTAAATAGATCAAACCCGTGGAGGAAAACGCTCGAGAACAATGGTTGGGTTCAGATCCAAACCCAATGGAAAACGGGAAAACGATGGAATTTGTTCGGACAAAAGCGTTCGAGCGTCGACAATGCGTAGAACTAACGTAGAATGATGAAAAACCAAAGCTAGAATGAATCTAAATCAAAGTTAGAGTGCAAAAGAAGGAAAAATAATGAAAAACTGGACAAAACGTGTAAAACAGTGCAGGGAAGGTTGGGGGCGCGAGGGCGCGAAGCCCTATTTATAGATTTAGGGTGAAAACCCTAATTTTGGAGTCTGCCGCCATGCCTCACGGCCGGGCTCATGATCGCGAGCTCGGTCGTGAGGGAACATCTCGCCCGGCCGCCTTTCATACTCTCGGGGGGCGCAGCACATACTTGCCTCACGGCCACCCTCGCGGTCGCTAGGTGTGGTCGCGTCGCATGAAATCATCGCGGGCACGCCTCGCCCGGCGGGAGTGCTCCGTGCTCTGGCGTCCTCGCGTGTCTTTGGTGTTTCCTCGCGGCCGACCTAGCGATCGCTAGGCGGTCGCGAGACATCTGCTTCACGCGTAGCCGCTCGTGCTCGCACGTAGTTCCCGCGCCGGGATGGCGGCCGCTGGAAGGTCGCTAGGCCCGTGTTTTGCCCTCGCTCGCTCGTTCTTACGTTCCATGCTTGGTTTTCAACTTATAAGCCTACAAAACACCAAAACGAACCCAAGCAAGATCTTCCAAAAATATGTAAAAGCATTGAGATCCAAGACATAAACGCACTTTATCGATCTAAAATAATCTTTAAAAAACAATAAACGTAAAATGCGTGTTTATCACCCAGCCACCCACATCAAGCTGCCGAGCGAGACCTACCGAGACCGCCCAGGCACTGCCGAGCGAGAATGGCCGCGCACACCGCCGAGTCTCCGGGCACGACCACGAGACGCCGCCGAGCCGCTCGCGGCAGTACCGCAACTACCGAGAAAACCTATGCATGACTCGTGTGCTATCACCTAGCGCCCTGTCGAGGCTGTCGTCGAACCCCGCCGCCAAGCCGCCGAAGGCCGGGCATGACTCACGAGGCGTGCCGAGCTACATCACCCGATGCTACACGATGCTACCGAGCACTACCGAGCATGACCCACTGAGGCGTGCTGAGCCGCATCGCACGATGCCTACAGAGGTCTGCCCACCGAGGTTTGTACGCCATCTACCGAGGCGTGTCCAGGCGCTGCCGAAGGTTGCTGCCACGCGACCCGACGAGCGCGCACGCTCAGCGCCAAGGCGTGCCGAGGCATCCGTACAGAAACCGCGCACCCCGCATGCCCGGTTGCCGAGCCCTATCACCCAGCCTCGTCGAGGACTCCGTGCTCCCGCCCGCCCGTCTGTCATGCCACCGAGAAAACACACGAGGCGCCGGCGTCTTTGCGAGCGCCAAGCACATCCACGTGCCGTCGCCCGCACACCCTCGGCCATGCGTCCGGTTTTTCGACGTACCTTCCATTGTCTCGCTCTTCATGCTTTTGGTCTTCGCTCTTCTTTACAGTTAGATTTACAAGAAAAATTCTAATCTAACCACGGATTTTCTCGTGGAGAAAAACAAAATCCGACAAAAATTAAAACGAGCCACGATGAACGACATATCAAAAATTAATTAATTACGCACGTTATAATCAAACGTGAATTAAACCAACAGAGCCAAGATTCTGATCCCAGGCTCTGATATCAATTGTAGGGAAATCTGATTTTAACCCTCTCCCGAGGATCTATCTTGGATGTTTAATTCATCATACATTGATTATATTCCTAGCTTGCACCTATATAATTAATTACAACACGTTTGTGTTTTCTCGTGTTTATCTGCGAATTTGCCAGGCAAGGTGTTTTGCATGTTTTTGTTCTATTTTTCCTTGTTTGTTTTCGACGTCTTGATTCAATTGTTGGTTATATTTGAATATCTTTTTATAGGAATCATGTTCGTTTATGTTTTGTGTAGGGTAGGATTGCGTTGAGCTTTTGTTGCCCGAAGAGCGCACCCAAGCACCGGACTCGGCGTAGCCGGCGCTGGGTACGCAGCGCGTCGCCCGCTTCGAAAGAAAGACGCGCATCCGGTGCTGGGCACGCATCGAGAAGGCCTGTCCCCGCCCGACTCCGTCCGCGCTGGACGCCCTTTGCACGTCGTCCGAAAGCGCCCACGTCCGATGCTTCGCTTTGCGTCCGTATTGAGTCAAACCGAAGACCCCGTCGCCCGGCGCCGCCGCGTCCGTGTTGGGTTGCATGCACAAGATTGATCCGGAGGCTTGGCATGTTCGGTCGCCGATCGAGTCCGACGCCGGGTTCCTTTTTGTTAGCAAAACGACGCGTCCGTGGCGGGATCGCGGCCCGCGCTACGCTGCTATTTTGGGCCGATATATATACGCTTTTTTAACGAAACCTACCTTTCATTATTTCCTTTTCCGTCTTTTGTTTTTTGGCGAGGCAGAGATCTTCATCGCTTATTTTATTTCCATTGCTTTTCCTTCTCTTTCTTTTGATCGATTCAAGAATATTGTACGGATATCGATTCGTGCTGTAAGTTTGCTTATCAATTTCATCGCTCGCTTTGTTCGTAAGTTTCTTCTATCGCTTTGCTCTATCTTCTCGGATTTGATTGTTTTAATTCCTATGTTGGTTATGATTAGTATTGATATTCGCTCATGTAATTTTGTCTTCCAATTTATCTTTTCCATTCATGTCAGGGTTTATAATTTCGATTACATGTTCTTCAATTTAGGGTTTAATTCTTGCTTAGTCAATTTATCCGCTTTGTCAATTTTCGCCTAGTTAATTGCTTTTCATTCTTTAATTTTTCTTGCCTGGTAATCTATCAACCCTTTGAGATTAGAGTGTTTAGGAATTTAATTGTTTTGTGTGGCAACTTAGTAACATACTGCTTAAGTTTTCCTTTGAGA